>CM053585.1:66698040-66719137 GCA_028646515.1 Pseudochirops corinnae | reverse complement strand
TGGGCAAGTCACTTAACCCCAATTGCCCTGCCTTCCCCCCTCCAAAAAAAAAAAAAAAAGGTTGGAGGGAGAAAAATAAATATTTGTTAATTTTCAAAGAAAAAAATTAAAAAAAAAACTGTCATTTGGAATTTTTAAAAGTTAAAAATAAATAAATAATAATTTTTAAAAAGAAAAAAAAAGAAGGAAGAATGTTTTTAAAAAGAAAATGTCCAGGGGTATTTGTGATCTCTTTTGAAGCTTGCAGGGTGGGGGAATGTCAGCCTTCTGAACAGTCATTTTATATCCAAACAGGAGAGAAGGTGATGGAGAAAAGAAACCTCTGCCTCTTCCTCAGCATAAACCCACTGAAGGCTACCATTTGTAGCTTTATGCCAACTTGGCCTTGAACCAGGAGGTCACAAAATGAATGATTATATTTCAAAATGTAGGATAGTGAGTTACTAGAAACAATTACAATTCCAAAGTTAGTTATTAGTAACTAATTGCTGTTCCTATTTATGCCTACATCTAAAAGATCCACATTATAAACCTCCCTGACCCTCATCTGTCACCTCACAAATGGATGACGCTGCTTGCAAACTCACCAAGTACAGATAAGTCAGTCAAAATCCATCACCACTGCTAGAAAAATAACTCAAAGAATTCTACCACAACTGTAATTTGACTTATAAACTTAAAAGATTTTAAAACTGAAGGTCACTTTAAAGAGTATCGAATCCAAATGCCACATTTCATAGATAAGTACACTGAGGATCAGAGAAGGGACCTGTTTTGCCCAAGGTTTACACAGATGGTTAGTGGCAGATGTGAGATGAGTTGTCATGCTATAACACTCCCAATCCAATACATCCTCTACTACCTCCTCATATTTGGGGACCTAGTTATCTCCTTTTCTTTTTTTGTAGCTAAATTTTTAAAGCAGTCTAGACAGATGTGGAAAGAACTACTAAGAATACCACATGTCCAAATGCTGATACAACAGGTGGCCTGCATTTCCAGGGTAGAGACAGGGAAAGAATAAGAGACTGTCCATCCGCCTATCAGAGCATGTTATAAAAGTACATCAAATACCCACTCAAAGAAGGTTCAAAGATCGTCATAACTATATTGTGTTGTGCTGTGGTGTGTGTGTGTGTGTGTGTGTGTGATATTTTGTCTCTTCTAAAATTACTGGGCCTGAAAAAATTGGCACTTCCGTAGTCTCTATTCCAGAAAATTCCTATCAAGTATCAGGTTAAAGTGTGGGTTCAGAATTCTCCCAATTCTCCTTATAAACACATATTTCTGTGAAAATTGAACAAGAAGTATTAGAATGGAATGGCTAAGTATATTTTGACCTGTGCCTCTTTCTTTATACCTGTTATCTGACTTTGATCAGTCCTGATTTGGTTTCTCTCCATCCTAAGCACATGTGTCCATGCTGATTTCCATGGCTGCTTAAAATAAAGTCTTATCTGGGGTGATCAGCCCCACAGTGATCAGTTGATTCTTAATGACAATGCTGGGCAGTTAGGTGGTACAGTGCATAGAGCGGCAGGTCTCAAGTGAGGAAAACCTGAGTTCAAATACAACCTCAGATACTTAATAGCTTTGTGACTCTGGGCAAGTCACTTAACCCTATTTGCCTCAGTTTCCTCATTTATCAAATGAACTGGAGAAGGAAACAGCAAACTATTCCAGTATCTTTGACAAGAAAACCCCAAATAGGGTCACAAAGAATCAGACACAACTGAAACAACTCCACAACAAATCTCGTACAACCTTGGAAAAGGCTATTAAATACAGATTTTAAATCCAAATCAATTTAACAAATGATTATTAATCATCTGCCATAGCAATATGAGGCACTGTGCTGGGCATTGCAGATAGAAGCATGAAAAATAATATAGCCTCTGCCATACTCTAGAGGAGCTCATGATAACTAAATGATATTGGTTAAGCATAAGGAGAAGCTTAAGGACAAGCTCTAAATGGGCATGGCTGTGTTAATGAGATAAGTTTCTCCATATTGGGGATTCTTAACTGCTTTTTGTGTCAGGGACCTTTTGGAAAGCTGGTAAAGCCTATAGAACCCTTACAATAAGGTTTTAAATGCATAAATAAAATATAGGATTATGAAGGAAACCAGGGATATTGATAGCAGTTACTAAAACACGGGGGAAAGTTCATACCCTCCAGAGTAAAAACCTCTGCTCTATAAAAAGGAGAGACAAACTACTTCTTTGAGGGATTATAGCCAAGTGGAAGGTGGGATGTTTCCATAATCTAAATGCCTCAGGGCTATGTTGCCAGATGTCATACTTGTCCTTTGAACAAACAGGCCTGCCTAACTGAATCCAGGAACAAAAACACAGTAGTACATCTGCTTTAATACAAAAAAGGATGTTATCTAACATGAAAGCAATAAATATGATTGATCAGGTGTGTCCTCAGCATGGTACATGGGAAAGAGCATTGGGATCTGAGTTCCATCACCAGCTCTGATGCTTAGTAACTATGGGACTTTGGGCAAGTTACTTAACCTCCCTGAGACTCAGTTTGCCTATCTGTATAATGAGGGAGATTGAGACTAGATGGTAGCTGTGGTACCTTTTAGTACCAGATCTATGATCCCTATGATATTATGCTACCCTCTCAAACATCACAACAGCTCTATTCCTGTAATTATCAATTAGTATTGGCCTGGGGCAAAAGACAAATAATTCTTGAATACTTCCCTTACAGAATTCTGCTCCTAACATAAGTTATATTTTGACTTTGTATCCAGTCATTCAAGAGAACTGTTGACTGATGATTATAGTTCAGATTATCCATATTTTAGAATAATTAACTCATGACTCCCGTCACACCCTTTCTCAGCTGCTCTTAAGGTCCAGAGATACTAGGCTAGATTTGAACTCATGAAGATAAGGCTTCCTGGCTTCAAACCCAGTGCTCTACCCACTGCAACACGTACTTGCTCCTGCACCATCTATTTCAGGACTCTCATATATCTTGCTACTTGTATATCAGGACAATGACCAGAAAGCCAACAACAATGGATCTACATGATACCCAAGAAGTACCTGAATTAGATAGGGGCTTTCACAAAAGAAGTCAGCTCTTCTTTGTTTATAATCTGTTATTTTTCCATTTAATGAGAGGAAGGGCACCTAATATTGATTTTATTAACAATTTATATAAGACTAGAAAATTCTTATTCTCCATGGTAGGCTGTAGATAAGACTTGCTTGACCATGTTTGCCAATAGAGGTCATCTTTTGAGAACAGAAATCTATCCAACTGTGAATGAACAAAAAGCGAACTGAAAGCATGATGACCTGCTAATCTTTGGCTCTCTTTGAAGTCAGTTAGAAATTCTCCTCCTACCCTTCTCAGATCAGCTCTGCAGAGAACACAGAGCAAAATAAGCACTCATCCTATACCATCTATTGGAAATCATACCACTGCAATGTTTCCTGATGACAGATGTCCTTCTCAAATGGAAAACAGCTCTATTGTTAGAGAAGTAGTATATCTTGGGCCCGACCAAGTCCTTTGTCCTAACTGTGTATTAAGCTAATATGTTTTCTTCAGTAAGGTTTATCAAAACCATCCTATTTTCTTCATCAATGTAAATTCTCAAAAAAACTTATATTAATCATGCTGCAGGGAACAGAAATGTTATCTTCAGGGGACCAGATGCTGAGACTTGACATCAGTCCAAAGTTCTGTAATAATATTAGGGTCATTCTGTTTGGCCAGGGAGCCAAAGAGAGCATCAAGGAAGTTCATATATAAGAAAATGAGAGCCAGGGATAGAAGAAGAAAGAGAAAGGGAGACAGAGATACAGAGAAAGAGACAAAGATGGAGAGTGTAACAGATTGAGATAGAAAAAAAAAGACTAAGAGAGAAACAGAGAGATGAAAACTCAGAAAGGTAGAGATAGAAACAGACAAAGGTAGAGATAAAAAGAGACTCGGAAATATAGACAGAGAGACAGAGAAAGAGAATAGGGTTAGGAAAGATGAACGTGGTCAAATAATAATTACCTAGAATCAAAATAACAGTCCAATCTATTTTCAAGGCTCTAAAAAGGGTCACAAACTCACAAATTCTCAGTTCTTGCCACAAACTTCCTGTGAAATATTAGTACTGTTTCTTCAAACTAACAAATGGGAAAATAATGAAGCAAGAATGTAGAAGCATTTCATGAAGAAGAATCACAGGCAGAATTTGAGCTTTTCTCTTACTTCCAAGACTACTCTGGATCATAGTGTGTTTCTTAGGAGAGGTGACAGTCAAGGGACTTACTGCCATGTATGAACTATCTTACTTGACAAAGCACATCTGTTCAGACAATCAGAACCAAGGGGCATGTTTTTTAATTGCCAGTTTTTTAATTGCCAATATTTATTATATTTGTAGAGAAGGGAAGGGAAAAAGCGATTATATCAAGCCTACTATGAGCCAGACACCTTGTTAGATGCTTTAAAAATATCTCATTTGATCCACACAACATCCCTGAAAGCTAGGAAATATTATTATTCCTTTTTACAACTGAGGAAACAAGATGAAGAGACCTTCCTAGTATCACATAGTTAGGAAGTAGTGTCTAGGGCTAGTTTTAAACTAAGCCCTTCCTGATTCCAGGACCAGCACTCTATTCACTGTGTCCCCTAGCTACCACATATTTACATAACTGGAAGTGACTAGAAAGCTCTAACTCCTCAGACTATGGTACAGTAACTAATGGGTATTTGAATTGCAGAAAGCTTGTTTTGGAGAGATGCCTTTATTAAATTTTTCCATACTCAGAAATTCTCAGAGGACCATGTAAATAGTGGCATAGATAAATCGTACTTTCCTTTGATAATAGATTTAGAGTAGGAAGATACCTAGGAAGCTATTTAATACACAGCCCTCATTTTAAAAATAGGGAAATTGAGGCCCGAAGAAACAAGTAACTTTTCCAACATCACACAGATAGTACGTGGCAGTCTGCATTCAAACCTAGGCCCATAAAACACCAAGTCTCTGACAACTTAAAACAAATTCATTTCCAGGCTTGTTTTTCTTCCCTTAAGAGGCAGGGCCCCAGGCAACCTAAAAAGCACTGGAGGAATTAAGGGGGTTTCACTGACTTTAAAATTCTGCCAAGGGGAAATCCTAGCTCCCATAAGCAGAAATATACAGTAAGATTTGGAGAATCATTTACCATACTGGTTTCAATACTGACCTTTTTTTTTCTCTCAAAATCTGTCTTGTATAAAACCAGACTACAGCCTACAATCATACTTTTGGTAAAAATAAAAAAAAAATAAAACAGCTAATGAAGATGAGGAAAACTAGAATGATGAAAATAAATAAGCCTTCATTTTAACTGAAAGAAACGTTTAAAAAAAGGTCACAGTAAATATTTCTTTTGTACAGTAATTTTATATTCATTTAATATATTAGTCAATATAGAAATTACATGAATGTATTTAGAAAGTATATGTGTACATAGATATATAAATATGTGTTTTAAATATATGTATGTGCATATGTATACACACATACACATGATACATATTTATGCACACACATATATTAAGTTTCTATATCAATACACATGATACATATTTACGCACACACATATATTAAGTTTCTATATCAATCTAATCAATTAAGTTTCTATATCAATCTATATCAATAGAAACCTTAACTGAATCAAGTAATCCAGGCCATATACTAGATGTAAACAAGTATTTAATCAACTTAATAAAAATTAAGGTGCTTACATTATTAGATATGCACAAGGACACCATATATGTGTATATATACACATTTAGACACAAATATGTGCATACATATGCATATATCCACACATATAGACCCACACATGTGTATACATGAATATGTGTCCACAAATTCCTAGGCATCTATGGATGCACTTATATTCCTTTCCTAGAGATTTCATTTTAGGAATGTGGTCCATATTGAGGTTGGCCTATACTCGGGCAAATATGGTATTTGGAATTCATAGGAGATTTCAGGTTGTTAAAGAATTTGGGAGTTAGAAGGGAACTTTGAGTGACCTCAGACCAATGACACATAGAATATGGCAGAGCCAGAGTTTGTAATTTGCTTCCTAGTCTTGTGCTCCACCATGCTAAATGTCTTCTACCCTGTCTCCTACCTTTGGACAAGGAGAAAGCATTTACATTAAAATAAATCTCATTTTTAAAAAAAAATGTACTGGGAAAAGAAACATTGCCTTCTGTATTATCCATGGGGCATCTCTTAGAATTAATGAGACTACAATTATTTCTACTCTTTATCTTAACTAGTATAAGATTGTTCCTATTGTCTGCTTTCATGTTTTCACCTATTGAAAGCACAAGCAAATTTTAATGCAAAATCCACTTTCATTCTCTATAGAAAGTATCTAATAATTCTTTTTATCTCCTCTCTAATTTGCTAACATCCAAGAGAAATATGGGAGAGCTGAGCACAAGGACAGGCATTGCATGGACCATTTTCCTTTGTCACTTAGTTACATCACAAAATAGGAATTTTGTTCAGAAAGAAAAACCTTATTAACTTTGGGTTTGCAAGACTTTCAAGTTCCCAAGTGAGTTTCCAAACATAATACTTGAAAGAACTGGAAACACTCTTCAAATGAGAAAAAAAGTAGATAGAAGAAAAGTGAGAGAGATAGAAAGTTTGGGGAAACGAAGTTCATGGAAGATTCACTGCTTTTCTGTGTCATGATTTCCAGAAGTTCTTGTCCTGAGAAGGTACCTTTGATCAGAGGTGTCAACTCTGGAGAAGCTAGGTGGAGCAATGAATATAGCATGACCTGGAGTCAGGAGGATCTGAGTTCAAATTCTACCTCAGACAGTTAACACTTAAGGTGACCTTGGTCAAGTCACTTAACCCCAATTGCCCTGCCTCTCCAAAAAAATAAGTGTCACCTCCCTTTTCAAAAGTCAACTGTACCTCCTCTATAATAATAGAATTCTAGCACTGAAAGGAACATTTCCTATTATCTATCTATTCCAAACCCTTTATTTTATAGAGGAGGAAATAGAGACCCAGAAAGGTTGCCAATAGGTAGCACAACAGTGCATAGAGTGCTGGACCTGAAGTCGGGAAGAATCATCTTCCTGAGTTCCTTGGGCTTCCTAGCTATGTGACCTTGGGCAAGTCACTTAACCCTATTTGCCCCAATTCCTCATGTGCAAAATGAGCTGGAGAAGCAAATAGCAAACTACTCCAGTATCTTTGCTAAGAAACCCCAAATGGGGGCACAATGAGTCGAACACAACTAAACAACAACAAAAGTTAATCCTCTACATCATTTTTATGAAAAGAACTCTCTCCTATTACCCAGTAAGATAGCAAGCCATTTAAGCAACAGGTCCTTTATGCCCTGGCGACTTTTTGAGTAACTGGTATATATTTAGGCTTTTGGGGGACAGCTAGGTGGCACAGTGAATAGAGCACCCACTCTGGAGTCAGGAGGACCTGAGTTCAAATTCGCCCTCAGACATTTCACATTTACTAGCTGTGTGACCTTGGGCAAGTCACTTAACCCCAATTGTCTTGCTTTCCTCCCTCCCAAAAAAAAAAGATATTTAGCCTTTTAAATAGAAACGATACACAATAAGCTATTTTAATGATTTAAAGAAAACTGTTCTGGATTTTCTATCCACTGTGTATCCTACCTGCCTCATATTTATATAACTGGAAGTGATCAGAAAGCTCTGACTCCTCAGACTATGGTTCAATAACTAATGGGTATTTGAATTGTAGAAAGTTCACTGTGGAGAAGGTCCTATGTTAAACTTTTCAATACTCAGAGTCTCTTGGAGAACCATGTAAATAGTGACAAAAATCATAGGTTCCTTTGATAATAGATTTAGAGTTGGAAGATACCTAGAAGGTTATCTAAAACAATGTCCTCATTTTAAAAATAAGGAAATCAAGGCCCAGAGAAGTGATTTTCCCAACATCACACAGATAGTAAGTGGCAGAGTTTGTATTCAAAGCTAGGCCCATATTTCTATATCCATCCCTGGCTATATCATACTGGCTCCCAATGTTTGGGAGGATAACTTGCTCATTCCACACGAGGAGGATAAGAAGAAGTTTTCCATTGTTGGCTTTACACATCCTTGGATAAAGGATTCCATTCACTACTAGTTTTCTACTCCTCATAGCTACCATGCCAGCAAGTGATACAGTTTTCATTCTTGTTACAGAAAAAGAACCTAATAGCCACAAAAGTTGACCTTGATCAAAGTCCCATAGATATCTAGCAAAAGAGAAAAATTAATGAACTAATCAACAATAAATTATAAAGAGAAGTGGGGCTAGAACATCATGTTTCTACAAAGGAAAGATTTGTCTTAATTATATCACTAAGTACTAATGGCATGTTGTAAAAATCAGGCTCTCAGTGACTAAGAGAGATTATCTATCACATGAAATAGAGTTAACCATTTATCATCCCCTTCAGATGTATGGAAGAATGAGGTGATATTTGTACAATGCTATGAGTTGACTCAAGAAGTTAGCAAAGACAATTCAAGATGGAACCAGACAATGTTGGAGGGAGCTACAGAGGACAGGCATACTAGCACACACTATTGATGGAGCTACGAACTGACATAATCATACTGGAAAACAATTTTGAATTATCCTAGAAAAGTGACTGAATTTTTCAAATTCTTTGACCCTGTGATACCTCTATACCCAAGGACATCAAAGGTAAAGAAAGGAATAATATGGACCAATGTATTCACAGAAGTGGTTTTATGGTAGCAAAATAAAACTGGAATCACAATGGATGCACGTTGTTTAAGGCAATTACTAACCACATTGTGGTATACAAACGTAATGGAAAATTATTGCGCCTTATAAAATGAGTAGGGGAAATTATTAGAAATTTAGAAAGACTTCCTTAAACTAATTCAGGGAAAGGTAAGCAGACCCAGGAGACAATATTCACAATGACTCTAATGATATAAAGAAAAGGAACTAAAAGAAATAAGAATTCATATCAATGCGATGACTAATCCTGACTCCAGAGGAATGATGATGAAACATCCTCTTGTTAGAAAGGTGACAGGACCATAGATATAAAGTTGGAAGGTACTTTAGAGGTAATCTAGCTCAAAGCCTACATTTTTATAGAAAAACTTGGGCCCAGGAAGTTTACATAGCCTGTTCTGGGTCACATAGGTAGTCCCTAGAAGAATAAAAACATGAACCTAGGTCATCTGATTCAAAACTTAGCATTCTTTCCACTACACCCTGTAAGTATAGAATGAGGTATCCATTTCAAGACTCAAAAGAATGAATAAAGAAAAGCCTTTATTAGGTACTTACTATGTACAAAGAATATGGTCAACATATTTTGTTTTTGCTTTACTATGCTCTGTTATGAGGGATGATTCTATATCGGGAGAAAGTGGCTTTGAGGGACAGACTGATGTAATAATTAAAAAATCAGTCAAAACCATAATTAAATTAAGCTATGTCTCATTAAAATATGACTTATTGTTTCTAAAGGCCGTTAGTAAAATGTACATGACAGTAGTAGGATCATAGATCTAGATATAGAAGAGACTGTTATATGTCATCTAGTCTAACCCTACTTTTACAGATGAAGAAACTGAGGCCAAAAGACATTACATGACTTGCCCAAGATCACACAAGTAATCAGTGGCAGAGCTGGGATCTGGATTCAGGCCAGCTAACTGCAAATTCAAAACTCTTTGCACTATCCCACACTATGGGTCAGAAGAACTTCCTTCCCATCAATCACACTTTGCTTGCTGCTTTTCATTAGGCACCCAGTAAATTAAGTTCCTTAGCTCATGCAAAGTATACTTCTTGTGTCTTTCATGAACTGCTTGCTCCCTTTCCTCACTTCTTTTAAGTAGTTAGCTCAGGATACATGCTGGGATGTACAATGTAACTGTCAAACAATTTTCACATTGCCTTTTGTGATTCCCCTTAAATTATCTGACATGCATCAGAATTCCAACCAAGAGGCCAAAAATCTGAGGACTTCTCTTTGTTCTTTTTCAGTTGGTCAGGACTTGTGAGTCATCAATGCATGAAATCTTCACTGTGGAAACTCCCTCCATTAATGCAGATTGCAGACTGAGAAGACATGTAACTTACATTCTTAGAGAGTTTTCTGGGGCACTGAATGGAAGGGATAGGTAGGTGGAGAGATGGATGAATGGGAAAAATAACCCCACTTATTAAATACTTGTTATACACTGAGAATATAGATACAAAAAGTAAGCTAGCACTTGACCTTAAGAATCTTATGCTCTAATAATAGAGGGAAACAGCACATTTAGGGAAAATTGTAGCCAAAAGAGGTATTTTGGAAGTCACAGGGATGGTAAATGGTGATACAGGGCAATTGATTGACAAGCCCTTTCCAAGAATGGTAGTACTTAAGCTTACTTTTCTCTGAGCTAGAGGTAGAAAGGGTGTGTGCATGTGCGTGTGCGTGTGCGTGTGCGTGTGTGTGTGTGTGTGTGTGTGTGATGGGGATGAAGGTGGAACACAAGACAGTTATCTAGGTATGGGTAGGATATTTTAGAGGAATGTTCACTAATGATAGGAACCAGAATTCTGGGTCAGAAGTGGAGCCTGGAGTACAGAGGGGGTAGCATAAAGATGGCCAGGGATTTGCTCCCAGTTACTGAGCCGGTATGTGCTAGGATTTGAACCCCAGTCTTCATGATGATGATTCACTATGTCTTGCACATTCTGTCTAAGTATGTGTAAAGAAAGATAACTTTTACCCTCTGGAAATTCAACCTAACTAGATATCCTCTTAGAGACTGAGTTACAATGGATAGATATAATATCTGGATGCTTTCCTACTATAGGGTAGACCAAAGCACAGGGACCATATATATGATCTTAGAGTCACGGATTTAAAGTTGAATTGGACCCTAGAGGCCCTCTAGTCTGAACCCCTCATTTTATAGATGACAAAACTAAAGCTAAAAGAGATAACATGACTTTTCTAGGGTCACACAATTAGTAAAACAGAGATGGGATTGGAGTTCTTGAAAAGAGTTAAAGAACAGCCAGATGCCACAAAGAAAAAAGAAAAAAGGCAAGTCATTTTTGAGAAAAAAATATCACTAATAACAATTTGACTTAATTGCTATTTTTAATCATTAGATCAATACTAAGATATCTCACATATCCTTGACATATAATAAATGGCCAGTTTTTGTTGATGGAGTGATTTGAAAATACTTAGAGATAACTACATAGATACCTTATAGCTATCTATTTTAATACAATCTGAGTCCAGGTCCATTCTTCTTCAATTCCCCCTCTTTAATGCAACCCACATTTGAAAAAATTGACAAGATTCACCTTTTGTTGTATTGTTGCTATGCTAACTTAGCCTATTTAGAAAGCTAGGGATGTTTGTGTTAGGAGGATACAGATATGTTCTATAAACCTGCTGCTAACACCAGATGTGGAACAATTTCCAAATATGCTCTGAGCTTTAGAAGACTCCACCTGGTGTGGGAGACTAGCAACTGAAGGTATAGGGAGGCAGCTGGAGGGGTGACAAGGAGGTAGTATTGCCAGCTGGTGTTAAGGAGGATCTGAAGAATATGTATAAAATCTCAGCTCATATACATATCAGCAGGGCAACAGGTAAAAAAGTAAAGACTGTCCCCTAACTACCTGACCTTTAGCAATTCATTACTTTACAGGGAAGCAATTTCCTCCTTTCCTTCTTAATAACAAAACAAAACAAAACAAAAAACCAAAACTACAACAACAACAACAACACAAATACACACAAAAAATATGACAAAAACCAAAAGCACAAGTATTAACTTTTTTCTTCCTCCCATCCTCCCACTGGAAAAAGAAAGAAAAACAAAATCCACATAGTAAATATATTTAGGCAACCAAAACAAGTTCCCACTTTGGCTTATTCAAAGATATTAGGTCTCAATCTGCATGTTTAGTCTATGATTTCTCAGTTAAAAGATGAGTAGCATACTTCATCAACACTCCTTTGAAATAATAGTTGATCACTGCATTGATCAGAGTTCTTAAGTATAGCAAAGATGCTTGATTTTGCAATTTTGTTATAGTATAGGTTATTCTGCTGGTTCTGCTTATTTCAATCTGTATCAGTTCGCAAAAGTCTTTCCAGATTTCTCTGAAACCATTCTTTTATCATTTTTATACACGATAGCATTGTATTACATTTGTATAACACAATTTGCACTCCCTTAGCTTCTAAGTTTGTTTGTTTTTTTCTTGCCACCAGAAAAAGAGCTGTTATAAATATTTTTGTGTGTATAGAACCTCTTGCTTTTTTCTTTGATCTTCCAAGAATATGGAGGTAGTCATCGCATTAAAATTTTCTTTTAAATCCACTTTGACTAACTTTTGTCTACATTGAAATATCGAGCAGGATGGTCTAGGGAGGAACTGTACACAGTAGGATTTACTTTAGGTGGAGCCTCACTCCTTTTAGGATGGCCCTGAATCACTACAGAATAAGATTAGCCTTTACTGGAAATAACCAACAGGTTATTTTTTAGGAGGAAGGGTTCCCTGTGCCATGATCAAATAAATATAATTTTACAAGTGGTTAGAAAGATGATACTTCATCAGCTGTCTTACTATGCTACCCGTTTAACTGCATCTCATGTTCTGACATTCAGGAAGCACAATGCATTACATTCAACCAGGAAATTACTTTTGTGCTACAGATACATCATCTAAAAGGCAATTAAATTAGATGCACAGAGACAGAGACACGAAGAGATAGAGACAAAGATATAGAGACTGACAGACAAACAGACAGACCCTTTGAGGATCCTATGGATATCACTTATACTACAGAAAGATTTCTCAAGTGTGAACAGAAAAGTCTGACTTTTTATGCAACAACACCTGCTCATGGGCTAAAATAATTATAAAAGATAGATGAAGCTTGTAACATCCTTATCCACTATCTTCTTTTGTGTTCTTGTCCCCCTGATGCCTATATAAGTGGGCGTTATAATCTAATGTACACTTATAATTAAATGTCCTTACAATACCCCCCAGCTGACTCACTACTATCCCAGCCTCTTCCAGAATACCCCACCTGAGACTTCATTAACTGGGAAGTATCCAGACCAGTTTGGATTCAAACTTTACAAAACAAATCCCCTTAATAAAAGGATTTATTCTGTAAAACTTGGACTCATTCAAAAGACATCACCCTTGACGCCTCAGGTTCCCCACCTCTGATCCAGACCCTTCCCTTCTCTTTCACTCCCCCATAGAACTTAACTGTAATGAATTCCATTTCCTTGTGGCTTTCAGTCAATCAATCAGCATTTATTAAATGCCTATGACATATCAGAAGTTGAAGACAGAGATAAAAATGAAAATTTTCTACTCTGAAGAAGCTTATAACATCTACCTACAAAAGTATATAGGAAAACATATAATTTTAGGGGGAAAGTACAGAAAGGCACTCACAACTGTGGAGAATCAGGAAAAGTATTGCTCCTTACAATATAACAGCAAAGTAACCCTCTTAAAAAATCCATATTGGAATAGATATTTGGAATTCTGGGAATTAGATCTATTAAGAGGTAACAACGGGTTAATAAGACATACTCATGAAAAGCAAATAGCAGGATGGCTTTATATTAGAAACATATAAGTTTAAGTTCTGCTTCTGACAGGACACAGGCCAGCTGTGTGACCATGTAAAAATCACTTCATCTAGGTGTGTTGGCCATCTACATTGCTGGAGGAAGTTTCCACACTCAAATTGCCTATCCTGATGAAACCCCTTACCCATTTTAACAGGATTCTGTCACCCAATTTCAAACATCATGACAGACCAATGGAGGACATATTCTGAAGTAAGTGAGAACTCTTATTACCCTTCAAATCTTACATAGACAGCACTTACTCTGCTGATACACAGAACCAGACCTGACCACAATGGCTTTTCTTCCAACCCTTCTATCTGAGGGGTTGCTCCAATCACAGATGTTTAGTTTGTTTGAAAAGCAAGAGGCAAAGAAGCTACAATGATTCCTAGTGACATTCTCTCTAGGCTAAATAGATGTAAATGAAATCTTAACATGAAAACGACGTGTGAGGTAATCACCAAAGAAGGAATATATTTTTTTAAAAATCAGTATAGGAATCACAGCACTCACAGCACTAGTAAGAAAAGCTCTGAATTCTCTTATATTCAAGATTGTATCTTCTGTATGATTGAGTCAGTCAATATCCTTGTGTAAAAGAACTACTAATTATAAATACATTATTGGAGTTTCCTACTTTTTAAAAAGGGATTTTGAAGTTCAACATGCATATAAAGAAATAATATGAGTTTGAGGTGTCAAAATATCTTGATGTGTATTATAAGGGCTCACTCTTTTAATACAAGCATGAAGCAGATTAAATGAGGATATTTGTGGGTGCAGGGCAGGCGGGGCTATTGCAAAGGGACTATCACACAGCAATGACTACCACAGAGCTCCAAGAGGACATTCATGAAATTGGAATTCCTTCATTCAGCAAAAACAGGAGCTAATAATCCTCTGGTTTCTTTACCTGATAATACTAGTTAGTTACTACCAAAATTATCAAATTTTATAAGGGATCAGATTTGGGGAGGCTGTTGATTATTGGGGATTTTTTTTGTACCACAAGAGGGAGCAAGAGAGTTTGGTCAGGTAGAAAGATAACAGATGAAGATAAACCAGAAGATCCCATGATAGAGGAGGGTTTAACAACCAGTTAGGGTGGCTGAATAGGAAGGGAGTGTGTGTGTGTGTGTGTGTGTGTGTGTGTGTGTGTATGTGTTTGTGCACGCGCGTGTGCAAGGTATGGGGGGTGGAAGGATTAAGATCTATGCAAAAATATTTTAATATAAAACTAAATGTACTGTCAATTATATAAGATGAAATGCATATAGTTTAAATTATATTCTCTTCATTTAAATGTGACTTGCTTTATTCAAATATGGTCTTTTTCTACTTGAGTCTTCAACATTACTCCAGCCTGAAGGCAGTATACTTTCCCTTGAAATGAAATTTCCTCCTTACCTGGATCCATCCCTCTACCCCAGTGAAGAGAGATCCTTGATTAGGAGCTATTTTTACCCAGTTGAAACAAGGGGACGAGAAGATACTGAAGAATGAACTTGCTTGGGAGCTACGTCTGCACTGTTACAGGGCCAAATTAGATACTGTTTAATGGAACTAGTAATAGTATTAATGCCACATTGCTTTAGAAAGGAATTACAACTTAATTGGTCTACATCGTCTTTCTTATTATTTATTATGTCAAAGAAAACAGATTAACTACCAAGAGGGAAGGAACCATGAGTTTGCTTTGAAAGATAAATAAAAGTCTATTTTTGTCTGATAGAAAACATGTTAAATATAGCCTGTTAAATGCTAAAGTTCTCTGGAAGACATTACTTCTTCCTCTACCCTCCCCTCAAACAACAACAACAACAAAACCTTATTAAGCTTGAAAAATCAATTAATACAACTCCAGCAAATATATCATTACTAACCACAGCTCCCTTCTTTCTGGTTTTTATTTGGAATTAAAGCCCTGTGATTACTATACTTTCTCTTTTGTATGGGCAATAGGGTAGCTGGCTATTCTTTTCTCATCTGATCTCTCCCTTGGAAAAAAAAAAAAGAAGAAGAAGAAAGATAAACTTTCAGATTCCTGTAATGGATTTGTCTTTATGTCTGTCCCAAGCTTTCAGGACAGTAGAGCAAGAAGAAGCCTTGTCATGGACCCAGTATCATGTGTTCCATCCTCCAGAGGTTCTTCATGTGTGCACAGTTCATCAGCAAATGATGACTTGCCACTGCCCAACCCTTCCTTCTCCCCCTAGGAATTAATTGCTCTATTTCTTATGAAAGACAAAAAAAAAAAAAAATGCTCTTAGAAAACGTTAAGGCTTCTTTCATCCTCATACTGAAAAGGGTAATTCTTAGCTAAAAATGACTCTGAGCTAAATGGACCATTTTTTTCCCAAACAGAATTTATAAATCCCATTTCTCTCTCTTTCATTAAACTAAATAGGTCTTCTCCCACCCTGTCACTCATGAAATCAAGTAAAGCACTAGCTAGTTCTGTCTTCCTCCCACTGTCACACACATCTAACCCACAAATTGAGTAAGACAGCCAACCCAGAGAGCTGGATCCAAGTGCCACAGGATTTGAAAGAGGAACTTAAAACCAATCACCCTTGTTCTGGCTCCTTTTTCATATCTTAAATGAATGAGGACCTCAGCCAGATTTCCCTTCCTCTTTCCCTGAATTGCTGCTGCTACTGCAGTAGTAGCGCCCTGAAGTTATTATGTGTGTGTGTGTGTGTGTGTGTGTGTGTGTATGTCATTGCATATGTGTTTGCAGGCTGAAATAGAGTGTATGTGGTTGGGTGTGTAATGGGGGAGGAGAGTAGGAATGAAGAGTTATTGCTTTCTGAAAATCTCAAAGTCGCTCACCATCTCATGGAGGAAAATCTTCACAGAGAGAAATAAAATGCAAAATTGTGCATTTTGAATTGCCTGCATCCAATTCAACTTTCATAAACCCTGTTCTTAATGAACTATTGCATTTTAAAATAATTTATCTTAGTTCTACCCAAGAAATTCATCCAGTGAGATTTAATCAGAATGTCCACCTGCAGGGCTCCCTCTCTTCATAAGGATGCCATTAGCTGCTCCAACTGGTTTAAGTTAAAGAAAAAAAAAAAAGGTTTCTTCGCTATTACCTTCTTCCCAAATCTCTCTCTCTGGCGCTCTGGCTCTAGGTCTCTGTCTCTCTGTCTCTCTGTGTTTCTCTGTTTCTCCGTCTCTCTCTCTCTCTCTCTCTCTCTCTCTCTCTCTCTCTCTCTCTCTCTCTGTCTCTGTCTCTCTGTCTCTCTCTCTCTGTCTCTGTCTCTGTCTCTCTCTCTCCCCCCACCCCCCAAGTTTACACTGTTACAGCCTTCACAGCCACTAGTGGATAACTCAAGAAAAGGACTGATGTGTGTGCCTATGTGCCTGTGTGTAGGGATGTCATGCCACTACGTGGTGCAAAGGCTGAGTTTCTTCTTAAGTAAAATGAACGCAATATTCAGGTATTCCTGGATCACTTCACTGTCCTCCCTCTAAATCCCTGAGTTCCCTTTATCCCCAAGTCAACCCCTGATACCTTGGTGGAGAGGGAAATACGAATGGCCCTTCTAAGCCATTCATCAAAGGACTAGCAGCATGCAGCAAAGAGGAAGTACAAGAAATTGCATAGAAGCAGAAGCTTGGCTTCTCAGCCTACCCTTCCTGAAATAAAAATCTCCTAGTTCCTCCTTTTGGAGACGAAATTTTCTACCAAGAAGTATGTCCCCTGATCACAAAATCTATCCAATACCATTTCCCTCTCATCCCGCTGTACCCCAGTGACGGATCATGTGTGCACAGCTCTTGTAAAGTTCCCTTCTGTTCTCCCAGAGGGAAATGTCAGTGGTGTGTGTGTGTGTGTGTGTGTGTGTGTGTGTGTGTGTGTGTGTGTGTGTGTGTGTGTGTGTGTGTAATCCCCAAACCATATCAAAGCACAATGCATAACGAACAAGGAAGGACCCTTCAGCCTGCTTTCCTGCAATGTTTCTTTGCTTCTCATCTTCTCTGACTCCTGCCACACCTCCAGTCTTTCTACCATTATCTCTTCCCCCCCCCCCACTCCTACTGCTACCCCCGCCCCAGGGATACTGGAGCCCAGCTTCCGTTTAACCTAGGGTGGGTATGGAGGGAGACCCCCAGAGAAGAGGCTGAGAGCTGGGGGTGCGGAAGACTGCATAGAGACTTTGATTTTGCACCTCCCCTGCATTAAGGGTGGGCTCACTCCTTCGCCTAGCTCTGACTCGCCTGAGCTCAGCCAGAGATTCGCAGGATGCTGCATCTTTCTTTCCTGCTCCCCTCTTCTCATTTGCAGCCAGCACTGACAGACAGACACAAGACAGACAGACAGAAGAAACACACACCCAACAGATACACGCGCCCCGACCTTACTACCCGAGAAACCCTGGGGAGCCAACACAGTTAAAAAAAAATGTTCTGCTGTATAAAATACTAGCAATAAGAATGATGATGAGGCAAGGGGGGTTGGGGAAAGCTGGGGCAAAGGAAATACAAATACAATATTAACGGATGCACATGACAAATTAAAAGACAGTTCATGCCAGGATTGCCTTTTGGCTGCCACCCCACCGTGAGATCCTACCTGCTTTTCTGGGAGGGGTGTGATTGCTTTTTTTTTTCCTTCCAGGGTGCGTCTCTTCACGCTAGTAGGAAACACGCCTCGTTCCCTCCTTTAAATAGATCCCGATCAGGAAGAGATAGCCTTGATCATGTTTGTTGGGGAAACACAAAGCCCAGACACCCCAGGAAGACTCCCATGCACAGCGGGCTAGAGCAGCAGCAGCAGAGGCGAACCGCGGCGGCGGCGGCGGCGGCAAATCCCAGTGTGCTGGAGGAGAGGAAATACACACGCGAGCGCGCGCGCACGCACATACATACACACACACTCACACTCTCACACACACACACACACACACACACACTCACACACACACACACACACACAACCACTAGCACTCGCACTCGCACCCGCCCGCTGCAATCAGATAAAGTGCAGCAGCAGCAGCTCGCGGAGGAAGAAGTGCGAGCCGCTCTCTCCTCCGGTGCCCTTGAAGTTATGCCTCATTCTCGGCTGCTCAGCTCACCGGGAAAAGAAGGCGGCGAGCAGTGGAGGGAAGCCGGCTCAGCCCGGCGCCCGACTTCTCCCCGCCTCTACTATCTCCCTCCCTCCGCCTCATGCACACACCCCCAGCGCAGCCTCTCTTCCCGTTGGTCAGAGCCAGAAAGTGTGTGGAGTGCGCGGCCACTGGCGTGCCCTCCTCCTTCCCTCTCTCCCTCCCTCTCTATCTCCCCTCGGGGCTGCCTCCTGTTCAGAATATTTTCCGATTTTTTAGGCTTTCAGGGAACAGCCGCTCTCTCTCGCAGTGCATCATGGCTGGATGCCTGCCTGCTCATCAACAGCTAGACCCTCCTACACTATTGATTACCCGCTACAAATCTACTCTTAACTTTTTTTTTTAATTTACCTCTTCCCTTTATCCGCCCAACGATACACCTCTGTCCCACAAGCGCTTCAGTTTGCCTTCTCCACTCTGAATTCTGAAACAACAGATCTATTTTTCCTCCATATTCTTTGTTTCTGCTGGCTAAAGGAAACCCCAGGCACGCACCAGCCTTCACTGTAGCTACACGCACGCGAAGAAATCTGGAGATGGGGCATGAATGCTGTCTGGCGCCCTCCCTTCTTTTCTCCACATGTGGGAGATGGACGCCTGCATTCTATCGGATGCTGACACTGTCGATAAGTAGGGGGTATTCCCCTAGCCAAGAGCTCTGAGAGAATCTCCTGGCTGGTATTTCCCTCGGAGAATGCGACTCACCTGGGAATAGAGGCTGCCGCCGCTGCTGCCTGACAGAGAGAGGCAGGTAGCTTTTAAATTTAGGAGGCAAAAGCCTAGGGAAAGCTGAGCCTACCTACAGCCCAGTTGGGAGCCACCGAATGAAGCTGACTATGAACCATATACCCTGCCACGATGATATAATCCTATTAAGAAATAATTGCAACTCATGACAATTAATAAAAAATAAAAACAATGTGCCAGTTTTCTTAACACCTTATTAATCTTCACAATACCTTGACATTGTAATATGGGAGAACATGTATTATTTCCTGGTTTCTTAAGGGGAGAGGGGGAGTAAGGATAGAGACATAGAGGGATTTAGGGAACCAGCGGCAAAAGGGGAGATGGAACCATTAATTTCCTTGACTCTTGGTGGAGTTCTCTACCTTTTTTTTTTTTTAAGGGAATGGTTTATGGAAACATGATAGCATGAAGAACTACACTGCATCCCCACTTCCACCCTTCTTCCCAGTTCAGCAGCCCCAGTGATTTTGTGGGGATATTGACTTGTAGTGAAGGTAGTCTTTGTTTAAAGGGTAAGGCAGAAATCAAGTGTGTGTGTGTGTGTGTGTGTGTGTGTGTGTGTGTGTGTGTGTGTGTGTGTGTGTGTGTGAGAGAGAGAGAGAGACAGAGAGACAGAGACAGAGACAGAGAGAGAGACAGACAAGAGACAGAGACAGAGAGAGACAGAGAGAGGGAGACAGAGACAGAGAGGCAGACACACAGAGTGAGAGACAGATACAGAGAGGCAGAGCCCAAAAGACAAAGACAAAAACATACATATATAACACACAAACACATACACAAAACCATTACCTCCTCACTCATAGCCATTATCCAATAAAGATTTCTGCAACAAAAATCCCTGTCCTATATAAGATTGGACTCAGGTTTATAATGGGATTATAGATTCAGAAGGAGATTTAGGCTTTTATGATCCAATCTCCTCATTTTAAAGTTTAGAAAACTGTAACCCCAAGAGTTCAAGTAATTTGTCCACTTGTTCACAAACAGCTGGCAAGTACAGATCTAATATTAGAAAAACCACTCCCATTTATCCAGCATTTAAAGATTTGTCAAGCGCTTTTTTCACAATAACCATAAAGGATAGATTGTACAAGTAGGACCATCCCCATTAAACAGAAGAAACTAGGAATCTAAGAAGTTGGGTATCACCCTTCTGGTGACACAAATTCAAAGTTAAGTTTCTTGATTTCAAGTCCAACAGTATTTCTAGTAAAACACTCTGCAGCAAGACTTTCTGACTCTGAGATGATCTACTCTTTGTATTACCTCTCCTCTACTCCACCTCTTACCTCCATCCTCCATTTTCAGGCCCCTCCCTTTATCTATAACTCTTCTCCATTGAAGTGACCAAAATTATTTCAACAGGTTAAAAAAAAATGACCAGCCAGTGTAACGATACTAGGATTTGAAGATCTTCCACGCCCCTTGAGCTTGCTGATGTAGCAGGAAGGGGTGGAGCAAGAGAACGCCAGAACCAAGCTAGTCTCCGTGCAGTGCGGACTGGAAGCGGCGTCAGAGGCAGTGGCTGC
>CM053585.1:66660549-66697540 GCA_028646515.1 Pseudochirops corinnae | reverse complement strand
CACAAAGCTACAAGGCACGGGCATTCCTGGAAAACAAGCCTGGCGCCACAGGCTCCACGTGACCACATTCAGCCTATTAGGGAACAGAGTATACTTTCAAATATCCAAGGGTCCTCAGAGTCACGTAGCCACTTTAGCAAAGGGCCTAGGGGCAGGGAAGATCTTCAGATTCCCATAACAGCAGGAGAGCCAGCTAAAGCAGTGGTTTGTGGTTATCAGCAGCCCAAGAGCATTTTAGTTAAACTGCATTTATGTCAATTTAAAAAAAAAAAAAGAAGAAGAAGACAGTTGGAGGGCCTGCATACTAAACACCCGACAATGGAGACTAGCCTATGCTCATTAAACATGAATGCCTTGTTCCAGAGGTAAAACTAAGGCAAAATGAACCGAGCTGAAAATGTGTGGCTTTTAAAATTTTCATGTATCTGTTTATTACCCATCTGGATAGAAGCTTGACTTTATAAAAGGCTAAGCTCTGTTTTAACATGACTTCATATCACATTGTTTTTCTGTTCCAGCTTTGTCCTTGGATGTTCAGGTGGAATGCATGAAATCACACCTGCTAGGCATAGTCCCCTGTCTAAGTGTGACACAGGGAAAAGTTAGTTATTAAATACTTTTTTGTTGTTGTTTTTCAGTCATGAAAACCCCTTTTGGGGTTTTCTTGGCAGAGATACTAGAGTTGTTTGCCATTTCCTTCTCCAGCTCATTTTATATAGGAAAAAACTAAGTCAAACAGAGTTAAGTGACTTGCCCAGGATCACACAGCTAAGTAGTATCAGAGGCTAGATTTGAACTCAGAAGAGGAGTCTTCTTAATTCCTAGCCCCGGTATTTTATCCACTATGCCACCTAGCTGGCCCCAAATTCTTTATCCCCTAAAAATCTCTTTGTCATTTGATTTCATTTTTAATCTTTATCTTAAGTGGGTGCTGAGATTTGAATTGTCCTGTAGTAGTTCTTCAAAGAATTTGGAGAATCTGGACTTTTGATAACTATAACAAAGAACTGACTGGCTGTTTTGTTGAGCTGCTTTTATCTTTTTCACCATGAATCCTGGGTTCCCCTCAATACTTCTGAAATGATGATGATGATGATGATGTTAGCTAACATTTATGTACCATGCAAATCACAAAGTGCTTTCCAATTATTAGCTCATTTAATCCTCCCAACAATTCTGGAAAGTAGGTGCTATTCTTGTCCTTGATTTACAGATGGAGAAACTGAAGCAGACAGAGGCTAAGTGACTTGCCCAGGTCACACAGCTAGTAAGTGACTGAGGCTGATTTTAACTCAGGTCTTCTTCACTCCAGACCCAGTTCTCTATCCACTGTACTACCTTGCCACCCCTAACTGTCAAAAGATTCATCTGTTCCTGTTTTTATGCTTTCTTTGGAGGCATTCTCATACCTTTCTCATGACCTGTATTTCCCTCCAGAATGTAAATTATTTATATGTTCACTACTTCTACTCCTAGTTTTCCCTAATGTGATTCAGTTTTCTGGACACAGTAGGCATTTAATAAACATTGTGTCTTAGGAATGCATTCATGCATTCATGAATGAATGGATGAATGAATGGATGGATGGATGGATGGATGGATGGATGGATGGATGAATGGATGGATGGCCTTATTCAATGTATCAGATCAAAATGTCCTAAAACATGAATATATTACCCAGAAGAGAATGTTTTACACCCAAAGGATCATTATTCCCAGATCTTGCCATGTGCCATATATGTAAAAAACAAGTATTGGCATTTAACTTCTCTACGTAGAAGTTAAATCCAGACGAAGTTCATGCTTCCTTCAAAATGAACCATTAAATTAAGTTCATGAAGTAAGTTACCTGAATCCTCTTTCAGTTTCCTTGCTACTTGTTCACATCATTCTGACTTGACCCACCAAGAAGACATTGAAATGCTTATCCATCGGGTGTTTGTTGGGCCAAACTGAGAAAGTGTTGGGTCAGAAATAGCTCTGGGCAAAACTGAAAACTTGTATGTTTCAAATTTGCATTCTTTCACTTTCCCCTACCCCACATTTCCTCCTCCCCATTCCAGGATGCATTCCTATTGGTCTTCCCTCTTTCAGCTATCTCTTCATCTTTTACAGAGCCTGGAGCACAATCCCCACTAAGATGTTAGCTGACAGTTTTAAAATGTAAAAGTGCCACCCCCTCCCCCCCATCCTCCCAGGGGTATCTGCATTTTAATTAGGAATTCAGGATCTACCCTAAGAAATTAAATCTACCTCTGGAATTTCAGAGAGAGGAACCATTCTAAACAGTCCTTATAACACAACCTCAGATATACTCCTGAGGCTCACTCTGATCTAGACACCCTAGAAATAGGAAAGTGTCGAGGCTGGAGATTAGGGGAATATAGGGGAACAGGGAGAGAATATTCTAAGTTCAACTCTATACACAGAACACATTTTTATGTCAGCAATGGTGATTTCTTATTGTATGAGTGAGGTTAGTTAGTCTTTCATAGTCCATGGAGATAATCAGCATGTTCCCTCTTCCTTTCCAAGCCTGATGAAACTGGGAAGAACTATTTTAAATGGGTATCACAACCAAGGAAAACTAAGTATGATCTTTTTTTTTTTTGTATTCTTCTTTTATTAGTGGAGAAGTAATGAGGCATGTCAGAAGAGAGACTAAGCACCATAAATCAGTATTTTGAGGAAAAATACTCAGTTTAGGCAAGTGAGGACCAGTTAAGAGAATAAAGAGAGATCTGAAGTTGTGAGGATGAGATTGGAATATCTAAATGTAAAACAGAAAGTAAAAGAATTAGACTTTCCTTGCTATTATTAGAAAATACAGTTAGAGATAGCTTTTCCTTCCTTGAGGCAATGTCCCCTCTCACCTTATACTTGAGAAAAAGAGTAAAAACTTACTTGCCCTAAAGAGGGCACTAGTTGCTAATTATCACACTATTTGGCAATAGTCAAGTAAGATTATAGGAAATTGGCATTTTGTGATTAAGGTATTTTTTTTTTTACAAATTTCTTCTAGCACAAAAGATAGAATTAGGGAGAATCACCAGGAGCTAAATTAAGTACAAGTTAGAACTTTAAACTGAATGGGATGGCACCTCTACAAATACAATAAAATTATAAGTAGTAGTTAGTTGTGATTGAATTAAAAAAGAAAGAAAAATGAAAAAAAAAACTGTTGAAAGTGAGCTGTCAGTGTTCCCTGTTTTAACATCATGCCAATAGTAATTGCAGTGTGTGTGTGTGTGTGTGTGTGTGTGTGTATGTGTGTTAAAAAGTATTCCAACTCTGATAGCTTGGCTAAAAGTAAGTACCTTACTTTTTAAACCAAGTAGAGAGCAGGGAAGAGAACTCAAAATTTTATTGCCATTTATGTTCGAGCACCAGCTCTCAGGCCTTCAAGAGATTTCTAATCAGTTCGTGGATTTTGGTCTGTCCAATGCTTTATAACAAAGCCTTTCTTTCAAAGAAGTTGAAAAAGCTCGTTTCAAAACATCCTCACAAGAGGATTGAAGATAGGGTAGCTTTTATTAGCCTATCCAATTTTTTTTTTTGAATTGAAGAACTAAGGTGCCGAGATCTCTTATACTTGACAGTGGCTGAGCAGGAAATTATTGGTTTATTCAAGTACTGAGGACTGACATACACTTTCAGTTTATGATTCTACTCCAGACTTCATTTTGTATTTCATTTTCATCAGTTCCAACCAGAGCAGAGTAGGTATGGGGGAGTAGCTTATGTGTAGTAAGGTAAATTGTGACTTAGAAACTTTCTACTAGGTAGTAATAAGCATGATAGTTGACATTTATTTTGTGGTTTGGAGGTTGCAAAGTTCTTTTCTGGAATTATCTAATTTTATCCTCATAGCAGTCTTATGAGGTAAAGTGGTATTAATTCCCCCATTTTATAGAGAAGAAAACTTTGGCTCAGAGAATTTTAAAACTTGCCTAAAATCAACGGCTAGTAAACATGAGTCAGGCTCCAAAGCCAAGTTCCCTGATTCCAGGCACCCAAAGCTCTCCATTTTCTTAACACTAACTATCCTAACCTCTTCTGACTTGTACTACTGTTTGCTGACTGTAAATTGGTAGGATTAACCAGATACTAATGCTTGGTATTCACAATTCTTGCTTTGCATTCATGTCTGGCTTTACATTCGATATTTTAAAAACAAATTTTTGGCCCCCCTTTTTCCCTCTCTGTTATTAGACTTAAATTATTACCAAACTAGCTTGAGGGCACTTGTGTCCTTCATGTACGGAGACTGAACAGCCTTTATTTATGCTTAATTGTTATTATTAAAAGCAATATTTAGAGAGCCATTTCAGGAAAATTTTTGCACATGCCATTTATAGATCTGACTTTGGTTCCCACAGATGCAGGTTGTGTGCTCAATATTCCCTTGGCATTTCCATGAGAGGAAAATACTGCTTAAAACTGGGTGGAGGAAGTCATGTGAACAAGAATCAGAGCAAGAAATTATTCTTCCCTCCAAAAACTCTGCACTATGCCCTCCTCTCTCTCTCTCTCTCTCTCTCTCTCTCTTCTTTCTCTCTCTCTCACTCTGTCTCTCGTTCTGTCTCTCGCTGTCTTTGTTTCTCTGTCTCATGTTCCCTACCTCCCTTTTTCTCTGTCTATATCTACGTTTTCTGTCTCCATCTCTCTGTCTCCATCTTGCTATCTCTCTGTCTTTCTTTCTGTCTCTGTCATCAGTCTATCCATCTGTTTATCAGTTCATCCATTTCCCTGTCTCTTTCTCTCTCAAAATCCCTCTAAGGCAGGTACTGAGTTGGAGTGAAGAGGTGGAAGGGATAGTGAGCTATCTCTGGTTGGCTCTCCTTGGGATGTTTGTGGTGATACAGAAACATGCAGGGACACTGAGGCAAAGACTGTCTAAAAGTATGCTCACTTTCCATTTTGTGTGTTGGGGAAACTCCTTCAAATGTCCTTCGGTGAAGAGTCTTCAAGGGTTTGCTAAATCATTCCACACTGCACTAAACTCCCAGAGATGTGGAATTCTGTTTATCTATCAGTCAAGCCACAAGTATTTATTTAATACAGGTATTTGTTATTAATAAGTGCCAGGCACTGTGGCTAAGTGTGAAGCCTGAAGTTAGGAAGAACTGAGTTTCAATCCTGTCTTGGATAATTTCTGTGTGACCGTGGGGAAGGCATGAAAACTGTCTCAGCCTCAGTTTCCCCATCTATAAAGTGGAATGGTAGGGGAGGTGCTGCTTATTCAAATAAAAGGAATGAAAGATGCTTTGTTTTTATTTGTTTTTGCTTTTTATTTTTGAGGGCAACTGGGGTTAAATGACTTGCCCAAAGTCACACAGCTAGTAAGTGTTAAGTGTCTGAGGCCAGATTTGAACTCAGGTCCTCCTGACTCCAGGGCCGGTGCTCTATTCACTGTGCCACCCTGAAAGATGCTTTCTAAATAGGAAGACAACAAATACATATGATAAGTATATACCGATTAAATATGAAGACAAGTATAAAGTATTCATATACATGGTAGTTTGGGAGGGAAGGCATGAGAAGTCGAGTGGATCAGGGAAGGCTTCATGGTGTTTGAGCTAAATCTTAAAGGAAAACATATTCCTTGAGTCAGAGGCAGAGAGGGGGTGGATTCCAGGCACAGTGGTAGGAGTAAGGGCACAGAGACTGGGGCCATGCTGTGTAGTGACAGTTGCAGAATGAAGGAGGTGGAGTGGACAAAGAGACTGGAGAAGTCGGGACCAGCGTGTGTGGGACTTTCAAAGCTGAGCAGAGCAGTTTATGTTTCATTCTAGAAGTAATAAATAGGAAGCCACTGGAATTTGTTGACTAGCTTGAGGAAAATCCCCTTGTCAGCAGCATGGAGGATGAACTGTCATGATGAGAAGTGTGAAGCAGGGAGACCAATTAGGAGGCTGTCACAGTCATCTAAGGAAGAGGTCATGAGAGTCTGAGCTCAGGTAGTAAAATGTGTGGATAGAGAGAAGGGGTCGGGTGCAAGAGACATAGTGGAGGTTGAAGCAGCAAGATTTGGCAAGGAGGAGTAAAGGAAAGTGAATAGTCAGTTACCCTCATGTAATGTAGATAACTCAGTGGAGAGAGCACTTGTCCTGGAGTCAGGAAGAACCGAGTTCAAATCTGCCCTTAGACACTCACTAGCTGTGTGACCCTGGGCAAGTCATTTAACCTCTGTTTTCTTTTAATCCACTGGAGAGGAAATGCAAACCATTCCAAGTATCTTTGCCAAGAAAACCTGGTGGACGGCATGGTCCATGGGATCATGAAGATTTGGGCATGACTGAACAACACAGTGTCAAGATTACCAGCCTGACAGACTGAAATAAGTATGGGATCTTTCATAGAAATAAGGGAGTTTTGAAGAGGTATATATCTTGGGTGTTTATGTGTATAAAAACTTCAATGAGGAATGCAAGGTCAGCCTATCTAAAAACTACATTGCTTACAAGGTATATGCAAAACATTCTGCTGACCACTGATGAGACCGTTAACCATTGTCAATAGATAAGAAGACAAAAAATGAAAAAGAAAAAGACCCTCCCCTCGAGGAACTTCTATTCAACTGGGGGGATACAACATTATATAGATAGGCAATATAAAAGATAATTTGAGAATGAAGGAGAAAAGAAAAAAAAATAGAAGGCTCAGGAAAGGCTTCCCATAGGGTGTGGCACATGAGCTGAACTCTGACAGAAAATAAGAATTTTAAGAGGTACAAGTGAAGGAATCCATACCAAAGATGGCACCTATACAAAGGCCAGGAAAGAGGAGGGAGAGAATATGCTGGTTCTGTGCAAGTAGGCCAATCTACTGGAACAAATCTTGTGAGTAGGATGGTAGTGGGAATAAGTCTGGAATGCAAGGTACTGGTATTAGATTATCAAGAACTTTTTTTTTTCATTGACTTGTTTATTTACTTTTAGTTTACAAGATTCAGTTCCACAATCCCTCGAGCTTGGATTTTTCTCCCCTCCTTACCTCCCCCCCCCCCACTCCCATGGCAGCTTGCAATCAAGTATAGGATCTGAAAATACTTTCACATTGTACAATAGTTTGTGGTTGTATAGAAGGATTGTAACCAATGGAGTGAACAATGGGAAAAAAGAAAGAAAACCAAACATCAAAAAGAAGGCCAGCATGTAGATTGCTTTAGTCTCCATTTACACTCTGGTCTTTCTAGGTCTTTCTCTGAATGTAGATATCTCCTTCCATCCTGAGACTTGTAGAGTTGTCTTATACCTGTGCATTGCTGAGAAGAGTCCAGTTTATCAAAGTTGGTCATCACACATACGATATGTCTGTGATTGTGTACAAATTTTTTCTGGTTCTGCTCTTCTCATATCAAGGACTTTCGATGCCAAGAAGAGAAGTGTGTATTTTATGTTAAAAGAAGCAGAGAGCCACCAAAATTCTGAGAAAGGGGAGTGATGTGCTCAGGATTGTTTTTCTGTAACAAAAAAAAAAGTAACCATAGTAGAGTGGAAAAGGTAGCAGAATGGAAAGAATGTTGAATGCTAGTCAGAGAATCTGGGTTTGAATCCTGACCCTACCTCTTCCTACCTGTGTGCATTTGGGTCAGGCACTCAGTGTTTCTGTGTCTCATTTTCCTCATCTTTAAAATGGGTGATTTAGACTAGATGATCTCTAAAGTCTCCCCTAGCTTTAAATCTATTATCCTCTGATAGCTATAATTACACCATTCTAACAGAATTTATAACTCTTGTTCCTGTGGGTATTGAATAAATCCTTATAAATAGCAGTTTGACAGGTCAGGGGATATGGGGTTGCCTCTTCCCACTTGAGAAGGAAAGAAAAAAATAAACTCAGGTATATAAGATGTGCCAAGTGACTCTGGTGTTATCCACTTACAAGCTTGCATGACAGACAGCTTCCTTCCTCCCCCACCCAATCTTAAAATCATCGCTCTTAATGTGCCTGATGAGTTTTGAAGAGATGAGGAAAACTCAAGAGATGAGGCCCGCTGCTCTATTTAGTGTCCTTGAAGTTCAGTTATTTGATTAATACAGAATAACTGAGACAGGAGTTAATGGAGCAGGCACAATGTGGAATTGGTCTGGTTTTCAATTTACTTCGAAATTAAATAAATGTGTTCAGTTTAATTCAGTAAGTATTTGTGGAACCCCTACTGTGTACCTGTGTTTCTTTTTTTTTTCTTTTTACTCAAGACATTGTGTCAGCAAAAAAGTTACATATCAAAGTCATAAAAATATAGCATTTTAATGGACTATAGAGATCACTTAGTCTAAGTCAATCTAAGACACAGATCCCCAATGTAATGATTATTCAGCCTCTAAATACTTGAAGTGATGGAGAACTCACCTGTGAATACTTCAAATGACGACAAACTCACTACCCCATGGAACAGTGCCTTTCTTGTATAGAGGGCTGTAACAGAAAATTTTCCTTTGTATTGAGCTGAAATATGCTTAAATGTAAATGGGGAAGGAGTGGAATGGAATAAACATTTATTAAGCACCTATTGTGTGCCAGGTAGCATGCTAAATGCTTTGCACACATCATCTCATTTGATCCTGGATTTTTGGGAAGATTGGTCTTAGTTCTATCCTCTTGGGTCAAGCAGGAAAAAGTTAAATTCTTCTGACCTATGAAAATACGTCAAATATTGAATGAATGAATTGAGGAATGAATAGATGAATGAATGAAAAAAAATGCATGCCAAGCATTCTTCTAAACACTGGAGATACAAATAGAAAAGTGAAATAATCTCTGCTTTCAGAGAATTCACATTGTAATTGTTAGGGATTGTATACCACCCACACCTAGTTTTATCCTCCCTGGGCTAAACATCCTCAGTTACAGAATAAGAAATCTGGGGAATTTCCATTGATAGACCTCTCAAAGGCCTTCTAGTCCAAATCATAACTGAAAGACTAGGTCTTCTATAAGCTATCCAGAAAAGAATCCATCTGATGTTTCCTTGAACTTCTATCTCAAGGGAAGGGAATCAGAGCCACCCCCAAGGCATTCTTTTTGGACAGCTCTGATTGTGGAGAAAAATGTCCTTCTATCAGACCTATATTTGCTTCTTCACCATTGTATTGGATCACAGATCTAGAGCTCAAACCACATAACCCAATCATCCCTTTTTTCAGCTAAAGAAAACGAGGCATTGGAAGACCATGATGTGCCCAAAGGCACACAGATGATGTGTCATAGGCAGGATTTGAACTATAATCTATTCTTCCCCATTCTACCCTCTAAGACCAAATAGAATAAATCTAATCCCTCTTAACAGACCTTCCACTGATCCTCATATATCTCAGTTTTGAGGGAGATAACCATTCTTCTGGTTGCCCTTCCCAAATACTATAATCTGAACACAATACTCCAGATGTGAATGAGGTGGCATGGTAGGGCAGAGGATAGAATGTAGAACTTGGAGTCAGCAAGACTAGAGCTCAAGTCTTTCTTCAGACATTTACTAGCTGTTTGAGCCTAGAGAAGTCATTCAACCTCAATTTGCCTCAGTTTCTCTATCTGTAAAAGAAAGATAACAGCCCCTATTTCCTGCACTTGACATGAAGGTAAAATGAGATATTTGTAAAAGTATTTTACAAACCTTAAAGCACTCTATGAATGCTAGTTATTATTATTATTAGTCTAACTAGGGCAGAACACTATGGAACCAGAGCCTGGTCTTCTGACAGGTAGACCAATGTTCTTTAAAATACATTATACAATATTGTTCTCGTGACGATTATTATGCATATGTCTAAAGGCCCTGAAGTGTCACAGAAAAAAAATGCCATTTTTATTGTCCTACTTTGAGACTGGCACATAGGCTAATTTTCTAAAAAAGTAGCACATTCCCTAAAGAAGTAGGACACCTGGTAACCCTCAGCTCTGTGCTGGGGCCAGACCCAGGATAGCCAATTCAGTGAGTGAAATCTGCCATCCAGAAATTGTGCAAATCCCCTTTAAGTAGCTCATTACACTCTCGGGGGGTCCCTTATTTCTCTGAACATTCTATTAATTGTGATCACTATAAGGAGTCCTAGTAAGGGCTCAGGTAAAAGAATTAGGAACTTATCACTTGCCATAATTTCCCTCATTTTTTCTTTAGCTTGGATTAAACAAGTGCAGTTGGCAAACTCCCTACCCCCGATGTAGAATAATTGATGCTGACTTCAGTCAAACCTAACTAACAAATTTAAAAAAAATGTTATTCAAGCATCTGTCTCTAAGCTGTTGAAGAGGATGTGTTACAACACATGGGAGAGAATGGCTTCCTTGATATTCAAAGATCTTAAATACAGGACGTTCCAGAAAATTAGTTGGAACATTTTCTCTTACGAGAGGAGTGGGAGGTGCCTCGAGAGAACCTAGGCTGGTCTTCCTAGTTACCATGGTGAACTGATTGGCTAGCCATCTCATTCAGGGAATGGTAGAAGTTTAATATTAGTAAGGGAAAATAATCTTACTTTAAAAAACGTAATAATAAATATTAAAATAAATAAATAATGAATTTATAAAATAAATATATAAATAAATTTATAAAATAAATAAAAATAAAAAAGTAAATAAATGAATGAATAAATAAATAAATAAAAATAATTAAAAAAAGTAATAATCTTACTTTAAAAAAAATTAAGGTGCCCTGAGATATAAGCCTCCAGGATTCATCAACTCATTTTCTGCTTTGGTCAGGAAACAAACTAGCTTTATTTTCCCATGGAGTAATTTTTTGAATCTCTTTTGGACATTCTCTGTCTAGAACATAGACGTTTGACTAAAATAAAGCAATTACGGTTTCACAGGGAACATGTTGCCAGCCTATGTCAAATACAGAGAATCTTTCATTTAAAAGTGCATCACAGTTCAATTTTAATTAGACCTCCCTTCTCCTCCCCCCAACAACTTCCACTTTGCAAAGACATCATCTGCAGCTGGAAAAAGCCTCAGTGTCGAATACATTTCCCAGTTGGAGTAAATGGGTCTGATACTTACAGATGGATAGTTCTTTTTTCAAGAACGGATGGAGTACAATCTAGGAAAGGCATGAAGGATTGCCTTCTATGCATTTATGGATCTCCTTATGATACTAGGCAGGATGAATATGTGTAAGCTTGTTAGTAAAGCAGCGGTTCTTAATGTGCATTCTATGAACTTATTTTTAAAAGTATTTTGATGACTATATTTTCATTTAATTGGTTTTCTTTGGAATTCTATGCATTTCATTTGATACATTTAAATACATTATTTTGAGAGGGGGACCTCAGGTTTCACCAGACTGCCCGAGGCATCCATGATTCACACACAAAAGGAATAACGCTTTCTGTAGGATACATATGACTGTTGTCCGCTGGGATTTTTCTGAGGCAAGGCACAATAATATTTTCATAGCCAATTCTTGATTTCCTAGAAGGACGGATAAGGGTGATTTCCAGTTGTTACATCTTCTCCTCTCATTTTCTGTTGCCCTTGAGCACACACATTTATGTGCAGATAGAGAAGACACAAAACTTACAGTAGTTAAATTTACTGATCTGCTGACAACTGGAAAAGGGGGCATGGAGGTTGTTATCAGAAGTTATTTTGGATTTATCAGGATTTCCTTTGTACGTCGTCGCAGTTCATCCTCTGTAAGTGAGAGTTAGCTCTCAGGATACAGACACAAACTGATTTCCCCCCGAAAAACTGACCTAGATAGTAAGCACTAATTGTGGGATATGGTTGGTATCAGGAGTAGAACAACTTAATTAGATAATAAGAAGGATATATTTCACATTGATGAACCTGATGTTGTGGAAAAGCACAGGAGTGGGAAATCAGGAGTGGAAGGGGAAGCTACCTTGGGCTATCTCCATTTATTTTCCATGGACTTCATTTATTTATTTATTCCATGGGTTGCAATTTCTTCTGTGAAAATGAGAGGTGCAGGGTATTAGATAAGTCGTTGAGGTAACTTATATGATTCTGTATTTTCCAGTTTAGCTAGAAGTAACTACATGTCACAGTGGATAGTGTGCTTGGGCCTAGCATCAGGAAGTTGTTGTTTGGTCATATCAGTCATGTCCAACTCTTTGTGACCTCCTTTGGGGTTTTCTTGGCAGAGATACTGGTGTGGTTTGCCTGTTCCTCCTCCATCTTATTTTATAGATGAGGGACTGAGGCAAAGAGGCTTAAGTGACTTGTCCAGGGTCACACAGCTCATAAGCATCTGAGGCCAGATTTGAACTTATGAAGAGGACTCTTCAAGACTCCAGGGCCAGCACTCTATCCACTGTGCTACCTAGTTCCCCTCAAATCAGGAAGACTTTAATTTTACAAATATGACCTCAGATACCAACTGTTCAACCCTGGACAAGTCACTTCATCTCTATCTACCTTAGTTTCTTCAACTGTAAAGTGGGGATGATAGTAGCACCCACCTTCCAAGGCAGTAAGGACCAAATTATATATTTACAAAATACTTAGTGCTTAGCACAGTGCTTGACATACAGTAACAGTAGGTGCTTAATAATTGCTTCCTTCCTTCCTATATTCATCATTTTCTTATAAAGCAATAGTCCATTTATTCTTAGCATCTTGTCTATACCAAGCTTCCAGCATCTTGTCTTCCCCTTTAGAACTTGATCTTGCTGAGGGTAGGACCTGTCCTTGCCTTTCTTTGTGTCCATAGCTCTCATAGTAAGCACTTAGCAAAGGCTTATTGATTGATGAGTAATAACACCTGATACTTACACGATAGATCAAGATTTGTGAATGCATCTCATTTGATTCTCAGAACTCCTTCATTCAGGCATCACAGACATTGTTATCTTCATTTGATAAAAGAAGAAACTGAGACTCAGGAAGGTTAAATGGCATGACCCTGGTAACATTGTAAGTGTCAGTGTCTTCTGATAATAGGTCCAACACTTCTTCCAGTGTGGGAATGGGTAAATATGCAAGTAACCATTATGTAGAACAAAATGATATAATTGCAAAGGTAAGAGCTAAGCAAAATTCTGGGAGCTGTTTGAGGAGGGACAGATTCCTTCCACCTAAGGGATTAGGGTCTGAGAAAGGAGCCCTTAGAGCACCTTCGGCCACTTTGACACATTCTCAGTTATCAAGGACATAGATGAAGGTCATGTAACATCATGATTAAGTTACTCACCTTGTAATTAAAGAAAGGTATAAAGATAGAGTCATGTGGCTATTGTACTTATCAGATCTTGAGGATAATTTGTGAATTCTGGAAAATCTAGTCTCTATTCAAATATCTCTTGGAGAGAAGGGTGCTGAAATAGAGAAACCAGAGAGTGCTGCAGTATCAGTTCCTAAATCTTGTAGTTCTTTTATCTGCTCTGGCTGCCGCTCTGTAGTTCTAGCAATAATGCCATACTGTAAAAAGAGAGATTGAATGAAAAATAATTGCTTAAATTGTCTGATCTCCCTTTAACCCCTAATACTAAAGCATGGTCTCACCTTGCAATTTCTTTTCACAGCTAAAATTTGACGTAATTAAAAGCTATAGTATTTTAAAATAGGCTGAATATAAGAAAAAATAAAAACAAAATTCATCTCGCTTAAAAAAAGGAACTGGCAAAATTCAAACAACCAGCTAGCATTTAACCAAGGCCATGAGAAAGCTACAAGGGATCTCCTAAAATTGAGAGGAAACTAAGAGTTGATTAGAGAATCATCCCCTAAATTTAGATTGGCTTAGAAACTTCTAGCTGGATCAAACAAGAGGGAAAAAAAGTCAATATAGGTTGGAAAAAAGCACCTATATTTGGAGGTCAACTTTTTTCAGTATGTATATATCCTAAGCAGACATCTTCATATTTGTACAGATCTAATTTCATAAGTTAGAAGGCAGATTTATTTGATTCTGGTTTGGTTCATTAACTATCTACAATTTCTAGAATCTCTAAATTCTTCTAAAATATCACCTACCCGCTGAGACTAACATCAGGTTCAAACACAGCATCAGGTTTTGGTTTTTTTTGGTTTTTTTGTTTTTTTTTGAAACAGTGATGGGGTTTTGGTGATTATTTCTTCAAGACCGCTCTGTTCTTACTCACCTGAGTAAATTGATCTTAGGAGACCAGAGATAGGTGCCTCCATCAAACACAATGCTCCAAAACAAGTTCTTTTTTTTTTTTGATAATGCTATCTTGTAAATAACAGTAATAATAATGAAAAATAAGGAATCCATGTATCAGATAAATCTGCCTTCAGAGGTACGAAATTAGACCCATTCAAATATGAAAATGCTTGCCTAGTACACCTTTAAAAGTGGTTATTTTTACAAGACTTAACCCATTCTATGAGAGGAAAAGTGCCATAGTAGAGTATCGGATTCGTTTTTGCTTTTTCTTGGAGGCGGGAAGGCAGAACAATTGGGGTTAAGTGACTTGCCCAAGGTCACACAGCAAGTAAGTGTTAAGTATCTGAGGTCACATTTGAACTCCTGACTCCAGGGCCGATGCTCTATTCACTGCTCTACCTAGCCACCCCATAGAGTATTTGATTTTGAGACAGAAAGATTTGGTTTCTAATCTTGCCAATGAAATTCACTAGACATGGTCATAGGCAAGTCATTTAACTTCAGAGACTCAGTTTCTATCTGTAAAATGGTAATGAGAATCCTTATACTACCTATTTCATAAGGTAGTTGTGATAATTTTTATTCAGTCATGTCCAACTCTTCGTGATCCCACTTAGGGTTTTCTTGGCGAAGATACTGGAGTGGTTTGCCATTTTCTTTTCTGGTTGGTTTTTTTTTTGCTTTTTTTGGGAGGGCAATTGGGGTTAAGTGACTTGCCCAAAGTCACATGGCTAGTAAGTGTGTCAAGTGTCTGAGGTCAAATTTGAACTCAGGTCCTCCTGAGTCCAGGACCGGTGCTCTATTTACTGTGCTACTTAGATGCCCCCCCCCCCGCAGAAATATCTTAAAGACATCTAGAATTTATGCCATGCTGTAAGATTTCAAAGTGTTTTACATGTGTCAACCTTGGAAGGTGCAATTATTTGTCTCCATTTTACAGTTGAGGAAACTGCAACTGACAGGATACATAACTTACTCAGGATCCAACAGTTAATAACAGTGTGTGAAAGGATTTAAATTCAGGTCTTCTTAAGATAGCACCTCACTGAATATAGTATGCAAAGGCAATATTTTTATTCCCATTTATTTATTTTAATTTAAACAATTCAAGGAGCCTAGTTGAAAGGCATTCTGATAGCACAAATTTAGCTCAATTAAACAAGTTACCTTAAGAGCTGGAAAGGATCTGACTAATTAGTCCCCCACCCTCACCTTCATTTTGTAGATGAGAAATCTGAGGGTTAGAAAAGCTAAATGACTCATATTCACATCTAGTACACAGTAGGATCAGACTTAGAACTTCTCTACTCATTCCTAGACCTTATCCCACTTTGACCCGATCTGGGTGAGGCTAGTAGTCTCTTGGTGAAGTGTCAAGGCTCTAAAATGGTACAAATACATTGGTGCTGAACATGTCAGACCTTTTAACTGAAGTGAGTCTAGGTGCCCAAATAGCTAACGCTTTTTGAGGCCTTCACTTGGTGGCTGCTTTTACTGATTCTACCATCTGCTTTCCAATGATGAATAATGTCTCTATGTTTAGGTAATAACCCACTCAATCACTCACTTAGTAAATGTATTTATAATATATATGTGTGTGTATATATATATATATATATATATATATAAAGATATATATGTATGTATATATGTATGCATTAAGCACCTATTATGTATCAGGCATTGTACCAAGTTCTAGGGATACAAAGAGTGTTTATTTTTACAAGGCTTAACCCATTCTATGAGAGGAAAAGTGTCATAGTCAATTCCCTACTCTCAAGAAGTTCACAGTCTCAAGGAGATATGTTCAACTAGGTACAAACAAGTCACATACAGGAAAATTGTAGCTAATTTACAGAAGGTATGTGTATAAGGAGAGACTTCCTGTAGAAGATGGAATAGAAGGTAGGATTTAGCTGAGGCTTTAAGAGACCTATGGAAGCAGAAGGCAGAGATGAGGATGGAAGGAACAAGTGGAGATCTCACTCAAATATCAATGATCCAAATCCTTCCCCCCTCCTAAAAATTAAATTTTTGTTATTTCCTGAATTTTCTTAAAAATTTAACTCTACAGGGGGTTTTAAAATAGACACTGAAACTTCATTGGAGCTATAATAATAGTGGTTTATGTTACAGGGTAATCGGCTTATTGATGAAAATGATACAGTTATAAGCGGACTTCAGGAAGAAAATACATACACAAAACAATGAAACTCAATGGAGTTGACATTCATATAGAACTTTTAGTACCTTACATATGTTACATCATTTTATCTCAATCATATGAAGTTTGTATGCTGTATAAATATCATCCCCATTATAAAGAGGTGAAAACTGAGATTCAGAAAAGTGACCTGTCCAAAGGCTCATTACTAATCCCAGTTTTCTGACCCCAAATCTTAGTGCTTTTTTCACCATTCCATGTTGTCTTTCACTGTCTCGGAAATGGGTCAGAGTCAACTTCAATTTTTCATGACATTTGTATAGTTATAATCTCACCTTTATCATCTTAACAGCTTAAGATCGAATAAGAGCCAGCATATGAAGAGACAGCCTTATAGTCCAAAAAACCAAATAATGAACCTGTTGCCAAAGAACTCAAAGATCTTATAAAACAAAAAGTTTCTCTCATCTTTATTGCACAATTTAAAGTTGGTGAAATATAGATTGATCTTCCCACCTTGGTGCTGGTCAAACCTCCATGCCCAATGACCATGCCATAGCAGGCTGGTAACCTGCATGAATCCCATTTTTCCCCTCAGTCATTTTCCCCATACCCATTCCCTCCTCCAAGAGGTCCCTTGCCAGTGTCTGAGGCAATTTACCTTCCCTACATATATTAAAAGCCAAAGCAGAGATAATGACTTTTCCACTGTTACACATGGGAGATGAATGAAACATTTTTTAAATGTGTCTTATAAACAATTATGTGGGAACTAAGGGAAAGGTGGTAATTTATTTATTTATTTTAAATTTTTACAAGTTTCCCATTTTTACAAATTCAATTTGGAAGAGACCAGAAGCCCCATACAGAATGATGGAAAATGTTGCAAAATCCAAATAGAATTTAGAAAGCTCATAGGAAACATCCTCTGTGGCCAGAAGATTGGGATGCGGTGGGGGTGAGGACATAGGGGAGGGAAGGGAGAGGGCAACTCTTCAACTCAGGCAGGACTAAGTCCTACCTTCTGTCTTTGTTTGGTGAGTTTTTCAAACCCACTGAAGGTGGAATCCAACAGACTTTTATGTGGTCTACGACATCCTTTTCTGTGAAGTCTGGGAAGAACTTTGGTGTTACAAACAGTAAGCCTTCCCCTAGGGGAGGAGGGAGTTCTGTGGCCTCTTAAAATGGAAAGCATGACGCGTGCTTGGGTAAAGCTGATTAATGATCCCTTACTTGTAAATTTTGCAGAGGTTAACAGATCCCCGTGGTAAAACATATATACACATTGTAAGCAGCATAGCATCTGTTTTTCCCCACCCCCTCATTTTAAGAGTCCTGTGACCATATATAGGCATGGCATCAGCTTACAGTCTGTAGGATTAGAGTTTTCTGTTTAGATTTATAGATGAAAGTCTGAAGTTGAATGTGATTATAAATATTTCTTGATTTCTGGTAGCCAGCCCAATAATCTCCCTGCATTATCTTCTTATAAAATACCTTTTCATCTCAAATGCGCCTTCGAAAAGCAATTTACTTTGCCCTCAAAAGGGGGGAACAGTGTTCTGAAATTAAGAAATAGATCAGAAACTTTATCCTGATGCTGAAATGAAAATGGAATTTTGTTTTGAGCTCTGAGTGCCTAGTCTAGGGCTGCAAACTGGACAGTTTTATGTTCTAAGGCTGTGTTGTCTTGCTATGGGACTGCTGCCATGGCAATACCAGACCTTCTGATGTCACATGCTTAGAGCTTGTAAGCCAAAGAAAGCGTGTTCAGAGAACAGTGTCAACAGTGACTGTGCTAAGAGACTTTGCTTGAGCACAGATGCATATGTATTAGCACAATGTTAATTTTAATCATTTCTTTATTAATGTACCCAATTTGCATGTATGTATATATTATATATGAGCATATATATCATAACAACACACACATATCGCGTGCTCATATGCTTACATTTATATGAAATATAGCATGCTTTAGTGGATAAAGCTGACATCAGAGTCAGAAGACTGAGATCCAATCTTTTCACCTCTGACCTCTTTCTCTACTATGCCCCAGCTCCTTTTATAAGTATGATTTTCTCTCATTAGAATGTAAGTTCCTTGAGAGCGGGAGCTGCCTTTGTGTCTGCTTTTATTCATATTCCTAGTGCTGGCCATAGAGTTATCACTTGATAAATGATAAATGCTTATTGACTCCATGAGTGAAAGAAGAAGAAAGCATAGACTCAGTAAGATGCAACATAACATGGAAATAAAGAGATAAGGAATTCGAAATCTATCTCTAATGTTCCTTACTGCTTATGCCTTGATACTATGTAATGGAAAAATATATGAACCTTCAGTCCTAAGCAGGTTATTTGGGATGTTGTGAAAATGATCCCTTTACTACATATATAGCACATTCCCCCAGTCAGGCTGGGAGCAGAGGTAAGTTGACCTTAATTTCCATTTCACCAAATTTCTGAAAGCAAGATGCCTCAAAGACGATGTGATATGCTTTGCAATTTTTTTTCTAACCTTACATCTCTTCCAGTCATGTTTTCTTAATATTCAGTTGTTCCTCATAATAGTATGTCCTCACCACCTTAACCTCTCCATTTTCTCAGTCCTCATTCCATTTGAAAATTAGACAGGAAGAATAAAAGATTGGAAATAAACTCAAAGGCCAGCCTGAACTTCAATCTCTATTGATTTTCTGTTCATACCTTTTCCAAAGCAGAAATGCAAATTAAGGTTGCTTCCTAACATGCCCTACTCTCAAGTAAGAAGAGGAATAAATTCAAAGGGGGGCAGGGATAATTCATAGCCACAAATCCACTCTAGCCACCAGTTTCAACCTCTTATACTCCCCAACCTTTGCAAGAGCTGCTTAATAAGTAACCAAATTGACTTGTTCGAATTTCACGTCTGGCACACCCACTGGTAACGGTGCTAATGAACAATGAATTGGCCCAGATGGCACGCTGCCATAATACAAAAGAAGAGAGCTAGAGCCCAGATAAACCCACAACTACATAGTCATTTTTTAATACCATATTACAGCAACCTGCCACGTCATAGAAATACTGATGAATAAGGCTGGAAAGAAGTTACAGGATATATTGACTTAGACTATGTGTCCCCCCCTCCCCCCAAAAAAAAGCAATTATTAAACTCATTCTAGTCAACAATTAGCAAACTAGCAGGTTTGCAATCTGTTCTTGAGCAAATTGCTTGTTTACTTAAGTAATGGCTGCTATCATTCATTTGGGATTGGGCTATAGCCATATTAGCCATATCTGTGGGACATCTTAGAGAAGAACAGTGTCAGATAACTGGCAATGATCGGTGCTTCACTTTTCAGAAAAGAGGGAGACTGCAAACCAGTTCGTGAGTGGTCACTGGAAAAATAGCCAATTATTAAAAAGAGGGCTTGTGAGCATTTGATTTTTTAAAATGTGTAATGATGATAAACAGCCTACATGTATTTATTAAAAAGAAAGCTATGCCGGGGTGGCTAGGTGGCACAGTGAATACAGCACTGTCTCTGGAGTCAGGAGGACCTGAGTTCAAATCCAGCCTCAGACATTTAACACAAAGCTAGCCATGTGATCTTGGGCGAGTCACTTAACCCCAATTGCCCTACCTTCCCCCCTCCAAAAAGGAAAAAAAAAAAAAAAGAAGCTATGCCAAACTTATCCAGGTCACAAAAACTCAGTATCATCCTATGTTCTTTGTCTATATTATCTATTAAGGTCTGTTGATTCAATTTCTTTACCCCCCATTCTTTCCTTTTCCATTGCATCTTTGTTCACTCAGGTCTTAATTTCCCTCTTTGCTTAAACTATTTTAATAACCTCCTAACTGGCTTTCTCACCTCCAGTCTATCATCTTCCATTATAGTCTTCATACTGCTACCCATTGATTTTTATTAATGCACTTTTTTTGATTTATTTTACTCCTCCATCTGACAATCTTCAGGCGTTCCTTATTGCTTGTGGAATAAAGTATAAACTCCAATCCTAGCACTTAAGATCTTGCATAATTTGGTTCCAACTTGCCTTTCAAACCTTTTATTACACTATTTCCTTTTATATAGACTATGATTTGGCCAACTGGACTATTCTCCAGGCTCCATTATTTTCAAACTCTTTTCCCATTCCTTTTCTTTGCTCAGACTGTTCCCCATGCTCAGAATGGACTCCCAACTCTTTTTTTGGACATATTTCTCCTCTTTCTAACTCGTCTCTATTATCAAGCCTTCTCTTACTCCTTCTCTATTAACCAGTTTCCTGCCAAAAGTAGTTTTCATAGTATTCCTTAACTCTCCTTTATGTTCATCACATTTTCTCTTGAATTACAGTTATTTGTATACTTTTCTTTCTTAAAATGCTAAACTGTAGGACTCTTGAGAGCAGGGTCTGCATCTTTAAAACTCTTATCAATATAGCCAGGGCCTACAAAGTAAATTATAAAAAATAGGTGTTTTAATATGTTGACAGAAGTGAAATGAAAGTAATTACTTTTCTTTTTTTATACAATAATGAGGGTGATAGACAACAGAAGGGAGACATAGGTTATCTTGAGGTTAGCAGAGCATTGGACAGTGTCCTTTGTTACACTTTTGGATATGTTGGTGGAATAGAGCCTTGATGATATTAACACTCAGATAGATTCAAGCCAACAACTATCTGTCGAATATCTAATTGTCCAATGCATTCTCCTATGAACTATGGAGAGTACATAGATAATTCGCATATGTTAGCATATAACTCATTGTATACTCAGGTAGGTAGGTGTTATTCCCATTTGACAGATAGGAAACTAAGAAATAGAGAGTTGAAGTAACTTCCTTAGGGTCACACAGCCAGTGTCAGAGACAGAATTCAAACTCTGATTTTCCTGATACTAAGTCCTGTCTTTATTCATTGTACCAATTAAATATACAGTTTATATTCTCAAAGGATTTATTGCCTAGTAGAGAAAATTATATATATATATATATATATACGTATATATATATATATACACACACATACAATAACTATATAATTCATATATAACTCTATCAATAAATTGACTTATTGTTTAAGGTCAATCATTTTTGGGGTAGGTGGAATGGGCTAGTGCAGAAGTAGCCATTTCCACATGTTAAACAATGACTGCAGGTATTCTTATTAATTTCTGGGTAACAACATAGATGTAAGAAATAAGTTAGTAAGATAACAGAATCAATATCTGAAATCTTTTCAAATCTAAAATTCTGGGTCAAAAACAGCAAAATGAATTTCTAAGAGTTAAATATAAATTCCCATTTAAAAAAAAAACTCCACAAATAAAGGATAGGGGAGACCTGGCTTGGCAGCAGTTCATGTGAAAAAATATCTGGTGGTTTTACTTGACCACAGACTTAATAGGAGCCAGTAGTGCTGAAAAAGCAAGCATACATTTAAACTGTGCTAATAGAAATGGTGCCCATATCACTCAGTTCCATTATGTTCTCTTCTGGTGAGAGCCCATCTGGGAATATGGTATCATTTCTGGATACCACAATTTAATAGTGATATTGTCAAACCAGAGTATGTTGATGGGATGATAAGCAGGATGGTAAGGGATGGGGGAGGGATGAAATACTAAGGAATAGTTAAAGAAGATGGGGGCATTTAGCTCTGAGAAGGGAATCTTAAGAGATGAAATGTCTATCTTCAAATATGTATATAAAGGGTTGTATGTCACATACAGTAGAAGAGAAAATAGATTTACACTGTATCACTCCATATGACAAACATTATATGCTGGATAGAAACTGAGAATTGGAAAATTTCTGGTTAACATGAGGAATAACTTCCTGTTAGTATTGTATCATGATTGAGTGGGTTGCTCCATGAGGTGATTCCATTCCCTATCATTAGAAGTGTTCACCTCACCTCTCCTAGGGTATCTGTCAGAGATGCAATTCAAAGACTGTCTGCTTTGGATGGAAGCTTGAGCTGTAGGATGTCATATGTCCCAGCTCTGAGGTTTTCAGTTTCTAAGAATTTGGTGAACTTAGTAACATTAGTTTTTAAACCTTATTTTAGGATTGAAATATATTTTTGTGTTCTAACAGTGTGTAATGGAAAGAGTTACCAGTATCATCAAAAATGTTTAAGTTGGGGATGGAAATGTCAATATAGGTAATATACCAATTTGCTGATCATTGAAACAAATTAGCTATATTAGAGACATACCTCAGCTGTAATCATTGAGCAATGCAATATCTCAAACATACTTCATTAAAAATATTTATTTGTCTCAACTTGAGGGTGATTAGGTGCAACCCAAGAAAGCAAACATAGACATGTCAACTAGCATGATAAATTAATATGATTTTGTGGAAAGATCCTAATGGTGGAATGATAGTAGGACAAAGTAGTATAGGAAAGGCTAAGATGGGGGCTGTTGTGAGACTGATCAATGGTTTATGATAACCAAAGAAATATATATGTAAGAGGTCACCTACAGTGAGATGATTGATTTAGAAAGTAACATTTGGGAACCCTGACTCCAGAAGGCATTGGAGGGGTTAGTATCTGGGGTGCCTGGCCACATCAAAGAAAATAGGCAAGGTAGAGAAGTTCATGATAAGCAAGCTGGAAACAGCATCCAAGGGGATCTGTATCAAAGAGGAGGGCAGAAACAGACATAGGTTCCAGTTATATAGACTGGCATCAGTGTCCAAAGATTCACCTAGGATACAAGGTCACAGGCAGAAGTAAATCCAAGAATATGCCAGGCAGGCTTGTTATCCAGAGTTCAAATTAGGGACTAGGAAAGAGGCAGAGAAAGGAGACTAGAGATGAAAATGAGAATTGTGTCTCAGGATCCAGTACAGGATTTGGTAATGTCATCTTGGTTTTGAACAATCTTAGCATGAATAAATTGTCCCTGTCTGGGAAAGGACCAACCTATGTTACCCATGGCTGGTGATTACTCTACATCTAACAGCTTTTGTCATCTGGGATGTCCTTACAGTTCTGATAGTTTGGTTCCAGGAACATTGTTTTATCATCTATAATAATTCCATGCTATATTGCATGTCACTCCATTTGACACCATCCCTAGAACTGAAAATAGTGAAGATGAATGTCATGAATTTAGGATGCTTAGAGCTTTAATACCTAAAACAAAATGGATCTCTAAATGATATTTTAATAAGACATGAGATTTATTAATTTATCAGTTGTCTTCACTGGAATACCGTATCTGATCTTGGTACAAATGCTTCAACTTTCCTTACAATTGTATCTTCCTCATCAAATCATAGGATGTAAGCTTTTTGAGGGCAAGAACTATTTTTTTTTTGCTTTTATATCCCTAATGACTATCATAATACCTGGCACACAGCAGGCATTTAATAAATGCTTATTGATTCCTTGTTAGTTCATCTAGAATAGAATCAGAGGAAGAGAAACAAGATAGAATTAACATCAAGTTTTGCTCCATATACTACCAATCTTTCCAGATATCTCTCTCTGTCTCTGTCTCTCTCTTTCTCTGTCTGTCTGTCTCTCTGTATGGTGGAGATGAGGTTTAATATATTGTTTAAAAGTAGGTTTGAGGGCTATCTTTAGGTTTCATTTGAGCACATTTTATCTGTCCTTTCCTATCACCAACACTTGTTTCTATGGGGAAGCAAAATGACTCACACTTTTTACTGACCTGCTTTGGTGAGGACCAACTCCATCCTTATCAGGTCAGGTGAGTGAAGCTAGCTTCTGAAGTGGTCTGGGTGAAAAGGCAGAGCAGCTGTGCACGCAGAACCAGTCTACTAATCAGTCAACAGAATAGACAGGCAGGAAGTCTCCAGGATAAATGGACTGGGTATTTTTCTGAAACTAGAGTGTATATTCAAATACTTTGGTTTTTTTTTAAAGATTTGATAGAAAGGTACAATTTTATGTCCTCATTAATTCATGAGAACTAGTGGCTTTGGTTAAATTTTTTTGATGATTTTTGTTAACTTTACTGATCATGATTTTAGGGGCTGTCTCTCAGGCTTTACCTAAGAGGGACCTGGAGATGAGTCCCATCAGATTTATCATATTAGTTTCCTTCTATTGTTCTGAACCAGTTCTAGCTAGAAAAAAATTATTTTGTGCATAAGTGAATGTGATATATACTTTTTTTACCAATCACCCTTGAAAGGTTGACATAGTCACTGCTGAGCTAAATTTGTATTGAATTAAGTTGGAATGTGGTTAAACTGACATTCTCAGAGGTTGAATTGAGAAAGACTGAAAATAACATATTTTTGAGAAATCTATTATGGATTTCTAGGAATCCTGTTTTGTGTTTGTCTTTCATGGGCCACCCCACTACTATGTAAGCATAACAAGGCATCAGTCTAAACTTTCCTGCTTTTTCTTTATCTTAACAAACACATCACATCCATTTTTTTTCTCTTAAAATGATGTATCAGGCATTGACTCTTCCCTTTCTAAATCTTAACTTTTGTTGTATACTATGTCGCTTTTAACTATATTCTTTCTCTTATTTTTTCTTGCCCCTAATTGTTCTAACTCTTCAATCTTGAGCTCATTCTCTGACCACCTGCCATCACTTCCTGAGCCTGAGATTTGTCTTAGTACAAATATATTCCTAAGGATCCCTGACTGGCCCTGGGAAAAACACAAGCTATTTTCCAAACTTTGTTTTAGAAGGGTAAAATTCATCCCATCTTACCCAATCTCTTATAGGGAATCATTTTCTTCCTCCACTTGTACCTAGACATAAATCACCTCTATCTACGCTCCCTGGCATGTGTTCAGTTTGCCATCTTTCACTCTGAGTAGAGATTAATAGGGCAGCTATGATGTATAGTGGATAGAGTGCTGGGCCGGAAGTTAGGAAGATTCATCTTCCTGAATTCAACTCTGGCCTCAAACATTTCCTAGCTGTGTGACCCTGGGTAAGTCACTTAGCCCTCTTTGCCTCAGTTTACTTATCCATAAGCTGAACTGGAGAGGGAAATGGTAAACCACTCCAGTAATTTTGTCAAGAAAACCCCAAATGGGGTTACAAAGAGTTGAACACATCTGAAATGACTTAACAAGAACAGAAATTACTAATGGGGCCTTCAAGTTTCGGGTCATAGGATTCTTTTGTTAATGAGGCAACCTTTACAATAAGGTCTCTTTAGAACTTCAGAAACTGATCTCCTTTGGAAAGGGCCCCAAATGGGTACCCTGTTCTGTTATACTGAACACCACTCTTTGCCAAATAGCATCCTAGCAAATTTCACTTACAGCTCTTTTTCAGCTCTGATTAAAGCATTTGGGAGCACCAGGAGCTTCCAGGGACCTCTGCTCATTTGCATAACTGTATTAAAATAGAGTAAGTGGTCATGAAGAGACCCAAATTAGCACATCTGATTTTGAAAAGCCCAGCACTAGCCCCTCATAATTCACAGAATCAATTTGTAAGTTGACATCAGAAATAAATGGTTCCATCAGTAAAGTCTGGCTGGCTGGTACAATACATTATCTAAACTCAGCCAGAGCACTTAGCACCTGGTAGGTTTCAAGTACATTTTAGCCATTAGACTCCATTAGTGAATGGAGGGTCTCTTAAATACACTGTTAAAGCCTGCTGAGGTGGTTCCTGCTAAGCAAGGCATCTCTAGTTCACTAATCTCTGTTTCCCATCTTTTCCTCCATTTTACCTGATCTCATTGTAGCCAAATGATGACTCCTTGCTGGTAGTTGAGAACGATAAATAAACATGGCCATTCTCTTTTGTGTGCCCAAGCTAGGAAGCTGAGGTTTCTATAGATACTGTTTCCAGGCTAGCCAGCCTTCAACGGTGGACATCTCTTTACTCTATAAGCTATTATATTAATTGTATTCTTCTCAGAGATTACTGAAAATCAAAATTCGGGCATCACAGGTTAGAGCTGGCAGCATGCTGTATCAGAAAGGTGCTAGACTTGGCATCTAAAGATATATATTTGAAGCTAACTGACCAATGACTTTAGCTTTACCAATATCACCATTTCTCTAGAAGAGTTAAAAAGATCATAGCTGGTGTGCTAATGAAAGTAGATTTTTCAGAAGAAAGAGATAATGACTATGTAAGATTTTTCGTAAACTTAGATATAAGAGGATACCTCATGATCAGGATAATGAAAAAAAGATGCATTTTGTGTAGCAGTGAATATAAAATGTACTTTAACTGAATCAAGTGTTACTGTCTCTGATTGCTAACTATAGGCAAGTCACAACCTTTCTGAGATGATTTTCTCACCTCCACAATGGAGATAAAAACATTTGGACTGCCTGTGCCCCAGCACAGTTCTGAAGAAAGTGCTATAGGCATGTGGAACCATTCTTGTGGCCCTGGTTTCTTCTTGTATTGCTTTGTTCCATAAATTAGATATGGATCCAATGAATGGAAGTTCCAGAGGCAGATTCCAGTTTAATTTAAGGAAGAATTCTCTAACAATTGTAGATATCTGTTAATGGGAATTATATGATTCCTGATGAAGTAAGGATCCAGTGACTGGAAATGTTCATATAAAGGTTGGCCAGCTACCTTTTAGTAGGTTCCATAATTCCCAGGAATAAGGTGTAATTCCCAGGAATAAAGTGGTGATGGTGCCACTGTAGGGTGGTGTTGACAAAGGTCTTCTACCATATTGGTCTCGTCTCGGTTCTAGATATCACATTTTGGGAATGGTGTAAAATAAAATGAAATATGACCAGAGGAAGAAAACTAGAAGGATCAAACTCTCGAAATCATGTTATAAATTGATATAGAGAAGACTGGTGCTGGGGGTGGAGCATATTAGCTGAGTTCAGCCATTTGAAAGACTATCCCATGGAAGCAGAAGATGACTTGTTCATTTGGCTCAAGAAGGCCAAGTTAGAAGGAGTTGGTGAAGGCTGCAAAGAGGAAAATTTCAATTTGATATCAAGAAAATACTTCATCACACTTAGAGCTCTCCGAAAATATCATGGGATGCTACCTCTCAAGACACTGTGTTCTACTTTATTGGAGGCCTTCAAGCGGAGGTAGGTAGGTGGTCCCCTTGTTGGGTATGATGTGGAAGAGAGTCATGTTTAAGTAATTTCCAGTTTAAGTTAATTCCATATGTGATAGAGAGGATTCATACTTCAGGTAGTGTTTGGCCTGACTTTAATAATTCTATCAAATGAGATTCTGATTCTGTATTTCAATGCTGTGTAGCAATGCTTTCTGAATAGTAATAAAAGTGTGCTTATTTCTTTATTGGCTAGATATTGTACACATTAAGATGGAAGGTGATAGAGAAAGAGCTGAAGGTGACTATGGCTTATGCAATTTTAGAGTTGATTAAATGTTTCCATGCTATTACACATACACATGTATGTATATATGTGTATATATATATATGTATATATATATATATACATGTATGTATGAAGCTTAATAACAAACTTGGTTTTGAGGTTTTCTATGGAAAACAATAAGTGTCAGTATGGTCTTGGATCACTATTATTTATTTTAAAAAATAAGCTTAATCTGTATGGTATATGGAACTTACTTCTTATACCCTTACCCTAATGCCTAGGGTGCTATCAAGTTTGCACATTATTTTGCATATAATATTTAATTTTATCCTTAAAATCCCCTCTGAGGTAGGTGCTATTAGTATCCCTATTTTCCAGATGAAGAAACCGAGGCTAAGAGAGTATTAGTGACTTGTCCCAGTGTCACACAATTTCTAAGTATCTGAGGCAGGATTTGAACTCAGATCTGAATCTGAGTTCATTTGAACTCATATCTTCCTGACTCCAAGTCCAATGCTCTATCTGCCTTCTCATTTAACTGCCTCTGTTTGTAAAATAAAAAGCAGTTACAACATGGTGTGTTGAGGGAGCATAGGAATGAGAGGGAGGAGCTCTGAGTATCACTAGGGTAACCTTTAAGAATCCAAGGTCACTTCCACTCCATAACAAAACATTGGTGTAAAACTTGACCTGAGGATTTTCTTTTTTTTTCCCTCCAAGCTACAAATCTGTATGATTCCATAATCCTACATGTTATTATCTCCTTTGTAATCATATAAATATTTAAATTCTTCTGAGGCTATAAAAACAATTGAATTAAATAAATTCTGATGAAATATGAAGGCTTGTCCATTAAGAACATACTCCTGACTTAACTAGAATCACCAAAAGGGCTCTGCCTTTCTGTTTTCTTGTTCTTAAGGAATTTCTTGAATGTGGGCATTAACTGAATTTTGCATTTGACTTTTATTTTATTCCTGCGGTCGATATCTGACTAATGCTTAAGTTGTGGGTACAAGATATTATATCAAATAGATGTCATGAGACCTGAAGTCAAAGAGTCCTTAGTTCAAATCCTGACTCAGACACATGTCAGATGTGTGACTCTGGGTAAGTCACTTAACCACTGTCTGTCTCAGTGTTCTCATCTTCAAAATAGTACCTACTTCCCCAAAATTGTCTTGATAGGAAAATTAAATAATTTTGGTAAAGCACTTCGCAAAACTGAAAGCGCCATGTTATTATATGATGCTTACTGATATGATTTGTGACACCACATCTTTGAATAATGTAGGGTAACATTAAATTAGAGAGAACTAGAATTAGAGATTTCATTTAAGGAACAGGTGCAATTATTGCAAAAATCACTAGGAGCTCATGTGTAAAATCAATACAGTCAATCTGATTTAACAAACTGAGTCAGTAGTGTAGTGGTGAAAAGGGAGGGAGGAGAAAGATGGAGTCTTTATATGGAGTCTGAGAATCACATTCAAATCTTGACCCCACCACTTATCTCCTATATAACCTTGGAGGAACCACTTCTTTGTCTCATCTTTAAAGTGATGTGATTTTGACCAGGTGCTCTCTCAAGTGTCACTGAGCACAAGAACGTATGTAAACAAATCTTTGCTCTTCACAGGATTCTTTGACAGACAACCCACAATGCTTAGAAGAGATAGAAATGTCTTAATTATAGCTTGATCTCTAAAAATAAAGATGTGGCCAAGAATCTTCTCTTTAAAAATTAATGCAAAAGAATGTGTTTGAAAAGACTTTCTTAAAATATGCAGCATCCACTAAATTCCTATACACCACAAAGAATATAGTTGGCCTTTACAAGCCATGCACCTGTGTAAAGGAGATTTGAAATACTGTTCTCTTTTTTAGGATAAAGTTTTTTGGTTTTGTTTTTGTCATTTTATTAAATTGTTGTTTTGTCCAAGAAATCTTCAAATCTGGTACCTCCCCCCAAAGGTATTACTGTATTATATTCCCCTAGCAACAGATTGACCAAGCACACATTTGTTGAATTGGATTGCCTTAAATGGTTGTTGTGCAAACATAATTTTTTGTTGAATTTTCTTTTATATAAGACATCAAGATAAAGTATCTAGGTTTGTTAATACAACAAAGTATAATCATGCAATTGAGAAGTGAGGATTTATGTTCTTCTAGCAATTTAAAGCTTTCTTAAGTCCCTACAACCCTAAGAGGTGGGAAAAGACTAAGGATGAGGCAGAGCACCCCTCCAGAGCATCTAGAATTGTTAATGGAATTCCTACTAAGCCTTAGCAAGTCAAATAGACACAATTAGAATTTGGTGGCATGGCTTGGCATTTTATATCCTAGTTAATGTAAAATGGTTAATTCTGCATTAAGAACAGAGAATTTGCTGTATTATTTCTAATTTTAGCTTAATTCCATTATCATTTTGGAAAGTCATTTGAAGGCTGTGAGCATACTACCAAAATGACAACATTTGTTCCAGTGGTATATGATGATGCCTCCTCTTTTTGGTTTTTTTTTTTTTGGTTTCATCTACCATTGACTCCTGACCAGCACTTGGCAATTAGTAGAGCATTTGGTTATGTTTACAAACAAAATTGGCCTTCTTTTTAAAAAGTATATTCCACGTCTTTTACAAAGTATACAAATATGGCTCATCATTCTGTGTAGTGCCCAAGAAGTGACAGGCATGCTGTTGTTTCTATTGAGCATCAAGATGGTAAATACATTCCAGAGCCATAACCAGGGATTTTGAAACCAAGGGTAAGTGCAGCTGAATGCAGTTGACACAAACAGTACAAAAATTGCCCTCAAATTATCATTATTTTTTTTTTAGTTGGAAAGGACCTTAGAGAGAAATCTGGGCCCTCAGAATATAATATCCAGGAAGACACTGGAAGACTTACTGAGGAAGCTGCCCCTAGGGAGGGAATGTGGGACAGGGCTAGATTAAGGTGAGCTCTGGAATCATGGAGGAGATTCCTATGTAATCTTTTTTTTCTTGTTAAGTTGGGGCTAAGTTCAATTGTTTCTATCTGCTGAAGGTGTGTAAGTGCCTTTACTATTCTCTAAGTCTGGCCACCCAGAATCACCCTACCCTTGTTACAATTCTAGGTTTGTTTTGCAATCATTAATTAATTCATTAATTAATAAGCATACTTTCTTTCTTTCTTCTGGGTCCCTCTGTCCCACCTCAAAGCAGTGAGAAATAGAGAAGTTTTGACAGCCTGGGGTTGTAGGTAACAGAGATCCAGGAAAGACCTAGCACACACCTTTGGTAGTAGCCCAAGTTCATGGGCTTCCCTGGGCAGGTATCTTAATTGTGCTAACAATCTGGTATCTCACTTCTGTAGAAAGATAAGTGCTTAGATCATCGTGTTGTAGATTTAGTCAGGATGGACCCGAGAAGTTGTCTAGAGGAGTGTATCAATTCAAATAGCAAGGGATCCCTGCTACCCCCTGCATATTGACTTTGTTGTTGCTTAAGTCACTGATCAGTTGTGTCTGACTCTTCCTGACCCTGTTTGGGGTTTTCTTGGCAAAGATACTGGATGGCACACTATTTCCTTCTCCAGTTAATTTTACAGATGAAGAACTGAGGCAAACAGGGTTAAGTGACTTGCCCAGAGGTGCATAGCTAGTACACGTCTGAGACCAGATTTGAAATTGTGAAAGTGAGTCTTCCTTAATCCCAGCACTCTATCCACTGTACCACCAATCTGCCTATATTAACTTAGAAAACCCCAAATTAACATTATTTATGTTGTACCGTATTTTTATTTATTTTATTAAATATTTCCCAACTACATTTCAATCTGGTTTATCCACTGCCAGACTTAGAGTTTGATACCTTTGATCTACCTGAACCCATTCAGTTTAAAGATGAGGAAACTGAGGCCTACAAGGCAACTAAATTGCCCAAGACCACACATGTGGTAAATCTCAGAGTCACAATGTGAACCATGGTCCTCTCTTTACCAGATCACATCAACCATAGTGGAGAAGGTCAACATTACAACTGTGTCTAGGAGAAGTAAAGTCTCTGAAAATTTCCAGCTGTTTAATCCTTTTTGCTATTTCCCAAGGCAGTCTAAGTACTAGGGGCCATGAAGGCCTAGGGTATTGCTGAGGTACAGAATGAATCTTTGTGATACATTGCCCATGCATGGTTGGGTCAGTATAGGACAGACAAGGCCTGGGTTCTCAGAGTCAGAGGAATGATTTAACAGATAAGTCACCAACATTTCTCTGATTCTCAGTGTAACAACAAGCACACTGGCATACCCAGGATGGCTGCTAACACAGGTTCTTAGATCTGCTTTACTAGGAAAGATAACTGTTTAAGGGATCAACAGCTTTTTAAAATTACATTCATTAGTTCAAGGGGAAAGTCAGTACCCTGAACTTCAGAGAAAATATAAGCAGAGAAATAAAGACCAACAGACAGGGCTCTGACTGCCTCAATCAACTATATACTTTACATACATCCCTGGATCAAGAGAGCCTTTACATCTGAACAGTTGGGGAGCTCTGAACATACATCCACTCAGAATCTCCATGAGAGAATCACAAGATCCTTCTCATGAGCAAGCCCCCAAAGCAAAATACCAACTCAGAGTATATATAAACTTCTCAGAGCCAGAAGGCATCATAACCCTTCTGACTCAGTGCCTAATTAGAAATTAGCAAAAGGTGTGAAAGCCTTCCTACAAGCAAACACCCCCCCAAGCAAGCTTCCCTTAATGGGCTCCACATGAGGCCTATTAATGGGCAGGAAAGATCTTAAATCCCATTAACATTACACTCAGCAAGAACTCAACAGAGATGAAAGAGCAAGCAAAACAGATGGTGCTTCAGGTATGACACACTTAAGGGTGGCAACCAGGGATATTTCTAATACTAATTTTTACAAAGGCACATACTTTTAACACCAGGAAATTCCTCCCTTCAGGCCATAGAGGGACTTGTTTTGTGGTAGCCAGTCACATGTGTCACTGGGAAGGTGTCAAGCCACTGCAGATTGCAACATAGACAAGATCTACTTTCCAAAAGGAGTGGGGGAGGGGAGATGGAGTAAGAAATACCATGATCCTTCCATAGATGCACAGATTCCCTAGCTCAGGACTATACTCCAAGATGTTCTAGTGTAGGGAAGAAAAAAAAACACTTATAGAGATAATCTAGAGCAATGGTTCTCAACCTTCCTAATGCCATGACCCTTTAATACTTGTATGTGGGCGTATCTGCATGTGGGTGGACCAGCCTGGAGATGGATAGAGGAGCCATGTCTTGGTTCCTAAGACCATCAGAAATATGTGTTTTCTAATGGTCTTAGGTGACCTCTGTGACCCCTGTGAAAGGGTCATTTGACCCCCAAATGGGTTGCAACCCACAGATTGAGAACCGCTGATCTAGAGGAATCATCAGGACTCTAATACAATCCTCTTCAAGCAGGCTTCCAAACTGGATGGATAATATTCTTGAGCTACAGTAATAACAGCAAAATATTGATTTTCCACAATTGTCATAATTTATTATTTATTATTCATCATCATTGAATTTATATAGTTTTAAGGTTTAAAAAGTGCTTTCTACACCTTATGTAGATTTGCCTTAGGACTATTTCTACATTGAAATCTGAGGATCTATTTCATAATTGTCTAGAAAACTCAAAGATATCCAGGGTGCCCAGGATAAACATTAAGCCATTCAAAATGGCAGGCATTCATTTAGACCAGACCATAGCTATCCTAAATTTGCTCTTGATTCAGCATATTCTGTTTCTCAACAGAAAAGGGCCCCTTTATGTGGGGGGAAGGGAAAGAGGGAAGCATTCTAAAAATTACTTTGAAGGGTGGGTGTGAGAACCATTTTATTTTTCTTGATTCTGTGCCAAGTTTCCTTTTTTTTTTTCATTTATTTTTGAGATTCAGACAACTTACAGCATTGTAAATATTATGTTTTAGAATTATGACCTGGCGAGCTTGATAGGCAAGATACCAAAATAGATATGGGTCATGAAGCAGGCAGTTCTTTCTTACTGTGCCTCAAATTGCAGACTGATCCCTTTTATTCCTCAATCAGCTTTTGCTAATCCAGCAATGAAGTTCTAGGCAATGAATGGAGGACCTTCTGCCTCTATGATAACAAGTCACTTCTCTAATCTGGGCCTGTGTTTTCTCATCTGTGAAATGAATGAACTGATTGGTTAGTTGATTTCCAGGCTCCTTTCATTCTTCGCATCTAGGATCCTATAACCAGACAGTTTGCACTTTCATGTACTATACCCACCCTCATTCAGCCAGTCCTACTGCAGATACTTTATTTGTGACTATCATCAGCAGGCTTGGTCACAGGCCTAGCCAACTTGTCAGGCTATTTACAGTATGATTTTTAGAGAATCAAAGGAGAACTCTCCAACCTGGCCCCTACTTTCTCAGACTGCATGATTGACTGGAAATTCTATCATGAGAAATTCATTCTTTGGAGTTAAACCCTGCTCTTATCAGAGATGTAACCAAAGATATGAAAAAACCTAGGAAGATGACACATTAAACTACCAACAACTTAGTGTGAATTCATTGATTAGATGTCTTTCTTCTTTGCCAAGAGAAGATGGTGGACAAGTATGAGAACAGCAGTTTCCCAAGAAGAACTACAACAAATATTTTTAAATGGTTGTGTAGTTATAGCACAGCAGTAACCCAGTGACCCTACCATCAGAGACCTTGACACCCCAGATCAAATGCATCTAATAATGTAAAGAACAGTGGATAGTTGTCTCAAGGAGTAGTTGATTCTAGTACCACATTGCTCCAACTGACTCACTCATGATTTGTATCTTGCTTATGCCTAATAATTTACATGATGTCTTCCTCATTAAAATATAAACTGATTGAGTTTAAGAACTGATTTGAGTTTTTTTGTCTTTCTTTTTATCTCCAGCATTAAACACTTTTCCTGCTAAATAATGAGTACTGAATAAATGCTTATTGATTGTCAGTTTTTTTAACCAGTTTTCTCTTTCTTCTAACAAAGCTTTAGAGTATTTGATCTCTGATATCCTCTGTAGATCTAAAATCCTGGTGTAGTTGATGAAAATAATGCTTAAAAAATGAATCTGACAATCATCTATAAAAATGGAATACAGAGGAGTAGAAAAACTAGAAATCAGGAGGTAAGATTGAAGAGATCATTGATATATTTCAAATGTGAGATGATAAATGTCCTTCACTAGAATGGAAAGGGATGGACCCAAAGGGGTCATTTATTATAAAGGCAAGATTGTCAGGATTTGATGGGTTATTTGATTATGATGTAAGAGAATAGCATAAGTAAAAATTGACTCAATTTTCAAACCCAGCTGACTAGAAGAATGACAATGTCATTGACCGGAGATGATGTCATGTGATTTGAGCTCACTTCTTTATGGCTTTATCTGTTAGTAAGGGAAAACCCAAGGATTATTGACTATTTAGGACAGATCTGCAAGATGCTCAGCTGATGTTTATAGAACAAATAAATTGGTGCCCATGGATATTCATTCTGCTCTAAGTAATCTCTCAGATTCCTGCCTCCTCCAGCATTCAAAAATTCCAGAATGCCTTAAATAAAGACTGAATTTTCTTCTTTGCAACATTTCAGAACCTTCAGTTTCTGTAGCACTAAGGGAAAGTGGACAAAGGAAAGGCTACAAGATTATCTGTGAGCAGACTCTATTGGGGTATTATGTCCCCACCCCTCTGGGATGTCAAAGATAAGGGCTTTTATTTAAGGCTTTAAAGATAAGGAAGGGTGTGAGTCAAGTTTGTCCTAATTGTTATACCCTCCCTGATTTTTTTTTTTTTTTTTGTAGACAAAGCCCTAAGGAAAGTTAGAAAGAATGTTCTGGGCCAAGCAATACAGAGCTACTGGAAAACTTGAGCCTTATGTAAAACGGCAGTAGACAATGTACACAGCTCTAGCAAAGATATGGCCTTTTCACAGAAGGTCCATTTGAGTGCAGGAATGGGAGAAAATTATTTCTTTTTTAATTGTAGAGCAAGTAATGCTATCAGTACAGGACAATTTTCTTTTCATTAATCAAAAAATAATTTTTAAACTATTCAAGCTGTTTTGAAAACGTGTCATTATAGAATCTATGTTAATGACTGCATCTTCAGATGTGAATACTTGGTTATTGTCCCCCACAATCCTAGGCCTCTAAGTCACCTCATGAGAAAGTCAGTGGTGTTCTAAAAGTATTGTTTACTTGAAATGGAAGAAGGAAGGAAGGAAACAAGTATCTATTAAGTGCATTCTGCTAAGTGTTTTACAAATATCATTTAATTTGATTATCATAACAACCCTGAAAGGTAGGTGCTAAAATTCCCATTTAACAGTTGTGGAAACTGAGGCAGACAGTGGTTAAGAGACTTGCCCAGGGTCACACAGCTAACAAGTATCTGAGGCTGGATTTTCACTCAGGTCTTTCTGATTCCAGGTCTGATGTTCTATCTCTGGATCAACCTCTGAATCCCATTTCTGAATTGTAGGTATATTACCACAGGCTAGTGACTTAACCTCTTTGCACCTGATTTTTCCTTACTTGCAAAATGGAAGTACAATACCTACCTTTTGAAGTTATTTTGTGAATTAAATGAAAAGATATTTAAGTAATATATCTATAGGTCCATATAGATGAGACTGATTCTATTCCTCCTTTTAGATTGTATTAGGCCAACTGCATTGGGCCCTTAAATATTTTAAAACCTTCTAAGTGAATTCAGCATGGTTAGTCACAGAGAGGAAAAAAAGTGAATGAATAATTATTATTTTCCAGACAATGATGCACATTTAGACATCCATCTCATACAGTTCATTTATCAGTATTCAAATGTTAGACAAATGCAATGGACAAAGACTTAGCCCAGAATTGAGGAGGCAGGATTTCCTTTGGGAAATCGCAAAGCTCTTTTTATGATTTCTGGCTTTTCCCTGAAACAAAGGTCCATCTTTTTAAACAACAGTATTTTTCTGGCGATGTTCTAAGACTGTGAGCCATAAAACACTATAGTCTCTATAAAACTGAAGTTAAGGATCACTCCGAAGACAAGGGAGAGGAGCATGTTTGGCATGAACAGGCTGCAGTACATTATAAACAAGGAACCATGAGAGGCAGCAGGAAGGAAGTCATCAAAGAGTACATATGAGTGGGGGAAAAAACAGTGGGCGTGTCATATAGCAAGACTCTTAGCACTTAGAGTAGACCTTCTATAGCAAACATATGGGAGGAAACAGATGAGGATTAGACAGGACAGGTAGGAAAGGATGATTTATGGTCTGCATTATTAGAGGGGATGCCCTCTTTAATGAAGTTGCAGAATCAGTGGAGTGTATATATTTCTATGAGTTTCAGAGTTGGGATAATGTACATAAAGTATATATAGTGGC
>CM053585.1:66631803-66660049 GCA_028646515.1 Pseudochirops corinnae | reverse complement strand
TAATAATTATTATATATGTAGGAATATATATATACATATATATGTATATATGTGTATATATATATATATATATATATATAAAATAAGGAATAGCTGTTGCTTTTGTTTAGCTGTTTTTCATTTGTGTTTTCTTGGCACAAATACCGGAGTAGTTTGCCATTTCCTTCCTTCTCCAGCTCATTTTTCAGATGAGGAAACTGAGGCAAACAGGGTTAAGTGACTTCCTATTTGTGGATCCCACAGCTAGTAAGTGTCTGAGACCAGATTGAAACTCAGAAAGATGAGTCTTCCTGACTGCAAGCTCAGTACTCTATGAATTATGACAATTATAAGAATATATTTTATATCCCTAATAATAATTGATATATTGGGAATATTTCTAATCATAATTGAGGTACAGACATATAACTTGTGGCAATGATGATGATGATATTCATACTTCAGCATATAGGCAATACTGTACCAAAATCTTCCCAGGCAATGTCATAAAATAGTTTTTAAAAGTCTCTGGGACAGGATATTCCACACCCTATTACGGTTATTACTGCTAATGTCTCATGGCCTCATATAAATTTCCACAAATTATAGACCTAGAATTTAAGTACCCACCATTGATAAGAGTGAAAAAATTTCACTTCCCCTGTGTCTCTAGCGACCTGGGATGGTTAAACATTGTTTGAGTCATTTCCGAAATTTTGTGAAATTAAACACCCCAAGTACACAGAACGCTGGTTTTCTTTGCTGTTGAGAGTCTGTTATTTTAATGGATAACAGTCTTTATTCTCCTGGCTATATTTAGCTGCTGCTGCTACTTAAGTCCCCTGACTGAGCGTATCCTTAAATTGAATTGGTCACACAATGCTTTGGCTCAGAAACCTAGTACATTTGTGATTTTCTCCTTTGTAGCTTGCTGGGGAGAAATGAACCCTTAAGGCCTGAAGGCAGACTAGGGAGATACAAACCACTGGAGTTGAGTTCTTCTAACAGACAACTTGTCCAAAACTGCTTAGAGGTACCCTGCAGAACTGTTTGTAAACTCTGTAGTTTAAAGCTCTAATGATTCTGAAAGCATTCTTATTTCCCTTAGGAGTAATTTTCTTTGTTTTTCTTGCTTCCTTCTTTCTTGTCTTCCTTCCTTCCTTCCTTCCCTCCTTGCTTTCTTCCTTCCTTCCCTTCTTCCCTCCCTTCCTCCTTCCTTCCTTCCTTCCTTCCTTCCTTCCATTCTGACCAAAATTCTATATGAACAGAGATACATCTGATTTCATGAGGAATGGGGGGAAAGGTCTTATACTATGTATACTACATTCCCTAACCTTTCTTTAAGGAATGCCAGGCCCCTTCATAGGAAGTATTTCTGTGTCTTCAAAGGACAATGTAATGATTTTTATCTTTATTTTATCGATATTAACAGTCAGGGAAACAGTGGATTTTGTTTTTGCTTAATCACAGCCTAAGTTAATCAGAATTCTTCCTATCGTCACAGGGGTTATAGATCTTAGTAATCAATATAGGTAGAGGGCCAGTTTTAGTAACTGAGTATGGGGAAGTGGCATGACTAGACAGAGACAGATACAGACAGATCTCCCTATGAAGACTTTCTCAGCCTCAGGATGAACCTCATTAGCATTTAGTTTTGATTAATTTTTTTATTTTTTATTCAAAACCTAAATGTGTAAGAATAATGAAATTAGAATTGGTGTCTTCCTCTCTCAGAAAAAAAAAAAATTAAATGGGAGTCCAATTTCCTTAGTACTACAGAGAGATATGGTTTTGAAACGTTATACAAAGATGAGGATGCTGGAGAAGGGCCCAAGGTGGCAGCCAAAAGGCATTTTAAAGGAATAAGCCACAATCAGTGGTGCTGGTCACATGAACATACAGAAGGCACATCCACAGACCTGAGGGGAGACCTCATGTACCACTTTGTGAATCTTCCCCTTTCTTTCTAGAAGATTAGAAATGACTCCAGTTTCTTCACATTCAGCTTTCGTTGCTGAGGCTCCTAACTGGGATAAAGGCTGGCAAAGGGAATGAGAAAGGGAAGAGGTGGGAAGGTTCAGGGTAAGCTAATATAACTGCTGCCCCCTGAGTACCATGATGTGTGGTATTCAAATATCATACTCAAATGCCCAGTATTCATAAATTCTTGCAAGGACTTAAACCTCAGTGAAACCTTAGAACTTATGTAATAAAACTCCTTCATTTTACACCTGAGAAACCTGAAGACCAGAGAAACTAAGTGATTCAGCGAGGATAACTAGGAGACACAACAATCCTTTCAACCCAACTCTATTGACGCAGATTATCTTGCTGTTGCTACTTAGGTTGCCTCCATCCACTCCATTGTTGGACAAATTTTTCTTGATACTGTGTACATGCTATAGAGGGAACAAAGAGAACAAAACTCAGTCTTTTCCCACCAAGAGCTTAAAAACTGGTAGCAATAATTCACTTTTACAAGGCAGTTTAAGATTGACAGAGGGCTCTTCTCACAGCTGCCTTGTTAGGAAAGTACTGTATCCACTGAACCCTCCTTCCTCTCTTCTTTATGGATGATAAAGAAAGAGGCAGCCTGCTTTAGTAGAGAGAGAAATAGCCAAAGAGGCAGAAGGAATTAAGTCTGGCCTCTCATTCATACTGATTATGCAGGCTCTGTGACAAAATAGTGCAATTCTAAGTGCCCCAGATAACACTTCAAGACCTTCTGCCTGGGTGTAAGTAATTTATTTATCTGGAGTTGTTTCTACCCCTGAAATCACCAGTCTGGACAAAAACAAATAAACAAACACATAAAAAAAAAAAACAAATAAACCAGAAAACCTGAGGTTTAGAAAGGCCACATCCAAAAAGCTCTTGATTATTAGGGCAGAGAACTGTTCATCTAATTCTAAGATAGGTAATAAGTGATGCAGAAGACAGAATTCCAGGCCTGGAGTCAGGAAACTCTGACTACAAATGCAGCCTCAGAAACTTACTAGAAGTGCCACCCTGGACAAGTCACTTAACCCTGATTGCCTCAGTTTCCTCATCTGTAAAATGAGCTGGAGAAGGAAAAGGCAAACCACTTCAGTATCTTTTCCAAGAAAATCTCAAATGGGGTCACAAAGACTAGAACATGACTGAACAACAAAAACATTGATTGATTACAAGAGCAATATTTTTCACATCAGAAACAAAGTAAGGAAGTGGAGTACGATGGAAATGATGTGGAATGGAGCGAGTTTTTGCATGGGGAGAAACCTAAAGTTCTCTGTCATTTAATACCTTGTATAAATTGTAATGGGCCAATTATTTTCCCCAGGCCTCAGTTTCCTCATTATTAAAATGAGAATGCTGAACTCAATGACCTCTAGATTCCTTTCCAACTCTGGATTTATACCTCATGATTCTTTGTATATAATTGCAGCACAAGAGAGTATGCTATAAATGCCATAAGATGTTACAAAGTGCCATAGTTGTTTAGATGAGAGAGGAATTGTTTCTGGTTAAATCCCATTAGAGAGAATTCCCCAGGACTGTCTAAACTTTCTTGGTATATTCTTTAAGTCAATTTGTTATTCACAGATCTATTAAGCTTTCATCCCTTCTAATTTATTAAAAAAAAAATACAAAACCTACTGAAAACGATCTGAATGGATTTATTCTATTTAAACAACTAAAACTCACATAAGATCATTTTTAAATTCTCTTAGAGGAAAAAAAAAACAAAAACATTTTCAACCAGAACAAGATAGGGGAAAAAAAGAAGAAAAAGCTGGTCTTAGAAAATAACTACTCATGGTTATGTTTGTATGCTACAATGATTAGGAATGAATTATTCAAAGGTAAAATAGTTTTATAAAAGAATTTGGGGCAGCTTGATGGAAAAAATAAATGGAAAACACTCACATAAACATGAGGAACACAAATTTAGTGAGGAAAAACACATAAAATCAACTAATAGGAAAGTATCTCATAAAGTAAAGCTTACAAGTACAGTGTTAGATTTATAGTGATATTCTCTTTGCAAATATTCTCTTTCTATGGAAGCCCTCTTCAAATTAAGCTCTAACCTACCACCACCACCTGCTAATAAACTTCTATTTCTTGCCATCTTCCATTTATAATCTGAACATTTCTGCCTCGATGCTCTTTTCCAATGCCTATCCATATCATATGCTCATGCTCATACTCTAACAAATGCCTAAAATATCCTCTGCTTACTTCCTGCCTCTTGGATTCCTATGCATTCTTTTTTTTTGTTTGTTTTTTTGGAGGGCAATTGGGGTTAAGTGACTTGCCCAAAGTCACACAGCTAGTAAGTGTGTCAAGTGTCTGAGGCTGGATTTGAACTCAGGTCCTCCTGACTCCAGGGCTGGTGCTCTATTCACTGGCACCACCTAGCCGCCCCCACCTATGCATTCTTTGAATCCAAATTTATATATTCTGTTTCCTGTAGGCAACCTTATCTGATATTTTTAGGTAGTGTTGACCTTTCTTCCCTTGGATTTCACATACCATTGTGTTTACCCTTACAAACATATTATTTTTGTACCATATTTATTTGTGTTTGTCTCCTAAATCCATACTAGAGTGTAACTTCCATTATGGCAATAGTCCAATTCTTAGTTATAACACTCTCAGTGCCTAGTATGGTTCTCTATTTTGTGGGAAGTACTTAATGAATGTCTATTAATTTGAATTGAATCACAAAACAAGGTGGAGATTCTATATGGTAAAATCGCATACATTGTGTTTGATGCATTTATCAAAATATAGAGGTGTTGCCTCCCACATATAGTCTAGGCAGAGTGGTAACCCCTCTTTTTAACTGCCACTTGACTTGTTAATTCTCATTCTCAGTGCTGGGATATATTCTGATGTTTTCTCAAAAGTTAATAGAAATAGGGGCAGCTAGGTGGTAGCACTGGCCCTGGAGTCAGGAGGACCTGAGTTCAAATGCAGCCTCAGACACTTAACACAAAAACTAGCTGTGTGACCTTGGGCAAGTCACTTAACCCCAATTGCCCTACCCCCTCCTCCAAAAAAAAGCAATAATAATAATAAATTAATAGAAATGCACAATAGTTTACCTTAATTAATCAACTATTTCTGAGACTCCACTCCATTTTGTTAATTTAACCATAGAAATTTCTTTTCTCGTAAGATTGTATTCATTTCTCCTCCAATTTAAAACACCGTAGTCTGAGCTGCTTAAATACGAATAGCTAATATTTATATAGCACACTTATTATGTGCTAGGCACTGTGATAGTTGCTTTATAGTCATTCTCTCATTTGGTCTTCACAACAACCCTGCAAGGTAGGTGCTATTATTAACACCCATTTTACAGATGAGGAACATAAGGCGAACAAAGATTAAGTGACAAGGTTACATAGCTAATATGTCTCTGGGGTCATATTTAAACTCATATCTTCCTTACTCTAGACCCATAACTCTTTCCACTGGTTATACTATTTATTAACTATGAAACAAAAATATAAAAAGAAATATTTCAATATTTCAACAATGTGTCATATGGAGAAAGATCATAATCACTTCAAATGATCCGTCAGAGCCACTAACTTCTCCACACACTATTGTCCAACAATTCAGCTCTCCTAGGATGGCATTGAAAGCGTCTCTTGAAAATGTTTTGTTTTGTTTTGTTTCCCCACAAGATAAATGTTAAGCTTAGCTTGCTTAGTAAATGTTTCTCCATATCTTTTCCTTTTGCACTTAAATCATTCATTCTCTCAGGAAGGAATTTCTCTTAATCTTAACTACTGATGGTCCTCAAATAGTCTCTCTCCAGGGTGGTGCAGTGGGAAAATCACTAGCTGTGGAGCCATGTAACCTGGATTCAAATTCAATCTCTCATAATTATGTGTGTGACTTGGACAGCATACTTAACCTCTTTTGACCTTACTTTCTTCTCTGAAATCTGTCATCCGAATGACAGTTTGATTTCTAGCCTTCTGAAAGATTCCTCACATATGATAATTAAATTGCTAATTCCCCAAGATTCCATTTTTTCTTAAAGTTATAGCAACAGTAGGCAAACCTCTGTATAAGGGAGTGTTGAAGCTTTCATTATGTGTAAAGAGTTGTGGTTTTGGTTTTTGTTAAATTAAATCTAGCTTGAATTTCTTGATAATTGATAGATTCTCTTAATTCTCCAATTAAAACATTCAAATTTTAATAATATTTTAAGCGCCTACTACATGTTATAAACTATGTATTGTTAGATATTTAAAGTTGTTGCTCTTAGGCGTAGATAAAGTAATGGTGGAGATAAGTACACAGAACTATAATACAATTTATAAATGCATAGGAAAGAACCAAAAAAGCAGCATTAGGGGTTCAAAGAAGGAAAAATCACTTCTCTCTAGCAAGGCCGGAGATTCGTTAGTGCCTAATCTGGGCCTTGAGGAAAGGACGTTTTCTGAAAAGTGAGGGCCCATCAAAGCTGGTTCTGTCTTGCTGTCAGTGTTCCCTTCACCTTTTCCCCTCCCAGCTAAATGTTCCCTTTCCCCCTCCCCTCTTCCATCTCCATCCTCACAAGAAAGAACTGAATATCCTTGCTTTACTCAAACCTTTGGCCCCACTCCCTTCTTCCTATAGTTATAGACTAAGCCCCCATCTATCATTCCCCATATGAAGGACAGAAAATCTCCCTCAAACCACTCAGATAACCAGGGATTCACCAACTTTAGTCCTTTCAGAAAGAGAGAGGACAAAAAGCCTTGTCATTTGCCCTGTCAGTGAAAGTTATGGAACAAGGGCCTTTATTATCTGCCCTGCTTCTGTAATTTTTAGAGGCATCGGCATTGCCACCTGTCCTGATAATACACCCTGAGACTTGCAGTCCATCCTGTCACTGCATCCTAATAGGGACCACTGGACCTTTTCCATCTGTCTTGCAAGCTGAATCTTTCCTTTATGTGTAGTTTCCTACAGTTAGAATATGAGATCCCTGGGAGGACAGACTTTTCCACTTTCCTATTTGTATCCCCTGCCCTTAGAACAGTGCTAGGCACTTAGTAACTAATTAATGAAAGCTTTTTCATTCATTCATGAATGTGAAGAAAATTCTAAGAATGGAAGGACAGTGTATACTGAAGTGAAGAAGTAGGAAATTGGAGGATGATATCTAGGAAATGTGAGTTGCTAATATTCATTTTCACTGAAACTCAGAATGTGTGAAGGCAAGTCATTTTGTGTAGATATGTGGGAAGGCAAAAAGCAATCTCTTTTTAAGTTCCCTTTTTCTTTTTGAATGGTCAGCTTTCTGTGGGTGTGGGGGGTGGGATAAAAAAAGTCTTTAAACTAAGGCAGGGTTAGCATAGCAACAGAGAGGTCTTATGAAAGTACATGTGAATTTTATATCGAGCTTTTCAGTTTGTCATTTTGTATTAGAATCCCCTGAACACAAGCAAAACAGACCAAAGTGCTAACATAAATACTTTGCTTCTTTGAGACCTTTCATTAAGTACCTACTTTTTATTTAATCTAAATGATGTCATTTCCCTCCAATGGGGCAACGTGTGGCCCCTCATAAACATTTTCCCAGTCAATCGAGTATTTATCTCTCTCTGCCATTTTCTGTGTCAGGCAATCAGGCTACAAATGCAATGAATGATGCAATCTCTCCTCACGAGGTATTTATGTTCCAGTGGGGGTACAGGAACACATAGATAGAGAACACATTTAAACAGAATGAATGCAAACAAATTTCAAGTAGATAAATACAAGGTAGTTTTTTAGCAGAAGAACACTAACTTTGGAGGTAAAAGCATAACTTTAATGTGGGGCAAATTATATTAGTAGTAATAATGAAGATCCTTTATATAGTGCCTAACTTATGCCAGATACTACGTAAAGGGCTTTACAAATATTTTATCATTTGATCCTAACAGCATCTTTGGGAGGTGGGTGCTATTATTATTCCCATTTACAATTGAGGAAAAAGCATGCAGAGATAAAGTGGCTTTTCCAGGGTCATACAGCCAAAAAGCATTTGGGGCCAAATTTGAATTTGGGAAAATGTGTCTTCCTGTCTCCAGACCCAGCACTCTATCCACTGCATCACCCAGCAGCCTCACACACATTACTAGTTGTGTCCATTTGAAACTTGTGAGCTGGCTTTTTCTTGACTAGGTCTGTAGTGCTGGAGATAGGTACAAAAGGACTTCAAAGAATAAGTTAATTTGCTCTTAAGACATTCAGAAAGAGAATGGATTATTTTTTTAGTGATGATATCTTTCCTTGTATAGACACATCTAATCCCTCTAACTTTATTTGCTTGGGACCAGCTTTGGAAAAAAAAATATTAAAAGAGGCAAATCTTCCAAAATCATCACATAATTTGGTCCCCAGATAATGAGAGATTTACTTCAAGTATTGACTGAGTAGCCATAAACAGCAACTCTAGTCCTGTAATGAAAATCATGAAAACATGTTTTCACAGTCATATCAGTGCTGTAACTCTGAAATGACTCACATGCTTCTTTTATTATCTTAAATACATAAACTATGAAGCAAATATAATTTACTTATACAAATCTTGTATCATACAAGAAAATCAAAACCATATAATCCAAACTCCTTCACCTAAATAATATTGGAATGATAAAGAATATTTCCATTTAAGTTCTTCATCTTTATTATTTCAGCCCTAGAATACTTAGATCAGTGCTTCTCAACCTGTGGGTTATGTTCAATTTGTAACAATGAAAATACAACCTGCATATCAGATATGTGCATTACGATTCATAACAGTAGCAAAATTACAGTTATGAAGTAGCAATGAAAATAATTTTATGGTTGGGGATCACCACAACATGAGGAACTGTATTAAAGGGTCTCGGCATTAGGAAGGTTGAGAACCACTGACGTAGATGAATGGAAGAAAGCCATGTCTGCACTCACCAGCCTAGCAAATATCTAAAAGGAATGGAATTGGAAATTCTCCATGGCCATAGGCTTTCTTCTCATTGCTCCCTGCCTCCTCCTGTACCCTTCCACATAATCTTTCTCCTTCCTCTACCTTGAAACCCTGTGTCTGCAGGTCCATATCTCCAATTTGAGTCCTGATTTTTCAGAATTGGTCCAATCTGCTTTACTGACATTAAAAGGAGCCTGGGGAACAGTGGGGAATCTACTGCTTTATTTATCCTTTTCTTAAAAAAAATAAAATGGGATAGCTGCAGAGAAACATTGAAGATGCCTACAGGAAGAGCACCTTCTTTGGCCAGCAGTGATATGACCTGCTCTATTTTTTAATGGGCATATAACACTAAGCAACACATACAATAGATATTAGGCCAGAAGGAAGATCTGTTATTCCTCTCAAAAATCTGAGTCTTGAAAAATCTCTCCTTATACAACTAGTTACAAATATGTTTTTCTAGGTGTTAGGGATAGAAAGACAAAAATGAAACAGACTTTGTCCTCAAAGAGCTTATGTTCTCTTGAAGGGATAAGTGTGTACATAAATAATAATAACCCCATTAAAAACTATATATTGGGCCATGACTAAAATTAGAATTATGAGATAATAACTTGTATAGCTGGTACTAGAGGGAAATATAACAGTATGTCAGAGAAATGCTTGACTTTTCATTGCAAAATGACCTCTTGTGGCATTACTAATAGAAACCCAGAACTTGAAAGGTGAAGTCATGCGTTATCCACATCAATTGACTGCAAAATTAATGTATTTACGTAGCATGGGAAAGAAATGGAATATTACCTTTACTACTTAACATTGTGTTGTAGCTGGGCCTAGTGGTATACACCCATAATACTTGCTATCAAGGAGACCGAGGCCAGTGGTTCTCTTGAGCTCTGCAGTTCTGAGTGGCAATGAGCTAAGCATATTAGATGCCTGAATTAAATCTAGGATCAACGTATTGAGTCCCCAGGAAAGGAGTTAGGAAGTGTGCCAGGTTGCCCAAAGAGGGGTAAACCAGACCAGGTTGGAACAACAGATTAAAGCTCTGGTGCTAATCAGTGATGGGATCAGGCTAGTAATAGTTATTGTACTTTCATATCGGGTGAGATAGGAAGAGTTGAACTTTAAAAGATAAAAATAAAAAATTATAATGCTGGATATACTGCCTAATATATACCTGTGGTTCTGACCACTTAAAATTACTTAATTCATCTGGATATCAAACTATTTAGGTTCAATGTCATGTTTTTCCAGTGGTTTACTTTTATTTCCTATAGTATACTCCCCTTTATGTTAACTTCAAAGATTTGCAAAATGTGGAAGATGTGACACAACTATGTAAGGTAGATGGCTTGGGTTTCATCAGCACCACTTTGTAGATAAGGAAATTCAGGGAGAATGGTACCGTGATGTCCCTCCAGTCAAACAATTAATCAGGTGTCAAAGCTAGAGCTCAAGCCTACCTCTTTGATTCCAAAGTCAACCCTGTGTCCAAGACACCAGGATTTCTCTTCATGTTGCCAGGTATAATTTCAAGATTTTCGGTTATCTCATTAGATTTATAACCTTGTTACTTACTATAGAACAAGGCAAAGCCAGTTTTTTCAGTTATTTCTGGTAGTACTACATGAATCTTCCTTTTTATGCAGTCTATATTGAAAATATAGAAAATGAACTCCTTCCTCTTCATTTCTTTCCTCCTCATCCTTTTCAATGTCCAGGTCTTGAATTTACCAACTCCTCTTGTAGGGTGGTGAGCAAAAGGGACAAAATCATCCTACTCTAATTTCTGAGTTTTCCTTTTAGGATCATATTTAATTTTCTATTCAGTTCATGTCAATCACAAGTTATTATCTATTGATATCCACATTTTTCCTTTGCTCCCATGTATTATCATCCTTCAATCCATTCAAGACCATTTGCCTCCTGTGAATGATGTCAGAACTGTATGGTCATCAGTATACTAATTAAGTTCAAGAAATGTTGATTGTCTCCTTTGTAAAGAGCACTGGGCTGGGCACTGAGAAATATACAAACTTTAGATAAGGCACTGGTCAGGCTCTCAGGGAGCTTATTAGTTACCCAGCTGATAACTAAAACTATAATCAAATATAATACATAATAAGTACAAAAGAAGGTTCATGGAAAATACAATGTGAGGCTCAGATGGAGATAGAACACCACTCGCTAGGGAGAATCAGGGAATACTTTAAGGAAAAGGTACTGTTGAAGTCAATATATAAAGGATAGGCAGCAGCTCAACAGGGAGTGCCAAGGAAATGAGGAAGGCATTCCAGAAATGTGAAATAGCATGAGTAAAGGCACCCATGGGAGAAACTATAGAGGAAGGATGTGCAGCAAGTAGGCCAGATTGGTTAACATGAATAATAGGTGGCAGCAATTGCTCTGGGAAAATAGAGTGGTGCTAGATTGTAGAAGGCCTTAAATGCCAATTTAAGTTTACTTGGTAAGATGAGGAGACCAATGAAAGTTTTCAACCAAGTTCTATGAAAGAGGAAGATTAATTTGGCTATCATACAAAGAATTACAGTGGAGAAAGGTTGGAAGTACAAAGACTCAAAAGGGAGCCATTCTAATCATTTACTCAGCTGATATGTGGGGCTATACTAGAGTCATGGAAGTGAGAATGAATAGTGAGGAGAGAAAAGTACAAGAATCAAGCACTCTGAGCTTTGGGACAGAGCAGGGATGAGTTTTGGTGCCAAAGACAGATGTAGATTTGGAGCCAGAAGAGGCCTTAGAGACTATTGTATCCAACCCTTCCCCCTGTTTCATGGATTAGATTAATGTGACCCAGAGAGGTCAGATGACTTGTCCCAGGCCACATGCTAAGTAGCAGCATTTGGAGGCAAAGCCAGTATCTTTCCCCTGCCTCAAACTGCCTCTCAGAAAGCTGTGACAGCCTCTAGATTAGTGTCTCCTGCTTCCTTTCTCATTCTGCTCCTGCCTAATGACATCAGTCTTAGCTGAGAACTTTGCTTAATGCTTTGGTTTCATTCAGGGGAAGGAACATGTCATTTTCTTCTCACCATTTCATCAGAGCACTAGATTAGACTATACTCCCTGATTACTTCATTCTGGAATCCTTCCTCATGGCCATCATCACGGAAACATTTTAGGGTGTTTTGTCAGCTCAGAAGAGATAAAAACAGGAGAATTGAGATGAGGACAGAGTCCAGAGTCGACAGGCCAGAGGCTCTCTCATGTAGGAGACTAAAGCCCAGGATCTGTCAAATAAAACTACACTACCAGGTCACACTGTGAAACTGCTCCTTCCCTTAGCTTTTGCTATAAATGCTGAAATGTGACCCTTTATTGGAAAGCAGGGTAAAACAGGCTCCAAATATTCATTGTCAATAAGGACACATTAAAAGCACATCTAGTAAAGAAATGACCTCAGGCAGAAGGTTGACCGATTCTCACACCAATAGCTCAGCCCCATCTGATATTTATTTATTTTCTAATGATCACAGAATCCTTAATCTGAGTTAGAAAGGTCTTCAGAAGCCATCTAGTACAACCCTTTTATTTTAAAAATGGGGAAACTGAAGCCCTGGGAGGTTGAATATCTTACCAAAGGTCACACAAGTAAAGAACGTTGAGTTGGAATTTGAACCTAGTTGGCCACTTATCATTGAGGATGATAATAATAATAAACAGTAATAATAATAGTAGCTACCATTTATAAGGCACTTTAAAGTTTTCATAACATCTCATTTGATCCTTGTAATGACCCTCTGAAGTTGATGCTAGAGACTATTATCCCTATCTTATAGATAAGGAACCTCAACCATTGAATACTTAAGCAACTTGTCAAAGGTAACATAGTTAATATCTTTCTGAGGGAGGTTTTGAATTCAGGTCTTCTGGACCTCAAGTCCAACATCCTATTCTGCCATCTAACTTCTTAGATAGCCTCTTCTAAGCCTAGATCTACAAATCTATGATTTTGGGATCCCTGAGAATCCTTCTAAATATATCTCGCTCTAAATTCTATCCTCCCAAGTAAAGAAAATCCTTACATTGGTCTAGACCTGTAGCATGGCCTCTCTAGTCTGTTCATTTCTTTCCTAGGCTTGTTCCTTAATGCATCTGTACAGATGAAAAACACCCTTAACAAATATCTCATCATGAACAATGAGTAGAACACTAGATTTCTAACATCTGCATGTGCTTCTTTAGAACACCCAAGGTCCACTGCTATTGGTTTTTTCTCTTCATTTCTTATTTTGTTTTAACCTGATTTCAAAACTACCTTTCTTTTGGAAGAGAGTCATTGTTGTTAAGGATGACCCGGACTCCAGTCGCAAATAACCATTCTTATATACCTCCAGCACGGGTCATGTTTTCCCACTGCACTCTATGCTTGGAGACATGTACGAAAAAGAGCCATGGGAAATAGAAATAGAAGGGAGTGATTTTTCCATTTCTTAACCTGCCTGCATGTGGGCTGATTACTCTGGGGATTAAAAAAAACAGACTGAAACTTGGTGGAACACAAACAGACAGATGCTGGCTGCAAATATGTTAGGAATATTGCTCAGTTTAAAATTATCCCAAACTTGGAAGATCATGGAGTTTCAGCTTACTTGCTTGCTTTAGTTTATCCTCTATAATTTCTGGTGCCTTGAGACAGGATACAGACAAAACAACTTAGCTCCATGGACCATTCTTCTTTGTTGAATACCCTAGTTCCCACCCCCTTCCTCCTGCTCCATCTCCTCTTCCCTGTATCTTACATTCTTTTTCTAGGATTTCATTTTAAAGGTCAAATATGTGTTCCATTGCTACAAACCTTTCTGACATCAGCCTGCTCCCAAACCCCAAACAGGGTCCAAACTTCTCTCCCAGTTTACGGTACCTGGAAAAAGTGAATTGGTGTTGATTTGCCATGACAGGATTATCATGACAAGAGGCCCCACATTACATTTGTAGTGAGAGCAAAAGAAACTGAAACACTTGGAAAACCAAGAGTGATGCCTAGCCAAGTTTTCACTCCATTCATCAACTTATTTGTAATTCACCATTGCAGTGGAATTGGAACAACTCTAAATATTGAACAGATATGTAATCAGCACCCACAGCCCTTTAAATAAATAAAACATGGAGAAATGAATGCATTCTTAATGACAGCTTAAACTATTTCTTACCCAAATTGGGTAAGGCATCGATGGGTCTCCACAAAATTAAGTTATTCAGAATGGAGTCTTCCCATTATTATCCTGCACTGCATCTAGAAGAGGATATGAGATGCTCAGAACACCCTTCTTTCCTTTATTATCAGAACAAATCAGTAGCCCCCTGAAATTCAAATTTAAAAGAAAGAATATTTTATGTCTTGATGTTTTCATTCTTTTACAGGTATATGGAAATGTAATTTACAAACCATTTTTGAAATGAAAAATACTGGAAAAACGCTCAATTCTTATGTTGCAATTGATGAAGTTCACTGCCTGTCTTTTGAGAACCTGTGGAGGTGATAGGCAAGCTAGAGAGGAGCAGAGGGATCTGCTGAAAGACAAGAAAGCTTCCCTTGCCCCACATCCATTTATCACCAACAAATGAAATTTAATGTTAGGAAACTAATTCTCCTTTACTGTCATTGCCACTGTCATAGCCCTTAGCTGTTAGCAGCAGCACAAGGCTAAGAATAATTTTGAGATTTTGAATATATGTATATGTAAATATATATACATATATATGTAAATATATATACATATATATACACAGAGACATGTGTATATGTATTATATACACATATATACATATATACATATTTTATATGTCTTTACATATATGTACGTATATTAATATATGCATAGACAAATCAAATTGTCCTTGATTTTCCCAACTCAGTTTGTTTGCAAAGTTTAGAAATGTTACAGAATGAATATTCTCTTCCTCTTTATCAGAAAGGCAAAGGTTAACAACACTAATTTCCTACCATGTTTCCCATTCTGGTTCATGTTCACAAAACCAGTGTTCTAGAGATTGAGAAGGTGACTGAATGGAAAGAATATACTTGTTTGACCTTGACAAGAGTCATTCTGGTGCATCTCAGTCTTGGGTCCAAGCTTCCAGGATCCTTAGGGTTACTTTGGGAATTTGGGTCTGGCCTCAAATGGATTCTAAGGGGCAGTTCCCTTACATGGTTGTTCCAGGAAGCCTAGTCAATTGGCTTAGGGCAATCTAAATGTTCTAAACTGAGTGCCCTGGTCCAAACTGGCTGAAGTCATAGGGAACAATAGAAGAAGAAGAAAAAATAAAAATAAAAACTCCTCTGACCTTGACTCTTACATCCAAATATTACTTCATCAGAATTATTATTCTTAGCAGATGTTTCTTAAATTAATTTCTCCTCTCTCTTTACTCCTGTTTTTGAACATTACAAGTTTTTTTTAATATATTAATATCTTGAACATGAACTTTTTCATAGCAATTAACCTCTATGTTATGTAAAGTTGAGTGAATAAGCATTTATTTAGTGCCTATTATGTGCTGGGCAATGTGCTGAACTCTGAAGATATAAACAAAGGCCAAACTCCCTGAAATCATGTAAACATAGTTCTTGTTGTCCTGTTTTCAAGGAACTCAAAGCTTAATAGGGAAGGCAAGCTGCAAACAGCTATATGTAAAATATGTGTACATATGTGTGTGTGTATCTGTATGCAGATATCTAAACTGGAGGTAATCACAGAGGAAAGGCATCAGCATTCCCACTGAAAACTTGGGATATCCATATATATACAGAGAGAGAAAGAAAGAGAGAGAGAGAGAAAATGAGACTGAGAATCAAAACTAAAATCAACTGAGGGGGCCAAGAAAGGACTTCTGCAGATGGTGGCATTCATCTAAGTCTTTAAGGAAGCTCAAGATGCCAGAAGGTGACATGAGGAAGCAAGGGAATTCTAGACCTGGGAAAGTGCCAGGAAAAAGACTGATGAGGAAGATGAGTACTTTGTATAAAGAATACCAAGAAGGCCAGTGTCTCTGCATCATGGAGTACATGAGGAGGAATTACATATAAGATGACTGAAAGGTAAGAAGGGGCTGACTTGTGAAGGGCTTTAAATGTCAAAGAGGGGATTTCATATTTTATTCTAGAGGTCATAGGGAGCCGCTGGAGTTCACTGACTTAAGTAAACACAGTAAGTGCTTAATAAATGCTTGTTGACTGACTCATTAAGACTTAGTCTACCTCTGTGTAGAAGGCTGAGTAGGAAGCTTTTTATGAGGTTTGTATAAATTTCTCATCCAGGCACTTACTTACTCATGTACATTGGCCCAGACCCAGGCACCAACTTTACTTGACACATCAAAGGAATCTTGCACCATGTTTCGTTGTAAATACCCTATGGAATCCGTAACACCTGTATTTTGGGATTCACATACCAAGGATGGAGAAGAGTGTTGGTCTGGGGTATCGTATCTAGGATATATGCGACATTTCTTCCACTTTGACTTCTGAATATTTTGAATAACACTGACACAGTTGAGGCATCTGTTATCCACCATACTTAATTTCCCTTTGATGTGAATGAAAAAGAAGACAACTGGAACCATGCACAGCAGATTGTGAGAGGAATGGCAGGGAGTTGCAGGGATTATCTCAGAATCTTAAATTGGGTTTTTGACACTTAGAAATAACATTCTCCAAAGTTGTTTACAAAATGTATTTTTCCCTTTGTTATTTTCAAAGCTTATCAGGAATGTGAGATGCCTAATGAGTGGAGACAGCAATTATATGTTTAATTTGTTTAATTTTTATCATCTTCTATGAAACTCTTTGTGTGGACGACCACCTGGATCGTCTTGTATACCTCCAACACTATGGATATAGATTTTTTTTACCACCTCATGTTACCACCTGCCTTTTAGGTTAAACGCATTATAAGTATGCCTGGGCTGAAATATTATATTCTTATCCTAAAATAGCTCAGGTGATAAATTGTGATGAAAACTTTAGTTATAAGTGGGTAGAGACATGAATTTTATCCTCAGGTTCATGAAGATTCTTTAAGGACCCCTTTCAAGTTTCTCTTGGTCTATTTCTTGCCTTTTTTAGGGTTTAGCAGTGGTCTTCAAAGTATTCACTCTGTCCACACCCACTAGTAATACTTTATCTGTGCAGATGGATACCTGCTTATTCTCTGAGTGGCTCAGTTACTCAAGTTTGATTTCGCACTGTCAAATCCCATAGAATAGGGATTTCTGACCTTTCTTGAGTCATGGGCCCTGTTGGGTACTCTGGTGAACCCTATGGGCTTCTCTAAATAGTGTCTGTAAATAATTGGTAGAGGTACCAAATTTCACTGTAAGGTTAGGAAAAAGTAAAGATGTACTTTGTCCCCCTCCACTCTGAAATCTATCCATGGACCCTTTAGGGACCTTTTTAAAATCCCTGTTACGAGATCAAAATTAGGCAATTACACTCAAATTTCCTTCAGCACTTTGAGGTTCTGTAAATTGTCCAGTTTGGGTGCTGCTTATACTGATGTAGATCACAGCAACTCTGTTGTCTTTGGGAATTGCTCTGAAAAATGTAAGCACCTGGTGACCAACCTCGTGATGATGCACTTCTATGCATTTAGCCAGGTTGATTCTTGGACTTGTTGTTCACTTGTGTCTGACTCTTTGTGACCCCATTTGGGGTTTTCTTGGCAGAGATACTGGAGTAGTTTGTCATTTCCTTCTCCAGCTCATTTTACAGATGAGGAAGCTGAGGCATTCAGAGTTAAGTGACTTGTCCAGTATCACAAGCTAGTCAGTGTCTGAAGCTGAATTTGAACTCATGTCTTCCTGATTCTAGGCCTGGCCCTCTACCCACTGAGTCACCTTGCTACCTTTGGTTCTTGAACAGACAACAAGTCGACACTCCTATGAGATGCTTTTCCATCTTGGTAGCACAGTCCAGAGTTTGTTATATTTTGCAGGGGCAGCCTCCAAAAATCCAGTATCACTTCCCTATTACATTAAGGCAGTGGAAGAAGAATGCAAAAAATTGCATAGCAGGGACTTAAGTGTTTTCTAAAAGAATAGATTAATAAATATATCTTTCAAATGAAGTATGATAATAATCTTGAACTTTGGGAGAATTTAATTAATTAGAATGGTTGTAAAACATGTTGCACTGTGAGAAGAAACATTTAAACACAGATTATTAGTGACCTACCTTTCAAATGATCAATTCACTTATCTCCTCAGTGTCTCAGATAACTCTCTAAAACTATAATTTAGAGAAAAATTATGGATGTGCATGAATAAAACCAACTTTCATGCTAGGAGTTCCCAACAATAATGAAATAAGAATTCTGAATTTTTTTTAAAAATCATTTCAGATTTTAAATGATGTGTCCGTGTCTGGAGCAAGACTTGAATGCAGGCCTTGCTAAATCCAAGACTGACTGTCTATTTGTTATACTGTGTTCCCTCTTACACCTTTGTTCCCCAATTTTCAAGCCCCCCAAAAAAGTACTACTTTGAGTTTTAAGATGGAGACCCAGAAAAAGTAACAATCACTGAAATTTAGCATGGGGCTTTCTGTAAAGCTTTAACAATTTTTAGTTTAATAAAAGCTCAAAGGGTGGCTAGGTGGCACAGTGAATAGAGTACTGACCCTGGAGTCAGGAGGACCTGAGTTCAAATCTAGCCTCAGACACTTAACACTTACTAGCAGTGTGACCTTGGGCACAATTAACACATTAACCTCAATTGCCCTGCCTTCCCCTCTCCCCCCCCCCCCCAAAAAAAAAGCCCAAGATGGTGAGATAATATAGGATGTTATAAACTACATAAAGGAGAATAGGTTTGATAACCTGTTTTTGAAAGCAACTTTACAAGGAAATAGAACTATTTTCACTGATTCTTGGTGGCTATTCATTCCTGTGTACTCTAAATGAGTTCTAGTACTATTGTTCTAATTGGAGAGTAAATAAAGTTGGAACTCAGTAAGGCCACAGGTCAAGGCCTGTTTGGAAGACAGCTGTTTACCACCACCTGTCTCTTTGGCAGGCTTGAATGAAATATGCACATGCGAATTAAACCGACTCTGAGCAAGAGATCCTTGATTGAGTAGGTGCCTTCTGACTGCCTTCCTGCAGGCCAGTTCCTGAGGGTCCTGTTTTGGGACAACCAGATGGATGGGTTATACCACCATATGCGTTCTGCTACCTTCAGAAATATGGAGGGGAGAGAGGAAGAGAAAGAAGGGAAAATCATACATTCAGTCCTAAGCAAGACTGTGACTTAGATAATTGGACTTCAGCACAACTGGTTCTCCCTTATATCTGTCCTCTCCTCTGACTAAAATATTACCTCCCTCACCTACTAGCTGATAATTAAAATGCCTAGAATTAATTTTTAGTATTAAATTAGTGCTAGAAATTAATGAAATAGAATCAGAAGATTTAGAGGTAGAAGGGCCTTAACTTTAAGACCAGTTAAATTATCCCCATAAAAAGTTATTTTTAATTTTATTATTACTTAAGAGGAATAGCACTTTAAACTGTTATCCATCATATCCCTGTCTCAAGCCTTTTGCCACTTCAATGAATCCTCTTTACAGCTGTCAAAGTGATTTTTCCAGAAGAGCAGAAGACACAAATATGTCACTCTCTAACTCAAAAAATTCCAGTGGCTCCCTATTGCCACTAAGACAAAAATAAAAACTCTTTTGTTTGTGTTTTAAATCCTTGTATATCCTGACCCTGACCTATCTTTCCAGCCTCATTAGACTCTACTCCCCTTTAAATACTTTATCACACAGCCAAACTTATTCCCTCTCTCTGTTCCTATATACAATACTCTTGTCTCTTATCTCTGTGTCTTTGCACTGGTTGTGACTTATGGGCAGAATCATAAAACTTTCCCTTCCTTCAAGATGTAGCTTAAGTACAAATTTCAACATGAAGCCATTACTGGTCATCCCAGTTGCTAGTGTCTTTCCTCCTTAGTTGCTTTGAATTAATTTTCCATTTATTCAGTATTTATATATGCCCATGTTATCTTTTCTCATAGAATATATTCTCTGTAAAAGCAAAGTTGTTTCTTTTTTTTCTTTGTATCACCAGCACCTGTCTCATAGTTGGTGCTTGATCAATTCTTGTTGATTGATTGAAAATATAAATTTTATTTTGAATATTATAGCTTCTGCCCTGTAGCTAATCTTGGCTTCTTTTTAGTAAGCTTCAGATAAGTCATCAAATTAAGAGTTAGAAGCCAGGTATAGGCTCCTGAAACATTATAAAACTATACAGATATGAAAACAGAAAATGAGATATAAACCCAGTGCAAATATGGGAGAATGTGTCATATTAATTAGGGGTGCCAAGAAAGATAAAGTTTTGTCCTCAAACCAGATATAAGGTTTATGGAATAATATAAGAACCATATAGACATATTCACCCATATAGAAAGTTTACAAGGAGACATATGATCGTCTACTTCCCTTCCACCTATTGAGTCCCTTTCTTTGTCTGTTCTAGGGAAATGAAATTTCATAAATAATTGTTCCCAGGAGGTTGGTTTTAGCCAAATGAATAGCCTGGCCTCCAGGTTACCCAAAGATCTTATGTGATATGAGTTAGAAAAGGGAAATACATATTCTAATCCAGAGTAAACAAACCACAGCTGTCATTTGAATGTACCAGTCATGAGTATATCATATGAGGCCAAACATAGCTATAGGAAGAATTCACTGGAGTCATGAATATTCTTCAGTTATTCTGGTTATTGGCATATCCTCCTCATTCTAGGGCTTTATCTAAACAACTTTTCACCTTGGCTCTGTAGGTAGATTTCCACAGAATTACTCAAAATGTGAACCTAGCAGGCCTAGTTCATTCCTCATAATGGCACTTCTACCTTCTTGGAGAGACATGTTGAAGGGAATGTTATTTACTTCCTTGTAGCTTTTTCTAATCACAGCTGATCTAGAAATTGAAGTATAGTTACAGGGAGCTGTTATTGATTAGTAACCCACAGCTGCTGCTGACAATATCCATCTCCCACTCATAGCTTTGGAATAGGAATCTGGTCAATCTTTAGTCGCTTGATGAATCTTTGGTAATGATGCTCAAGGAAGGCTAAATGAAGAACTATGGAAGAGAAAAAAAAAGCCATCGACCTGGTTTAATAATCCAGGTCAGTGCCTGAAGAAGGGCCTGAAAATTGTGTTCGCCATTTGGTCCCTTGTTGTCATTTTATCATGAGCTCTTCTTATGGTGGTGACAACTTTGCCTCCAGGGAAGCGCTAGGTCTCTTACTTACAGATGTTGGCAATGTAGTGCCGGCAAGCATTACTTTTGTCTTTCTATAATTTATGCCACATTGGCATCATGAGGGACTACCAGCCTTAACAAGAGCCTTCCTGCTGAAGAATCCAAACAGATGAATTGAATGAAGGTCTATAACATGTCTCTAGTTAAGAAGGGAGTTTCTAGGACCTAGGAAAATGAAAACTGTGAAAGACAGAATTTACCTCCAGCTAGAGATTTTCAAATTCTTGAGGGTAAAGTATAGAAAAAATATCCAGAGCCATAGAATCATAGAATGTCAGAACTAGAAGAGACCTGAGAGATCTTCTAGCCTAATCCCAACCCTCAGGATAATGAGACACAGTGAGCTGGACTATTAGTAGTTTACAAGAATTTGGTTGTAATGTGTAAGATCTGGAGACTACTAAAGGATAGTAGTCTCTATCTGCTCTTAAGAGGTTCATGCTTTAATGAGAGAGAATTGAGATGAATATGCATATATATGTATGTGTTCATATATATACATGTATATGTATATACACATGTACATGTATATATAAGTATATATATTTTTAACTATATATACACATGAATATATGTGACTTAATTTTTTAATTAACATGTACATAATATGCTTTGATAATTTAAATATTCATATATCAGTTGTTATTATTAGCATCATTATTCCAAGAAGCACACCTTGAAAGACTAAAAAAAATGAACCATTGATGATGTAGTCCACGTGACACTGCTGATCCTACATATCAATAATAACAGGATATTATCTCTTATCATTTTTTGAAATTGATTGAGCCCTGGGCCTGATACTATGCAGAATAAATAAAGCAGAACTATTCTTTTCAATGATCTGTGATTTTGTTGTCCCTCCAATGACAAAGACTGGAACCCTGATATAATTTCGTTGATAGTCTTGGGGAGTTGATGTGACTGGGCTGAAACATTTATCAGCCTGGGGCCTTCATTCCCTTGCTGATGGAGCTGAGAGTTATTTTCTCTCATTCAAAGCAACATTTGGTAAATCAACAAGCACTGTGATTTCAAGAGTTTATACTACTTTCATCTTTCAGATCTACAAACAAGAACATTTCTGTCCATAACATTTTTCTCCTGCATGGCAGGTAGCACTGTAGTTTTAATGTTAGAAATTCTCCAACATACCAGAAAGCCATGCTTATTTACCAATATGGATGGTTAATATTTTAGTTTTCATAAGAAATTTCTCAGGTTTCACTCCACCCTCATTCTAGTTGTCTTTGTTTCTCAGGCCTATTGATAATAATCCTCATTCAAAAAAGACAGTGAAACCTCTCTATGTCTCTGTTTCTATCTCTGTCTCTGTCTCTCTGTGTCTCTGTCTCTATTTCTCCTCTCTCTCTCTCTGTCCCTGTCTCTTTTTTTCACTCCTTATTACCCTTTCTTCTTAAATACCAAATTTTGGTTAAATCCTGGTTAAGGAATGCTTTAAAAATACGGAGTCATTTCTTGTTCCTATTCAATTTGTGCTTGAAAAAAACAAACTTTAAAGCCCTGTAACTCTCTATAATTCTCACATTTAAAACATTTCCTCCGCATCTTTAAAATAATTACTACAATGCTACTTTTATCCTTTTATCATATTGAGTATTCCCCCTCCTACCCCCTACTGTCTCTTGTCTATTTTGCATCATGTCTGTTGTGATTGTTTGGATGAAATTTTAATGTTTCAGTCATCATACCAGCCATGTTCATCAACTGCCTTTTATGTGGCATATGCTTCTTTGTTACCCTCAAACTTTATCCCCTCATCAATTCTCTAACACTTTCAAGCACTACTGTACTGACCCTTCTTTTGTATTTAGTTCACAAAGGCAATCTACTCCTTAGAGTAGTTTTCTACAGCAGTGACGGAATGGACATAGGAATCTTATTTAGTTAACATCTTATCTGTGCATATTTTCAATTGGAATAGTGACAGAACTAATTCATTTGGTTCCCCTGTCATGATCTGGGATGAAATAGACACACTACTTCTCATCAGGTAGACTAAATGATTTTACACTACATGGTTATATAAACACTTAAACACATAACAGAGTCTACCTATTTCTCTATAAACATTCCAGTTGTGTCTTGATTCATAATATTTATTGCTACATAAAAACTTTGGAGCAAAGATCATGGATCATAAAATGTTAGAGTTGGGAGAGATCTTAGAAGTCATCCATGCCAACTCCCATCATGGTGGTATGCATGCTGAGCTTGTGTTCCACCGGCATGGCCTTCAAGATGCCATGGTTACCTCCATGCCACAGTGAAGTATCAGTGTCAGATTAAGTAACAGATTTTTGTATGTAGGCCTGTGAATTTCTACAGATATAAAGCTCTTCATATATTTCAAGAATGTTGTCTTTAATTCCAGTACAGTGTAGTGTCAATGCAATATTCACAGCACCAGGGATCATTATAAATATACCTGCATAGTGCTCATTCACAAAATATAACAGAATCTCCATATAGAAGACAGAAGCAAAGCATTTATTCAGACATCAGAGAACCGAATCCCAAAACCAGTAAACCGATTCCATCATAATAGCAAAGAAGTTAATAAGTCACAATAGCATAGATAGCCACACCATCCTTTAGCTTTCCCACAAACCAATATTTACTCATGAGCCTATTTCCCTGGGATGTATCCTCTCCTCCCAACAGTGTCTAGCTACTCTGACTCCCAGCTTCCTGGGGACTTTGCTCCACCCATCAGCAAACTCCACCCACCACAGTTTCCATGTGGAACATGGTTACATTGCTATTACGGAGTAGAGTATATTTTCAAAGCAGAGAAGGTCTTCAAATTCCTTTAGGCTTGGTTTGTTGTTGTTGTGTTGTGTTGTTTTTGCTTTTTTTGGAGGGGAAAGTAGGGCAATTGGGGTTAAGTGACTTGCCCAAGGTCACATGGTTAGTTTTGTCTTAAGTGTCTGAGGCTGGATTTGAACTCAGGTCCTTCTGACTCCAGGGCCCATGCTCTATTCACTGTACCACCTAGCCACCTCTCTTTAGGCTTATTAAGGGAAAGGGAAGATCTTCAAATTCCCATTATCATTGCAATCTCAAGAATGTTGTCTTTAATTTCACCACAATCACAGATTAGATAATGGAAATCTAGCATTTATATAGCACTTTCAGAAATACAAGAAGCTTTACATATGTTGTCTTTATTGAGCCTGACAACCACCTTTGAGATAGATGTTATTATCCCGTTTTTCAGATGAGGAAACTGAGGCTGAGAGAAATCAATTTGTTTGCCCATGATTACATGACTAGTTAAGTGTCTGAGGCAGGATTTGAATTCAGCTCTTCCAGCCTCCAAGTCCTGTGCTCTATTTACTGTACCACCCAGCTGCCTTGCATGGTACAATTAAGATTCAATTTTTATTCAAATTAGTTAACACTGTCACAGTTTCTATGAGAGTGAATATGGTGCTCCCCAAATTTGGAATCAGAATCTTCCTGATTTCCTACTATCTTCCTACTGGAAGAACTTTAGATAAGTAATTATTTCTCTCCAAGTCACAATCATCTATTCTATAAAATAGAGGTAATAATAATGTAGTGCCTCCCTCATAGGATTATCATAAGGATCAGATGAGACAGTATATATAAAGTGTTCTGGTATTCTTAAAGGACCATATAATGAACTGACTTTATTATTATTAAAAGCAATCTAAATGAAATACTGTGCACTGTGAGCAGAAGACTATAACTTGGGATGCTTTGAATTTCTAAGTTACCAGAGAACTAATGTAAGGAAGCCATCAGGACACTTTAAAATATGGGCAAGAATTAAAACTAAAAATAAAATAAGATGCAATCTGGAAGAAATGCAAACTGTTTTGATGCCTGCCATAATTCAAAATGCAGATATTCTACAAGTGGAAAATACTTAGTATTAATTAAGAGTTGAGAAATTAGGGTGAACAGAAGTTTAGCCACTGTTATATAACATACATATGGTAAACATATGGAAATATGTGGTATCACCTATCATTCATGTGACTTTAATTGTAGGTTACTTTGCATCTCACAAGCAATTCAAAGAGAAGGCTAAAATGATTAAGTGGCCAGCAGAGTTGTTTGACGTAAATGAATATTCAAGGGATTTGATATTTATAACATCATCTTGTCAAGTCAATAGAAAATAGGGAAAAAGTGACTACCCAAAAGCATTTGAAAGCAATGTATACCATGAATGGAAAATGATTTTTGAAGACCCTCCCAGTGTATTCAGGGAGGACCACATGACAGGACTTGGAGGGGGAAAAAAAAAACATTACATGGAAATCAGAGGGAAAAAATTCACAAATAAGTAATTGTAGAAGACTATGGGGCTGTTATCTAGGAGAATGGGGAAAAAGTGGGAGAGTTAAAAGATAATGGAAGGACCTCTTGAGGTATAGTCTATATGAAGCTGTTATCTACTGGCAAAGGGTTGTTGACTTGTTTTTATTTTCTGTTTTGCTGTAACTTCATTGATGACCCCTCTCTTGAGAAGACTGACAGTCTTTTACCTGAGACTAGGATAATCCAGGCTCACAAAGAGGGGAAGTGAAAAAACTTATTGTGAATCAGTTTTTTGGGAGCAGCATCAGAACGTTTGCAAAGTAATATCCCTGTTTACATTGATAGATACATCCTTTTCTTGACAAGTCACTGTAATTTTAGTACAGCTATTAAAACACAGCTCTGGGAAAGTGAGTTTATATATATATATATATTTTTTTTTTCTTTCAATATTTTTTTTCAACCAGAAAGTTGATTTAAAAATGTTAAAAAAAAAAAAGTTATCTAGAATCTGGAAAATAGAGCAATCATAATAGTTGGGCTCCTAAAACAAATAACACAAATACCACATCTTCACTTTAATGCAGGCAACAATATTTGGCATACTTTAGCTACTAAGAGACAGGAAAAGGTTTTGTGTCTGTAGCAGATATATGTCTTGGACAGAATTATTAATTTTTCTGGAGTTTAAAAAACTATAATGTACCAATATGCAACCAAGCAGATGCCAAAGTTCTTAACCACGTTTTTCAAGAGAATGTTTGTTATAAAAGCTACTAATCCTAAATCTGTTGCCCTGAAGTGACAGGTGGCAGCCATTTCTTGAATACTGGGGATTCATAGGTCAGTCAATAACCATTTATTAAGCACCTGTTCTGTACCACCCACTATGCTAAGCGTATGAAATCCAAAGAACAGCAAAGGATAAATCCTGATCTCAAGGAGTTTATAGTCTAATGGTCACTGGAAAGCTTTAATATACGGGGATCAAAACTGATTTATGAAATCCACAAATACTCTAGGAGAACTCTGCTTAGATCTGAGTCAGATCTCAATCTGGAATACTCACAAATTAGGGATTTGTTTTGGAAAATCTCCCTGCAGAAACATTGAGGGAGTTTGTAAGGAAAGAAGTTTAGGTTGTCCAGTGGTCTCTTGGACCTTGCAGAAGTCTGTTAGACCAACTTAGAACCCTCAGCCCTCCTCTAAATTGTCTCATTACTAGGCAGATCCCCAGCCTTGGCAGAATGAAAATGATAGCAAAAATAATAATTGTATATTATTATGTATAATATTTATGTACAATAACTTATTATATATTAAAATAATATTATATCTAATCTTTCATTCTCTTTTTCATTGGAGAGAAATTCTTGGGAAAAGTTACTATCTTTCTATTAATCTTTTATGTTTAATGCTTTGCAGAATATTGCACAGGTGCATGTAACAACGATTTTTAATTGAATTAAAACATTGAAAACTAAGCTCAATTTTTGTTGGTACACCAAAAGTGTCTTTGACAAAATTCAGTAGCAGACAGGATGATTAGAAAGGCCGTGTACTTTGTTTGTCTTTTGATTCTTCTATTAAGTCTCTACATTTTGAGAGATTTTCATTTTATGTAGTTTGGAGACTTCTACTCTTTGGTATGGCAACATCTATTGAAAATGTTAGTCTTCAATTTTTATGGATCAATATTATGTCCAGGCATTGGTGGGCAGTATTTTTGTCTGTGATAATTCTCTTCTTTTAATATAATTTATTTGTTTAATTAAAGACTATTTTGAAGTCTGTGTTTGTAATATGACTAGTTTGTAGGTTCATTTGTAGTGGTAGTCATAACAGCAGCACCAAGGACAGCAACAGACATTTCTATTTGGCTTTAAAGTTTGTAAAGTGTTTTACCTCGATGATCACCTCTGATTACTGGGTTAACTGCTGGTCAGATTCATTCCTTGTCTTCCAAGGCTCCTTGTTCTGAACCAAGTCAACCTTGGAACAGATATGGTTGTACAAAACATTAAGGGGGGTTTATTTTGAAATTTAGCCATTTGAGATCTTTTCTGGTGCTTAAACTAATGGTATATATGTATATACCCAGCTGTAGTATATATGCATGCAGCAGTCACAGTGTAATATGCCAACGTGTGTTCTTTTAAAATTGTGTGTGTTTATATGTCCAAAGGTGCATGCACATATGCACAAGTGTGTAAGTGATTTTTGCATACTTTATCAGTTTACCTGCTCAGCCTTAGCATTTCATCATCTCCTGCCTCTACACCTTAGCATAGTCTGTTCCCTATGCCTAGAATGCATTCCTCACCTTCATCTCTGAAAGTCCATAGCATCTCTGAAGATTTAATTTGTGTGTCACCTCTTGCTGAATGTCTTTCCTGATCCCCTTATTTGTTAGTTCCATCTCCTTCTTCAAATTATGAATCAATCAACAAGCATTTCTTGAGGACAACTGTGTGTTGGGAGGGCAATATGTGGATGCTTGTGATACAAATGCAATATTCTTATCTCTTTATGTGTTATAACTTCCCTCCCAATAGAATATAAAATTCTTGAAGAAAGAAACTGATTGTTGTTTTGATTTTGTATCTCAAGCACTTAAAATAAGACCTTTTATGTAGAAGGTATTTAATGAAAACTTGTTGGGTTGGATTGGATGTATTCAAGAACCTTTACTTCTGTC
>CM053585.1:66600701-66631303 GCA_028646515.1 Pseudochirops corinnae | reverse complement strand
CGCCACAGGCTCCACGTGACCACATTCAGCCTATTAGGGAGCAGAGTATACTTTCAAATATCCAAGGGTCCTCAAAGTCACGTAGCCACTTTAGCAAAGGGCCTAGGGGCAGGGAAGATCTTCAGATTCCCATAACAAACTCCATTATCATAGTCTATTAAAACAATTAAAGTTTTATAAATCAAACAAAAGGAAACTGTAAATAATAAAGGAGAATATAAACAAATAGGGCTATCCCTTCTACTACTTCCTCCACTCCATCCTTTCTTCCTGCTCTTCACATCACATCCCTCTACAGAATATACTTTCATCCCAAATCTCCAACTGGACACTGATCTAGCTCCTCTCTTCCTTTCTACATCTTCTGAAAATAACATGCCTGCTGAAAACATACACCATTAAGCATTTCATCATGTCCTGTTGGTATCTTGCGCATAGGCTGATATGTGGTGATGATAAGAAGGAGAAATCCAATTAAGGAAATGGAGAATGGAACTCAAGGAATAGCTAGATTCCACATGAAAGAGAGGCTGCTTGTGAGCTCTATTGCTCAGTAAACTGGGCTAAGCTTGGGGTGGGGGTGGGTGGAAGGATTGGCAAGAAATAGTCCTGGCATTATTCTCTGCCTCTTTCTTTTGCTTTTTATCATTTAAAATGCCCCACTGGACTCTCTTTGCTCTTGGCTGAGGTAGTGACTCTTGCTTGAAAAATGTTATACTAACATAAATCATCAATACTTTTTACATTTAGATAAATAATTAGATTCTAACGTGGCCACCCAAATGGTAAATAATTTGACAACTTGACTGAGAACTTTATTGTTAAGATTTTTAGTTTTTATTTAGATTGGTCATAATGCTGGTGGGAAAAATACTTTTTTGTTTATCAATTTACTTCTGGAAAGGTGATACCCAGCAAAGGTGGAACATTGTATTAGTCAGTTGTTGGCTAATGTATTTCCTACATTTTTTTTTTCTGCTTCTATGTTTTCTTTGTATTTTATATGTTTTTTGTAGGGAAAGATGAAAGTTGACCTATGTCCAATAACTCCATTTGGTTTGGTTTGGTTTTTATAGTGAGTGCTTGTATATGAGCTAGGGACCCCAGTACGCATATTGATAAGCCCTTAATATGTGTTTTTGCCTATTCATAATCCCTCTTTTACCCACATCTTTAAAAACCTAAGCAGAAGCTACATTCTGATTTTCCAAAACATATTTTTGGTGGGTGAAATAATGAGCCAAAGAATATGATATCTTCAAGGTTCATAACTGATTTATGTGATCTCAGAATTTAAGGATATTGAGATTTGGGTTGGCAGCTAGGTGGCACAGTGGATAGAGTGGCAGACCTAAAGTCAGGAAGACTGATCTTTCTGAGTTCAAATTCTAGCCTCAGACAATTCCTAGTTGTGTGACCCTAGGCAAGTCACTTAACCCAATTTGTTTCAGGTTCCTCATCTAGAAAATGAGCTGGAAGGAAATAGCATCCCACTCTAGGTTCTTTGCCAAGAAAACCCCAAATGGAGTCAGGAAGAGTTGGACTTAACTGAAATGACTGAAGAAGACACTTGGGTTACGTGTCTATATTTTGTATTTATTGTCTTCTCCCCATTAGAATTGTAATTTCCTTAAAGGTAGCAGCTGTTCACAGAACATAGCATGGGAGCATGGCACTATCACTTAATAAATAATTATTAAAAATAAACTTGGATTCAGAAAGACTTCACCAAGATTCACCCTTTCTTCACAAATGGTAATATAAGCATTTTGGTCTCTGGTACTTTCAACACTATTGCCAGTAATATAAACTTCAAGCTTCAATGACTTATGATATGTATCTTTACATAAATACAGATGTGTATTATTTTCACAGTACCTTCATCTCCCTCATTTGAATTAATTTAATAAACATTTGTTAAATGCGTGCTGTGTGCAAGGTGATATGCTAGGATCTAGGGCTAAAAGAAAAAATGGAACAGCCACTTCCCTCATTGAACTTGCATATCAATGTCAACACGCAGTAAATGTCAGAATTACTAGAGAAAGTACATAACATAGTTGCAAGATAAAGTGGAAGTATGGTGCACTGTATAGAGTCCTTGACTCAATCCCAATCAAAAAGACCTCGGTTCAGCTATTGCCTTTGAAGCTCACTAACTTTGAGACCCTGGGTGGGTCACTTAATCTTTCAGAACCTTAGTTTCTTCATCTGCAAAATGGGGATAATTATAGAACCTACTGTATGGAATTGTAAGAAATAAGATACTGCATATATAAAAAGCATATGAAAAATCTTAGAACACCAAGTAAATGTGAGCTCTTATAAAAATCCCTGAAAACCTGGATTCAGTATTGATCAAGTCTTTGTGAGCCCTACTTTTCCAGTGGAAAATTAGACTAGTAATCTGTGCTCTACCTATCTCACAGAAATGTATAAGGGTTGAGTAAGAACAGAAAGCAGTTAGGTGGTGACATGCATAGAGCACTGGGCTGGAAATCAGGAAGATTCATCTTCTTGAATTCATATCCTGCCCCAAGCACTTACTAGCTATGTGACTCTGGACAAGTCACTTACCCCTGTTTGCCTCAGTTTCCTCATCTGGAAAATGAGCTGGAGAAGGAAATGGCAAACCAATCCAGTATCTCTGCCAAGAAAAAGCCAAAGAGGGTCACAAAGAGTCAGACACAACTGAAAAGACTCAACTATAACAATAAAAAAAAAAAATAGATGTCAAATGTTATGTAAATATAAAGTACTATTTTGCCATTATTGATATTAGTAATAAGACAAAACTGGAGATAATTAAAACTGATATCATACACATTTGGCAGATAAGGAGATTAATATCCAGGTATAAAAAGTGTTTTCCTCTTGGTAAGACAAATTGCTAAAAATACAGACTATCTGCTTTTTAGTCCAGTGCTCTTTTCTCTAGAGCACATGCTACAGATGTTTGAGAATGAATCAAGGGCATGTTAGAAGGAAAATTAATGAATTTTTATCCAAAAAAGGTATTTATGAACTTTTGCAAGTGTTTTAGCTTGGATCATTGGATATGACATACTCAGCAGCAGATTATCATAATTAACAACATTCATGGCATATATTATGAATACAGAGTTGGACTGTAGAGATTTGGATAAATCTGAGACATTCCCTGCCCTTAAAGTGTTTTTATCTGTCCAGAGAGTAGACATGAGAAGAGAGATGACAATGAATGGAAATGTACAATAGACAAATGAATGGTTCAGAGGAATATGTACTCCAGAAGTTCATAGAGGAAGCATCTTTGAGATGCAGGAGACTTTTTTGGGGGGAAGCCATGTCCCCAGAGTATATTATTCTAAACTTTTCACACACACACACACACACACACACACACACACACACACACACCATGAACTTTGCATAGAGAAACTGTGATTTGATCAAATTTAGGAGTAATGGCTTTTAAATGAATCTTGAGGACCTCATGTCTTTTAGCAAACGAAACACATTTTGTCAATGGTAGATAAAAGTAATGGCAAGCTGGAGGAGGGTTGTGTCTGTGACAATGTTCATGACATTTACATAATAGGATGATTACTGACTCTAAGTTAATGAGGACCAAATGACTGAATAATAAAATGTCACCCAGTTTAAGCATACCCTTAAAATCAAAGTGAAGTTATTCATTTAACCTCCTACAGTGCTTTTAGGAAATTATAGGTGTTGCCTAGGAATGTAAAGCATACCTTTCACTACAAGAACTGAACATTTCAGAGCCCTCAACAGTACGAATTGAATGGGCAATTTGGACCTTTTCTTAAAAGGAATGGAGAGATGAGTCAGAACATTAATGTGAGCTTTTGAAAAAAAAAACACTTTAAAGATAGAAATACAATGTGTCAACTTTGAATGAGTTTGATGATGCCGAAGTCTTTTCTCATGTAACATATTTGCTTTACAAGAGTGGAATAGGAAATGGCTTTATAGAGCGTCTGTCTCAGGCATGAAAGAGGGGCATCGTGGGGTATCAATGTGAAAGACCTTGAAACCTGTGTTAGAATCCTACTTTTCATACTTAGCAGCTCTTTGGATGTACACAGTGACTTGACCACTCTGACCCTTGTTTCGCTCATCTATAACATGGAGATACCTCTGGTTCTTATCTCAACAAATCATCTATAGGCAAGATCATGAGACAGATGATAAACAGGGGAACCTGGTAGCAGAAAGACCTGAATTCAAATGCTACCTCATCTAATTATTATTTTGTGTGACCCGGAGAAAGTCACTTGTTTCTGTTTGCTTTAATTTCCTCATCTGTAAAATGTAAAGTAGTAATAGCACCTGTCTCTCAAAATTTTTGGAATGCTAAAATGAGATAATATATTGAAAGCACTTTGCAAACCTCAAAGCATTGTAGAAATGTTAGCTATTATTATCTCACTAGGCTGTTGTGAGAATCAAATTATATTATGTGCATAAATTTCTTTACAAATCTTAAATTGGCATATCAATGTCTTCTATTATTACCAAGGAGAGGCCCAGGAAACTTTGCAAAAAGGAGGAAGAGAAGCTTTCTTGTCAACATAATATCTTAAGCAATTCAAGGCTCTAACCACATAGTTTCTCCCATTTGGAGGTCTTAAAACAATCCTGTTTTAGGGATTAAACAAAAATAAAATAAGGAATTGATCAATGTGCTTAACATTTTTGCCTTGTGTCAAGTCCCTAAAATAATACAAGAAAAAAATACTTTTATTTCTGTCTTAGAAATGCTCTAAAGTCCTTTCTCTGGCCCTGACATCTTCCTCCTGATTCTGTGCCATGCCACCAGAGACAAGAATATTTCCATTGAAAACTATTTTTAAAAATATTTAGTAACAGATTACTCTAAAAACTAATCAGTTCATTATTTTTCTAGAAAAGTATGAGAAGAGGACAGCTGGTTTGGTCAGCTTGGGATTATATACTTCCGTCTGAAGACTTGGAACAGGTTTTGACATTCCTTTCCCATAGGAAACCTCACATGTATTTGACCTTTGGATTTAAACCAGCACTCCTTATTCCTCCTCTGTAGTTTTGTAGCAATCTATTCCCAACTATTTTTTACTTACTGGTCGGCTTTTTCCCTCTCTAGCATCATCACATAGCTCTTGAGCCTAAGGTTAGGTGAAGTGTAAGAATAAGAAAGATCAGGGTAAAAGGAAATTTTCTTCTTATTGAAATGAAGTCTTTGAATGAAAAGGTGATTAAGGCAACAGAAAATGAAAAGTTACAGGGGAATATAAATCGGGGGAGGGGGGGGAGGGAAATTGGTTTTCCCTTTGACTTCTGTACAGTGACAGTTAAGGAAAAAAGGAGTTGGGATTCAGTTTTCCAAAACTTGGAAACCACACAATGAGAAGCAGAGGTCTTCAGTTGTCAAAAAGAGTTTATTAAATAGTTAAGTGGATGTACTTCTTCTGTAGTAGGCATTATACAAAGAAAATTCTTCACACTAGGCCCTTTACCTTTAGGATCTTGTAAAAGACTTGAGAGTTAAGAGGCCATATGCCTGCCAAATTACAGCAAAAGTCCTTTAAGTTAATACTGAAGGAGAAATCCTTCATAATGGGAAGCAATAATTAAATTTCATTTAAAAAGCCATTAAGGCTCAATGGAGCTAATGTCAGCATCCGGCAAAATCCTCTAGAAATATGTTCCAGCAAAGTCAGAGTAATCTTTGCCCTCCAAACACTCAGTGGAACTCTGCTTTTGCTTACACTCTTCCCATTGCATGCAATATCCTCCCTCTCCTGAAACCGCTGGCTCCCTCTCTACCCATTAAAGCCCAAATCAAATATCATGTCTTCTTTGAAGCTTTCCTTACTTACTTTCCACCTGTCTCACTAATTTTCACTTTGGATTATGCCAACATCCTAGAATATTCTGGAATTTTCTTCCTGTGGCCAATAGCTATTGCTGGCAAATTACCTATGCTAATCAAATAAGACATTTTCCCCATACATTTGAGACTTGCTTTAGTTCCCAACATATTTGATGAGACCAATCAATCAAGGTAATTTCCAGTTGCCTTCTAGTAATCTGGGCATAATAGAACCAAATATTCTTGTCTCTGGTGGCATGACACACAATCAGCTTATAACTACCATTCTAATGGAGAGACAACAAGTCTGTGTATGTGCACATATAAATATGTGTATATCATAAATGTAATTGAGTAAAATAAATATATTTTAAGTGAACAAATACAGGGTTATTTGGAAAGGAGGTAATAAAATGGTTGGTTGAGGAATCACTAAATGTTTCATGCAGAAGATGGTTGTACTTAAGCTAAGTAAAAGTATAAAGGGAATGCATTCCCAGCATGGAGTATGGCCTGTGCAAAAGCAAGTAGATAGTGAACCCTGTGACTTGTGTGATAAACAAGGAAAAGGGCAGTTTGGCCTCAATTTTCTCAGGAATATAAGAAAAAAGGTCCTTCGTGGAGGTAGGGGGTGGAGATAGAGGTGGTATGGGAAGGTTTTTGGAAGAAAAAGGTTTGAAATAGCTTCTATGGAGGATGAGAAAAAGAGTCAATTAGGGAGGCCTCAAAGGAGTGTCTTACTGCAGTGAGGGACCAGTTGAGGTTGAGTAGCATGAACTGAAATGTGAGTACAGATATGAGACTTTCCCTGCTATATTCTGTGGCTTATAAATAGAAGCAGAAGAAGTAGGTAGTGAGAGAATCTGGATCTGAGCTAAGAAATTAGTAGTTTTTAGAGAAAGAAGCAAAGGATTCTCTAGCAGAGGACAGTGTCAAGGAGAAATAGCTATTGTGTAGGAACTGGAAAAGAGGAAATTACAGTCCGAAGAGGAGTGACTCAACAATGTGCTGAGGAATGAAAACATTCTTATTGGCCAGACTGCCAATGGGATACTTATGATAAGGGAGTAGCATAACACCCTGGATGGTAGGTCTTCAGTCAGGAAATATATGTAAATCCTATCTTTGATATCTATGGGGAGGGGGAAGGGGGCATCAAGGATCTCGGTGGCAGAGGATCTGAGTCAATTCTGCTTCTTATGATTATTGCCTCTGACTTTGGCCAGATTCTAGGCTTCAGTTTTCTCATCTGTAAAAGGAGAAGATTGGTCTGGAACCTAGACCCCAAGTATTCTATCTTTAAAACTATGAGGTTAAGATAAAAATCATTTGAGAAAAGAAAAAAACCAAAGAAATGCATTTTCTTTTTCTCTAATTCTTTTTTTTTTTTAACTTGGGCTTTTCTTTTAATATCTAATAAGTCTTTCTCAGTATCTCTAGTTTACAAAGCCTAAATTATTCCTGATCTATTTCTTTCAATGCATGGACTGAGGTGTACAGCAAAGACACTTCATCTACTCAATTCAATAAGTGGATTTTATTCAATTCAGTTGAATTCATTCGATAGGCATTCATTAAGAACCGATTGTGCAAAAAAAAAAAAAAAAAAAGATTATCCAAGAGATAGAAAGATAAATTGCAACAATCCTTCTCTTCAATGGATCTCACAGTCTTAGGGAAGACAGACCAGCTACATAGGGGAGTAAAGACAAGAGAGCCAGGGGGTGAAGAGAGCCCTCACATCTAAGCTGATCAAAGAAGTCTTTCTAGACTACCCAAGTTCCCTCAGGCTTTCACAGCCATAGGGTGCTCTCTATCTCAGAAGCTGGATGCTCAGATAACATAGCAGAAAACAGCAAAGCAATGGGTAAATGTAATAATGTTGGTGTTCGGGCAGGAGACAGCGAGGAGGCAAAGCTTGTAATTGTGGGATTAGATACTGGGGCCCATTGGTCCTTTCACATATCAACATCCCTAACTTTGAGCTTCCTGATGTTCTAAGGTAGATGAAAGGTAGTCCTAAATTGTAGCAACTCAGGCCTGCACACACACACACACACACACACACACACACACACACACACACACACACACTTCCTAGGACTGGTTGAAAGTGATTTGTGATTCACCTCACCATAAACTGCACAGCTGTTCCAAAAACAGTATTATGGAACTGCTGGCATTGAGAAGGGTTTAAAGGTTGTAGACCAGCTGTTATACAGTAGAATGTCCCTGCGGAGCTAATAAAGAGCATATGTCCAAGCTAACACATTGTAGTGGGTTTCAGCAGAGTTCTGCAGCCTAGTCATTGGTATACAGCTTACCCTAATACCTAAACTAGGGCAGTGACCTATTAGGAACTATGAGTGGCAAAAGGACACTTGGGTCAATTGACAGGTGCCTTTTCCTGATGACATTAAGTCAATTATCCATGCAGATTGGCCTGGAGCCTGAAAAGTATTGAGCCTGGCTTAATAGAAAGAGATCTGGAGGCAGGATGGACTTGTTAACAATCTTTGAAACGGACCCTAGAGAACCTGGGTTCTTGGTCATTTCTCATGTGTCGTGCCCCCTTTGGAAGTCTAGTGAAACCTGTGAACTTCTTCTTAGAATACTAATTTTAAATAAAATAAAATACGTAGTATTATAAAGGAAACCATTTTGGTTAAAATACAGTTGTCAACAAAATTTTTATTTTGAGAATTCCTGCCTTCAACACTGGTGCGACATTGCTTCAAGCTACTAATACTACTGCCACAGCAGATATAAAGGTAGGGGGATACTTACCACTCTTCTGTTACATTCTTTTCCTGAAACTGTTAAAGGATGGAATGAGTCCTGGTTCATGTGTGGTAGGAAGCCCAGTAGGGAGAAGCAGAGAAGGAAGAATAGAAGAGGGATGCTGCACGTTAAGTGCAAGATCAAAAATACGGTGGAGAATTGTAATGAGGAAGCAAAGAGCTGGATTTACTGTTGAAAGTGGTAGTAAATGATGACATGGTTGACTTGTTGTCCTTTGATTCAGAGGGTTTGGTGGGAATTAAGCTAGAAGCAAGCACATTTTCACTGTACGTCTGGCCATTGCCTTGTGTCCATGGCATGTGCTATAAACCTTGCCTCATCTGGCAGGAGGGAATTGTTTCTTGGCATCTTCCTTTGAGCATTTCCAGTTTTAAATTGAGGTTTGGTCTCTGGCCGCTGTCCAGAATGCCATCAGCTAGGCAGCTGCTTGCTGATGCCACATCCTCCTCTTTGCTGGATATTTACATAAATAAGCCTACTGAAAAGAAGAGAAGCAGTTACAGGATTTAAACTGACCTTATATTTCATCAATCGGAGGATTTAAAAATAGAAAGGATTTTATCAGTGATCTAGCCTAAAGAGCCACTTCCCCATTTTGCAGATGAGGAAAATGAAGCCCACAGAAGCTAAATAATTTGACTTAGGTCTCACAGGTAGGAAAGGGGCAGAGCTAACTTTCAGCAGAAATCTCCTAACCCCAAATTCTTGCTTTTCTCACTACATCATACTATTTTCTGAGACTCAGTGGTCAAATTAATGAAGTTCCAAATTAGGATAATATGTTGAAATAGATTTGATCAGATAAAGGACATAGAGGTTTTTAGTCTCAAAGGTTCATTAACTCTCAGATGTCTAAGGACTAATAAACTTTATCAGTCCTGGTATATACTCAAGCATATTGTACACTTATGCATGCCCACTCATCCCAGACATTCACAGACGTTTTCATTCATTAATTTATCCCCATATGTAGATGCACATAATTTGTATTATCTCTAGCTCCCAGAATTAGAAAGGAATGCAGAGGCCCCCTAGTTCAACCTGCCTCTAAACAGGAATCTATAACATCTTGGAAAAACTGCTGTTTCTTGAGTATTTCCAGTGAGGGAAACTCACCGTATGACCACTGACCATCCTATCTTAGGTAGGAGCCAGGTCCCACTTGGAGGATATGCAGAAAACTTAGATTTGCAGTTTCATGGGCACTCATTTTTTTTTTAATTGTGCTATGTTGTGGAAGTGCTTGTTTTACTCCATAAATTAAAAAATAAATAAATAAGCCATAACAGTGACTTCCTTGGGTGTACGATGGAGTCTTCCTCCAAAGAACCCCATTTTGTTCAACGGTATTGTTGTTGTTGTTACTGTTCAGTTGTTTTAGTCATGGACAACTCTTGGTGACCCCCATTTGGGATTTTCTTGGCAAAGACACTGGAGTGGTTTGTCATATCTTCCTCCAGCTCATTTTACAGATCAGGAAACTGAGGCAAATAGGATGAAGTGACTTGTCCAGGGTGACATAGCTAGTAAGTATCTGAGACCAAATTTGAACTCAGGAAAATGAATCTTCCTGGCTCTAGGCCTATTACTCTATCCGTTGTGCCATCTAGCTGCCCTGTTTTGCTAGATTCATTCCTATAAAAAAAAAATCTTAAGTTATTACTCAAGACAGGCAGAATTGGCAATATCTGTCTGCTTTGCTTTGTTTGAAGTTTTTTGGTGTGATACCCTTGAATTGGCAATATGATTGGGGGCTTTTTCAAATCCTGTTGTCCTTCTTTTATATGACATCCTAGTCATCAAACTTTGGGGGAGATGGAAAGGCTTTATTTTCCTTTGGACATTAACTACCTGAGTGATGTTGGGTAAACACCTTAACCTCATTGGGCCTGTTTCCTCATGTGTAAAATGAGAAGCTGGGACTGGAAAGCTTCTGTATCCCCTTCCAGTATGACCCCATGATCCTAGGAAGACTCTGATGTCATTCTTTAGCTCCTTATATAGTTTCGTAAATTCAGTACTAGGTTAAGGAATATTTCATTCAAATGTGAACAATATAAAGTCTCTGTCTCTTTCTCTGTCACTCTCTCTCTAACTAGGTGGTACAGTGGATTGAGTATTGGGTCTGGAGTCAGGAAGACATCAATTCAAATCTGACCTCAGATTCTTACTAGCTGTGTGACCCTGGGCAAGTCACTCTGTTTGCTTCAGTTGCCTCAAATAGGAATAATAATAGCACTTATCTTCCAGGGTTGTTGTAAGGATCAGATGAGAGAATATTTGTATAAAGTGCTTAGTACAGTGCCTAACACTTAGTAAGCCCTGAATAAGTGTTTGTTTCCCTCCTCTCACTCTCTGTACATATACACACACTTTTAAAAACCATAACAGAATTAAATCAGATTTGGTTCTTATAATTATTTTCTTGTTCTATTAATGTAGTAATCAATATTAGACAGCTGCACTTAAATCAGATAGCTACAATTAACACATGATTGATTCCTGAATGCAGCATTGACTTTGGTTTATTCTGGTTATTAATACATCAATCATTTAGCTCTTGTGCCCATCACAAAACCTGTTCCTCTTCATATATTTGTACTAAAAACAATTCATCTTTGATGAATAATTACATTTTCAATGAACACTTTTAACCATTTTTATTGGGTTGAACCCGTTCCTGCCCCCATACCTAAGACTGTAAAAAGGACGTAAAGAAATCCACCTATGACAAAAGTAGAGAGAATATTGCAAGCTTCAGCACCAATAGAGTTTTACGTTTCCCAGATACAAGAAAGCTGAGGATGGCAGAGCTATTAACCATCGTATTCCATCTAGTGCCTTTTCACTTCTCACCCCCTCTCTTTAATTCATTTTGCTTGACTTAAATGAACAAAGAGTTATGAAATGACTTTCACACGATTCTTTTGTTGTTGTTGTTCTCTTTTGACTGTTTATGGATACTTTGTAGATTGAGTATAATTTTCTAAAAGAATTTAATAATTTTATAGTCATGGATCTAACTAATAACATGCTGAATAAAAATAAAATGTTTATTTCTTTGTTTATAATTTAATCTAATTCAACAAACATTTATTAAGTAACCGTAAGATGCAAGACATTGTGGTGGGATCTAGGAATATAAGAAAAAAGTGACCCTTCTGTTCCCCTGCCCTCAGGGGACTTGCATTCTACTGGTTGGATATAATTATGTGTTCAAATAAGTAAATATAAAACATATGCAACTCTACAATGTATTTTCAAGACCAAGAGTGATAGTATCTAAGGAGATGAAGGTTGGTAGGACCTGAGCTGTGTTTTCAGAGAAACTAGGGGTTCTAATAGACAATTCTAATAGACAATGAAGAAGGAGGGCATTTCCAATAGTACCTCTTTGCTAAGGATGAAGTGATGATTTCCAAGTAGGTTTAGTCTGCAATCAGTCAACCAAATGGGATGACATATATGAAGTGCTTTTGCAGAGCTCAAAGTGCTATACCCATGGCAGCTATCATTGGTCAAGTCAAAAGTACAAATTTATTGTCATTTACTCAATATGTACTTGGTTTGTTGAATGAACATTCACAAAACACTGTGATTTTGTCATTTCTATCCTCAAAATATTTTATTGCTCCTCATTGTCTAAAAGATAATTTTCAAAATTCTTGGCCTATAAGGAGGCTTCATAAAAGAGACCTAGCTGACCTTTCTAGCCTCATTTCCAACTCCACATCTTCCTTGACCTTCTGCTCTCTCTGAGTTGGTTAGCTCTCCTTTCTCTGGATACATCACATAGGGTTCCACTGCTATATTTTTTACTCAGGCCCTTCCCTTCTATCATGGGAGACATTGCAGTTCCAATGGAAATCCCCTTGGAGCTAGGTTCAGAATATCTGACTTTGTTGTTTGTTTTCTAGGTGATCTTGTATCATTCATTTAAATTCTGGATCTCAGTTTCCTCATTCAGTAAATTAAATTCACCTAACTTTAATTAAATACCCACTATGTTCAAGTCACTTTTCTGGGCCATGGAAATATGAGGGTATTGGACTATATTGATTTCTCAAACTTTTTTTGGTCTGAAGAACTTTTCATACTTTACAAAATATAGAGGATCCCAAACAATTTTTGTTTATGTAGGTTATATCTATTGATATTTGCTATAGCAAATTAGAAATTCAAACATTGGGGGTGGCTAGGTGGCACAGTGAATGGAGCACTGACCCTGGAGTCAGGAGGACCTGAGTTCAAATCTGACCTCAGACACTTAACACTTACTAGCTGTGTGACCTTGGGCAAGTCACTTAACCCCAACTTCCCTGCCCTCCCCCTCCAAAAAAGCAAGAAAAAAAAAGCAAAAAAAAAAAAAAGGAATTCAAAACATTTAACTGTTGCTTTAAAAATAGATTTGACCTCCTGGACTCTCTAAAAGGGTCTAGATACTCCTTGTGGTCCCTTATCCACACTTTAAGAATTACTAGGTTGTATGAACTCTAACTCTCCAACTCCATAGCCTGTTATTCTAGAAAATCCTTTTTGACTATTCGAATCCCACTTCTTTTAGGATAAATCTCTCTTTTGTTGAGTCCTCAGATTGAAGGTCAACCTGGTACATGAAAGCTATGCTGTGTTTGAAGTCAGAGGACCTGGAATCAAATCTAAACTTTGTTACTTATTTGTGTGACTTTGGACAAGTCATTTAACTTCTATTGGTTCCAGTTCCCTCACCTGTAAATTGAGGAGGTTGAGGTGAGCGACCTCAAAGACTGCTTCTTGAGTCTAGATCCATGATCCTAGGGCCCCTTCAACTTCCTCTTTTGCACCCCTAGAGCACTAATCTGTAGTTTTCATGGATTGCCCAGTGATGTCCCTTGAACTGTTATAATGAATCTCAGTTTAACTATCATGTCAATATTTAGCTTTTCACATGTTTGTTTCCCTAATTGAATGATAAACTCCTTGAGCCTGTCAACTCATTCTTAAGTTAGTTTTCATCCACACAGTGCCCAGGGCATTGCACTAAATACATTTTCTGTTTGTTCTAATTAACAAATTAAGGATTTTTTAATATAACACTAAAAAGAAACTTACAAGTCATCTCCACCAAGACCTTTCATTTTACAACTAACAAACAGAGGCTAGAGAAATGGAGAGACTTGCCAAAGGTTGCATGATTAAGTAGAAGAGACAGATTTGAATCCATATATTCTGCCTTCAAATCCAGAACTTTTTCCATTTCCCCAGGCTGCATATTTTCAGAAGCCACCCTGGGGATAGGAAAATAATAGTGACTATATATTACAAAAGAAAAAAAAAAAAACCTGATGGGAAAGAACATAAGAAACTTCTGAAGAGGATACATGAGAGTCCATTCTTCCTTTCATAGTGAAACTGCAACCTATTTATAGTTTGCCTGAAACGTCCCTCCTCTTCAAGATCCCAACTGCCTAATTCATCTGTTTCTAGCCATGACAACATGTTTATATTCCCAATATCAGAATATGAAGAAAGAGGAAAGACAGGAGGGAACACCCATTCTGCCCTGAATTTTGTACCCATCACTGCCAGGTCTCTGGGAAGTATAGAAATATGGAGGAAGTGTAGGGAGGTAGAGGAATGTCTTGAAAGAATGGTTTTAACTTTTTGTTTGTCATTGATATAAATGAATTCTTAGAAAACTTCAGAAAGGAATTTAGGATGAATGAATGATTGAATAACCTTGATGTTTTAAAAGATTCTTTTCATTCTTTTACGCCTTATGTGAATGTTTATTTGGTTTTTGGTCTTTTTCTTGGCCACAAATCAAAATAGTCATGTTCTCCCATTAATTAAAGGTAGGTTAATTTTCTGTAGCTTTTTCTCACTGAAAATTTAGCAAACCATATTGTGAGTGATATGGTGAACTTGGGGCTTTGCCTTCAACCAGGGATTTTCCACCTGTTGCTTGGGAGCATATGAGTTCAACATCTTCAGGAAACTGCTCACTTGATGGAAGATTAATAGGGCACTTAGGATCCCTGGTGTGTCAATGGAAAGAATGAAAATGTTAGAATGGAAAAAAAAAATGTTAGGAACACTTTAGAGAAGAAAGACAACAAAGAAGAAAGGTAGCTTTAAAGGAGAACAGCACATGTGCTTGTATAAATGTCCTAGGAGATAACTAACAGTAATTTCTGGCAGCTATAGGAGCCAAATCTACAATATCTTAACAGGTCTTTAATTTCAAGGTACAGGGACATTTCTTCACTTGTGCCAATCCTAACCCCTTCATTCCATCTCATCCTGTGTTCTTTTCCATGTCTTTTGGGAAGTCCTCCATTGTAGCTGTACAATATTCCAGTTGCTTTCCTCTGGATGTCTTAAGATTTTGTGCATATAAATGTAATATGTGAGCTTTCTGTATACTATCCTTAACTCTCAGTAGGTGTAGCAGCAAGCATCCTAGCATACCGAGGATGGATGCTAGCACAGGTTCTTAGATCTGCTTTTCTAAAGGAAAGCAACTCAAAATGGGGTAATAATCTTACTTGAATCAAACATATCATTTACCTTGTTCAAGAGAAAAAGTCAGCACCCTGAACTTTGGAGAATACAAACAGAAGTTAAAAGCAGACAAAAAAAAATACACACGAACAGATCAGCAGACAGGGCTTCCAGCTGTCTGACCATTACATCCATACCTAGTCAATTACCAGAGAGGGAAGCACCAACATCTGGGTTTTCAAAGCCAGGGGGCTCAATGGCTGCCCAGAGATTCATCTGGCCAAATCACACAACTCTTCCCAAAGTGAGCCTCAGACCAAATCCTCACATAAGGGTATACACAGTCTTCTCCTGGGTCAAAGAATGTCACAACCCTCTTGACCCACTGCCCAATCACAAAGTAACAAGGTGTGGGAGTTCCTGAAAAACAAACTTCCCAGCACAGGCTCTATGTGACCACATTCAGCCTATTAGGGGATGGAGTACATTTTCAAATCAGGGAAGATTCTCAGATTCACTTAAGCCTATAAGGGGCCTAGGGGCAGGGAAGATCTTCAGATTCCCATTATAGTATGTGAGCTTCCCAGCTCCTTTTCTAGTTATATATGTTCTTGATATTTTCAAAGCTACTTCCTATATTCCAGTCACTGTTGTCAATATGCCATGACCTGCCTGACACTTTCCAGGTAAATATGAAGTCCATCTGCTCCTCATTTCTTATAGCACAATAGTATTCCATTACATTCATATACCACAACTTGTTTAGCCATTCCCCAATTGGTGGGCATCCCCTTAATTTCCAGTTTTTTGCTACCACAAAGAGAGCTGCAATAAATATTTTTGTACATTTGGGTCTTCCTCCCACTTCTATGATCTCTTTGGGATACAACCCCAGAAGTGGTATTATTGGGTCAAAGGGTATGCAATTATTTATAGCCTTTTTTCTAGTGAATTTCTCCCAGAAAGTAAAGTGGTTTTTTTGTTAAGTTTCTATGTATGTGTTCCCCACCCCACCCCACCCACCCCCTATCCTCTAAAATATAACCTCCTTGAGGGTTTTGTTTTTAGCTGATGTCCCCAGCAGCTGAACATAGTGTCAAAAGTGGGCTCGTAATAAATATGTGTTGGATAGCCTTGAATTGTTTTCATTTATAGAGTGTTTTCATATAAATTATCTCATTTGTTCATTACACCAATATTGTTTAGTAGGCAGGGTAGCTTTTATCAACTCTGTTTTAAAGATGGGAAAATGAAGCTTAGGGAGGCTTAGTGGCAGCTCTGTGGCACTGTGGACGGAGTGCTGGCCCTGGATTCAGGAAGTTCCAATCTAGCTTCAGACATTTACTAGCTGTGTGAACCTAGGCCAGTCATTCAATCCCTGTCTGCCTCTGATTCCTCATCTGTAAAATGCAGTCAATCATCATGCCTGTCTCCCAAGGTTGTTGTGAAGATAAAATCAGATGTTTGTAAGGAATTTTGCGACTGGAACTCAGAGTGTCCCTATCTCTTAGGCTCTCACAGCACATTGCCTCTGCTAAATCATGCTGGCTTCAACTCTAAGCAGACAGAGTGGCATCAAATTTCAGGACAGATGAAACTAGATAATATATCACTTCCTGAGGTGGTTTCTCAGGGGCATAAGAGGAGAGGGGAAGTTGTAGTTTTGTGAAATTGTCAGTAACTGGAACTCTAGTCCTTGAAGTTACTACCCTTTGACATGATTGTTTCCCAAGAGTTTACAAAAACATCTTCTCTGTAAGGTAGCAGAAGGGTGGATTCTTCTCTATATACTGAACTGCATTCAGAAAAGGAATGTAGGAAATCCCTCCTAGCAAGAAGGCATTTAAGGTCATAAAAAGAAGAAAAAAAAACTATTTGGTACTTTGGAAAAATTTCCTTAATAGGTGGTCTCATTTAAGATTTCAGTAAAAATTTAAAAAGTTTTATTAATCAGTCTCTTGTGGCTTATAGATTTGGGACAGTGCCACTGAAATAGCATCATCTTAGTTTCAGGCCTCATTCTATAATTCACTGCACAGTAGCCAAATAGAGCATAGACTATTTGTTTTGCAGAGTGTCTCTTTTTTCCCCTTAGATATTTAAAATCTCTTAACCTCCAGCCTAAAGGAGCTTCCAGTGCCATGTATTTTCTTTCCCTCTAATGTGGGGTTGAAGGTTAAGGGCTCTTTGTTAATTCTGCTAGACTCAGCAATTTTTAGTCCCTCACTTTCTGCTTAGGAAAGTCCCATCTAGTGACCCTTCCTCTCCTACCCTTTACTATCTGCATTTTTTATCTTTTGTTAGAATAACTAACTTTATAGCCTTTGAGAATAGAAACAACATTTAAGAATGGGGGAGGGTGGTGATTTTCCTATTTAATACCATCATACAATTATCAGCATCTCTTTGGAATGAGACTAATGGGAGAAAATGGGCCCAGGGCTTATGGCAGTCCCTGTGTTTTAATGTTATTAAATCTCAAACACTCCTTTAAAAAATCTGGAACATAGAATCTCTTAAAATTTGACAATTCACATGTTAAAGATGGAATACACGTCCATGGTAGAACTGAATGCCATCTTTCTGATGTACAGATCACTTTTCAATGACCTAAGTACAGATTATCTCTTCTGTAAGACAAATTACTCCTTCCAGATTATATGGGAGATATGTGGTTCAGTAAGGTTGGAGAAGTTTAAGTTAGACTTTGACTCTTTTTAAATAGATTTATCTAGAAGGCTGATGGAATTTTTGGGGATCACACCATTCTAAAAAGAAATGAGATGCAGAGTCTGTGCTAAGCCATATTTACAATCCCAAACAATGTCCTTGGATGAGAACTTCCAGAAGCTATTTGACTAGTTGGGTTTGTTTGCTAGGAGAGCTCCTCCCCCCCCTTTTCCTCCATAGACTGGGCAATGGGACAAATATTCAACACAATTATAGCTGTTTTAATCATATGTTTCATCAGAGTATAGCCCTGCAAATTCCACACTGTGACATTTCCTGTTTCTTGAAATTTACCATTAAGATCTTTACTGAATTTTTCTTGGTGGGATTTCTAATTAGGATTTATTGTAAAAAGAAAGCAAGATTATGAGAGACAATAGCAAGTCAGAAATACAGATTTCAATTTGTTTTGAGTCTATAAATCATTTTTGGTTATTTGATGGGAGAGAATATGGGAGCTGACATTGCTTTTCCAGGTGAATGAATCAGTTCAGAGGCTTAGGAATGCCAAGTTCATCTTCCAGATCTGAGTTATGTATCAGCTGCAGCTCTTCATGAAAGTCAATTAGACTCATTTTTCTGGTTTTAGTTTATTTTCTGAATGGGAACTATTAGAGAGAAGAGCCAAAATGAGCTTTCTTCCCCTCCAGAAGGACTGTATGTCTGTGATTTGAGGTTTCAAGAAGTCCCTAGCAATCCAGGATTCTATTTGTACCAAGATATGTTTGGTGAGAGTCTGAGAGTAATTCTTTCTGAGGTGACCTTCAAAGGTTAGAGATCTACTGCTAGAATAATAGTAATAATAATAATAATAATAATAATAATAATAATAATAACACAACCAGTACTTTTAAAAATATCTCCTTTGATGCTCAGAACAACCCTTGGAGGTAAGTGCAATTATTATTCCCATTTGACAGATGAAGAAACTGAAGCTTAGTGACTTGCCCAGGGCCATACAGACAGTAAGTATGTGAGGTGAGATTTGAATTCAGGTTGTCTTGTCTCTATCCACAGCACCATCTGGCTGCCTAAAAAAATCAAGACACAATCATAGCCTTAGAAGACCATTCTCTGTTCATGCATTTTAATACATACTTTTTATTAGTGTAACACACATTCTTTGGAACCTTTTGTAAGATCTTTTCTAGGAAAAAGGTCAAAATAAGGAGAATTCTTCCTTGTAAAGTATATTTCATCTATGTTACTTGATCAATTTAACATCAAACTGTTCTTCACTCATTTAACAATGAGAAATACTTCAAAGTATATTCAAAGAGAACATTATAAGAGTTCAGAGCAAGTTCTTGTTATATATAGCACATCTCAGCCCCTGGATATATCCAATTGATTTTATGTTTTATCATCAATTTGGAGTTTCATTTTTAACTATTTTGGAAGGTCAAATATACTTTTTCTCTATCCCCACCCCCAATAAAGTATCAAAACAATTTGAAGCCAGAAACAAAAACACAACCAGAGAAATCGGTACAAGTACATTGAAGACTACATGACAGTTGTACTTGAAAACCTTGTACTAATTTCCAAAGTAGAATTCCTGAAAAAGAGGAGAATGTGTCCAGAACATTCTATGATTGGACATATTACTAGAACACTGGAGTTTAGGGTTGACTGCCCTCCAAGCAGCCTGTCCTGTTGAGAATATTTTTCAAAAATCAAATGTGCATGGGATTGTTCTGAATGGTGGCATAATAAAGGCCAGACAGATCTTGGTTAGAGGAATGGATGCAACTAGTGAAATTCATTTCATTAGAGATTTCTGTGAATGCGCTATTTAAAAAAAAAACATTCAGGCATAAATTATAGAATGGAGACATCTGTCTTATAATGGTTCATATGGCAAAAAAAGAAACCTAGAGGATTTTAGTTGATGGCTACTTCATGATGACACAACTGGGGGATATGGCAATCAAAAAGTTTAGTGTAATCTCAGACTGCATTCAGTTCTATTTGAAGGGCATTCTCATTACATGTCTATTGGGTGCTACAAACCCATTTAGATTTTGGGGGTAAAAACCAAAACCTTGATATTATATTCTACTAAATTAATAGAAGTGTAGTCTTGAAAATGAAGTTAACAATAGTTCTAGAGTCCTCTGAACTGTTCAGACCATCTCTCATCATAATAGATTAAGTCTGAGGCTTCACATTTTTGAAGGAACATTACCAAATTGTAATTTCTGCTGAGAAGGGTAACTCAGATGATGAGGGGTCAGAAGGGATAGATAAAGTCATTAGATATTTTAAGTTTGGAGAAAGTTATACTATCTCCAGGATTCTTCCACCAGCATCACCATCAGACAGACCTTGTTCCCTGCCCATGACTCCTTCCTGCTCGCTACTGGCCACTTTTTTGGCTCCATGTCAGTTTTCATGTTCTGTTAACCTCTCTCTGCAAACCTTTGGAAGACAGAAAACATCTTTCTTGTAGAGTATTTACAGGAATCGTGCCCCTGCCTCTACATGGATGTGAAAAGAACCTTAGACAATTGGAAACAACCCTGCTGGATGATAGGAGTCGACTTTTAAACTAAGTACTTGACTGAAAATGCATTGGATATTCTAAGATAAGAAAAGATCACCAACAGGGCAAATTGTTTCTAGTGACTTAAGTGAGTAAGTCTAAAATGCTTCCCTTCTGTGAAGGGGGGAAAAAGGAAAAAAAAAAAAGTGGCTAAGGGACAGACAGCATGACAAGGATTATGCCCAGGGGACCTTAAGAAAATCAAATAGGTGGGAAACACTGAAATCTAAATCCTATATTCTATACTTCATTGTCCTACTGGAATAATGCATTTTTAATTATGAGTTCAGTACAAAAAAAACCCAATACAGACACTTTAGCATGTCTTTAATACTGCCACACAAAATCACAGTACAGTAGGCAATTTACCTTTAGAGGTTTATGTACTTTTAGGAGGTTTAAGGTGTTGGGAGCTGCGAATAATGCCCTATGGCTGGTCACAGTATTATTAGAGCTGCCAAACTTCCCAATATTTAAATGACCAGGGAGGCTTCATGAACCAGATGACAAAGAATTGTAAAGGTCCTGCAGGAGGGTACAGGAATGAAGCCTAAGAATCTAATGACATTGGGCAAGGCAACCTGAGAGTTTTAAACAAATTTCCTTTGAATAGAGTGAAGTGAAGCATAATTAAGTAGATCATCTAATCATGGCCAATTTCAATTCATATAGAATTTTCAGCACTGTGATGAGCTAGGGGCTGTATGAGCACCTGTTAATTGTTTCATTTAGGCACCTGATGGAATCTCCTGCATTTTAGAAAACCATTTGTTACTCTGATTTCTCTCCAGGGTAGAAACAAGCCATCTAGTCATTCGCACACAGCCCATGAACAAGAACATGCTGGGAACCAAAGACCTTCTCTTTGGCTCCACACTCTTTTAGCTGCTCAACCAGCACTTGTAAGTCTTACTTGCTGAAGATAGTTTCTCAGGTGCTTAAAAGTTGCCAAACAGCCATCTTCCAGTCACAGTAGTAATAATTCCTTAAGAAGATTGCTTTGATTCCAGTGGTTGGGTCATCCATTGTGATTCTGAATAACAGGTACCAATCTCTCTACCCTCTTCCTTTCGATATTTGAGAGTACCGAGTAGAAAAAACAGTATAGAAAGAGCAGTGCCCAGAAAATCATGAAGTCTGGACTGTAATTCTTCTTCCATTCTCTGCCTGACCTTGGATTAAGTAATTTCACTCCTCAGGGCTTCGTTTTCCATATGAGGAAAACTAGCATATTAGACATAAATTGTCTTTTGGCTATACTTGTCTATAAGTCTTTCTGTGGTAGTAAGAAAGAAGGTTGTCTCCTGATAAGATTGCTTCCCAGTCAGTGGTTCTTGAAACTGGTTATGTTGTTTTGTTTTTTTTCCTTGAGGAATTGGGGCGCACTAAACGAGAGTCAGGGGACTCATCCAGTGTAAGCTCTATAAGTAAGCTCTATACAATTTGGGGCAGATCAGGCATGCGTATGCTATAGTAAGTGTATGCTGTCTTCCATGAGAGTATAAAAATAAGTTCCATACAAATTCTTGTTGTTGGCGGTTGTTATTTGTTCTTTGTTCTTGAAGAGGACAAATGACATCAGGAGGATGATGTCTTGACTGGAAAGTGAATTGGATTTAAGTAAGGCAGGGCTGTGCAAAGTCATCAGCCTCAGTCTCTCCTTCAGGGTCATCTGAGTCCAATGGTAAGACATAAGTCAGGACAAATGGAGATGACCCCCAGATGCAGTGGGAGACCTTGGTCTTTTTAAGCTAAGATCTTTTCCAGGTTTCGGTTTGTCCACTTTGTCTGAGGCAATACCTATTCAGTGATTTAAGGCTGGGTAAGAAATGAAGCAAACAATGGCTTCGTTTTCCTACTTCAAAACAGAAAAAAAAAATCAAACTGGGAGTGGAAGACGCTCAGAGATTCTGGCCAGAACAAATCCTAGTGAGGACACAGTCTATTTTTTGAGAACCAATGATATACAGTGTACATACGGGCAAAAAAGTTGCAATGAATGTCATGTATCTGTTGCTTTGTATGCAGTAAAAATATGCGTTAAATTCCATGCATTTTGCAGCACTCCTAGTGAGACTTTAGGGTATATAGCTGTTCAGGGGTATACCATTTGAGAATCACTGCTGTCTACAATGTACATAAAAAACAGTCATCAATCATCCTCTCCCCATCATGCCCTATTTAAGGCCTTATGTTTCAGAAAGCTGAGGACGACAATGTTCCTCAACACCAGTTCCCATCAGGTCACAAGAAACAATAAGCAGTCAATGTGATTGAGTACCATCAATACAACAACACAATAATGATTACTAGCCTTTACACAGGCACGTTAGTGAGTTTGGAAAGCATCTTACAAAATTTATCTCATTTTATCTGGACAGCCATCTAGGGATTGTTCAGTTATTATCCCCATTTACCAGATGAGGAAACTGAGGGAGACAGAGATTAAGTGACTTGCCCCAGGGTCACACAGCTAGTGTGTCTGAGTCAGGATTTGAACATAGTTCTTGATTCTAGGTCTAGCATTCTATCCTCTGTTCCACCTAAAACAAAGGAAAATCATCTCACCAGAAGAGGAATATCACCTACAGGAATAAAGTCAGTTGTAGGGATCAGTTTTTCAGAGTAATAACAAATATTTTTCAGAATTATAACTTGTAGTAGTATATAGACAGCTGATTTTGAATCACCAAGACCTGAATTCAAACCCTACCTCTGATGCATACTGATTTTGTGACCCTAGTCAAGTCACTTATCCTCTTATACTCTCAGATAACTAACTCCCTGAGCCCATTGATTCTCTGATTTTTTGGTCCCAGGATGCCTTTGCACCTGAAAATTATTGAGGATTTCCCAAAATATTTTGTTTACATTGATTATATTTACTGCATTAGAAAATTTAAATGCCTTAGTATTTTTATGAAAATAGTTTTGGCCTTGTATACCCCATGAAAGGTGGAAAAATTCAGGACTGTTGAATCTAGCATTTTCATTGAATTGACCATTTAAATAAGTAAAATAATTCATTTCAAGAAGATAAGAAGTTTGACTTATTTTTTTCCGAAATTGATCAAACTGATTCGTTTGCTTTTTGTTTCATTTTTGAAGACAGAACCTATGTAGATTTTAAAATGGACACTAATGGAATATATTGCAAACAATATTACTATAATAAATTCTGAAGGAAAGCATTAAGATGAGCCAATGGTCATCATATCTATACACAGCACAGATTACACTCTGAGAAAACATAGCTAATAGAGTCAACTTTTTCTTTTAATTCTATGCCTTGAACAAAATGTTCTTTCCATCTAAATTTGGCAAAACAAGCATCTGTACCATTTCCACATATTCTTTCAAGAACTAACCTTGTGAGATTTTCATCGAGTTTAATCATTCAGAACAAGAGACTCAGAGTTAAGGAGAAAAAAAGACAAAGAAAAAAAATACAAGCATTCTGCCCCTAGGGCATAATTTGTGAAATGAGAAATCTAGTTTGTTCACTCACCAGGGTCTGTCAAAGGCCAAAGCCCCTCCCCTGGGCAAAGTGCCATTGCTCCATGCTGTTCCTGCTGGTCATTTGAAGCTCCCTGAGAATTTAATTATTCCTAGAATTCAAAATCTGCTCCTCCTATCTTCAGAATATGTCAATGAGAAGAAATCAAAGAGTATAGAATTTAATCTAGTCATAATCCCAACTCTGTTGTGTATAGAAACTATCCATTTGACAAAACAAGCAAACAAACAAAAAACCTTTCCCACCAATATCTATCTACCCTCTCCCTCTCCACCAAAGTGTTTGGTTCCTGAGTCTTTGGGAGCTCATGTTGAAGCAGACTGTTTTGTGACAATCTGCAATGGCATTTCTATGTATGTACTGAGTGAAAGAGGATGAACATTAAGATCAAAAGATCATAAGATTTAGAGCTGAAAGGTATCTTAGGCATCAATTCTAACCTCATTATACATCTGTGGAAACTGAGGAAGAGAGACATAGAGAACATAGAGTCTAGTTGGCTAGAATTGTAGAACACATTTCTGCTCCTCCTTAGATATCCCAAATGAGAAAGAAGCATGGAATATGTGTCATCTACAAGACAGTAGCCAACTATTAAGGAAGGTGGCTCTGAAGCAGAGCTGGTATACACATCAGGTCATGATTCTGTCCTTAGAGGACTCTTGAACTGGAATGTCATTGAGGCCATCTAACAACAGAAAGGTCAGAAAGGTCAGCATCCCTCCCTTTTTATTTTTAGGAAATGGACAGAGTATTAGGATTCAGAGCTGCCCATAATGAAATCTTTGAACCTCAAATTTATGACTTAGTCTGAAGTCTAGAGTCCTCAGGACCTTGTAGTTGGAGCTCCATATCAGAATGCATACCTCCCTGACTTAGGTAGATGCTACTGTGGGAGGTGGTGTAGTAGATAAACAGCTGAGTTTAGAGTCAGGAAGAGCTGCGTGCAAGCAAGGCCTCAGAAATTTACTCTCTTTCTAACCCTTTCTGGGCCTCAGTTTACTCATTTGTACAAGGAGAGGGTTGGATTTGACAGTCTCTAAGGTTTCTTTTGTCTCTAAATGATCTTATGATTCATGGATACCAACTCTATGTCCTACATCCAAAACCAAAAGACACCTATATACACCCCTGAGATCCACCACAGTGGATCCCAACACCTCTTAGCTACATCCAGAAAAAAAGATATAGCTGAGTATACTACCCCAAATCTGATGTAAATGTGTTTGTTACTTCTCTTCTGCCTACAGTATATTTGCATACCATTCTTCACCTAACCTCTGTATCTCTTTTCCCATCAAGTCTCTTTAAAACACAACAATCTCAATTGTACCTAGTTTTAAGATTGTATATCTTTAGGCCCCTATATTTACACTTTCTTCTTTATCCATACTGAGGCTTTTTTCTTTACCTACACTTGTTTGGAGATTATATAATAAAACCTGCTAGGAAGAAAGGAACAAAAGAAGGAAAGAAAGAAAGAAGAAGGAAGGAAGGAAGGAAGGAAGGAAGGAGGGACAGAGGGAAGGAGGGAGAGAGGGAGGGAAGGAAGGAAGGAAAAGGTTGTGGGAGAATTTAAAAGCAAAACGGAATTTTGTTTTGTAATTTTGGAATTTTGTAAGCTACTGGAATTTCTTTCTTCATAAGGGAAATGGTATATTGAGAACTGTGTTTAGTAAGAAGAATTCGAGGACCTGAATATTATGATCAGTATCATAAGAGGTATCAGAATAAGATTTATAGGAAAGACACTCTATTTCTACACCAGGTTCAAATTCTTTTGAGCATCATGTATCTGTCCCCTTCTAAAAGATGCAAATATGTTCAGTTACATTGTTTAGATGTGGAATTCTGTTAAGCTACCTGCTTACCCTTTACTAAATAATCTCTTACAGGATATTCATAATACTCTGCTCATAGACAACATCAAATCTTGGTCTGTGATTGTCAATGTTCCCCTGGGCAAGTCCCTCATTGTCTTTGAGTCTCAGTTTCCTCATCTGTAAAATGAAGGAGGTTGTATCAGATGAGTTAGCTCTTTACCAGCCTGGTGATCTGAAAGTTCTAGTTCTGATATGGAACAATGCCAGATTGAACAGACCCTAGATGGTCCTTACAGACACTTTTACTAACTGTGATCAACACCAACCAACAATTCTGGCTCATTCCTTATAAAATGAACTTGTGGAATTCCCGGGTTCCACAGACACTATCTTGCCAACAGGACCTCAGGTTTTGCCTGAAGTACAAAAGAAATGAAAATCATTTTTTCGTCCCATTCACTATTTGGATATGAAACTCAATAAGCTTTTCCTACTTAGAAGGTCTACAGTGCATGTCTTAAATGTGGACCAGGGCCAGTGCAATTACTTACCTTGGTTCCATGCCCAGAATTTATCCCATGATATATCCAAGTGACAAATGTTCTCATTGCAAGAACCTTTTCAGTGCTTTTTTTCCTTCTTTTGTTTCTTCATGTATTATAGTCTCTTGCCAAAGGCTACATAGAACCAAGGTGTAATTCTGATAAATCCAGACCTCTGTGTCTGGAAAATAACTCTACTAAGTGATAATCACTATGGACTTATAAAAAAAGTTTTAATAAAAATAATCCTGAGAATTCCCTTGTAAGAAAAGGCTACCACTAAAGGCATGATGTCCATTTTCTTTTATCTTTGTTTTTGAAATTATAATTGCTGAGTTCCACAAGAGCAGCCCCTCAAATTTATTGCCAGAAGTCTGGCAGACAAAATCCATGGTATGTAGTCATGATGTAGCTTACATTCCAACTACCTGAATATTAATTTACCCAAATTCCTTTTTGAAATCCCAGCCAAGAGGTAACAAAACTGAGCAGCTTCAAGTATCATCAAAACAGATGCTTTGATTTAGTTTGTGAGTATTCAGAAAAAGAAAATGTCTCTGACTGATCAGTCATCTCCTAGTTCATATTATTTCACCTCCCTTCTATTCACTTTGTCTAATTATATGTCCTCCACATAGAGTGTTTTTTATTCATCTTGTCTAGGGAGTAGCACATTACTGGACTTAATGACAGCACCCATAATGAACTATTCATGGTATTGTTCCTCAGAAAACCTAGATAGAAATATTTCAATCTTCATATGATGTCTATAAAGAAAATTCAAATAGCTTGCTGACTCCAATTCCCTTAGTGATGTTTTAATAGCATGCTCAAAAAATGTTAAGTAGGTTGAAGTCACATTAGACTCATCAGCTCCAGAGAACAATTTATTATAACCATGATTGCCATCTTCCTCATACAATATTTAATATGTACTTTGTAGACTATTCCTACTCGTTGTAACATCTTGCATTTATTTAATGCTTTTGGTTTACAAAGCCCTTTACCAATATTACCTCATTGGATCCTCACAATGATCATTCGTGCTAGAGGCTATTATTATTTTCATTCTGTAGATAAAGAAACTGGGACTTGAGCCAGCTGGGTGGCACAGTGAGTAGAACACTGGCCCTAGAGTCAGGAGGACCTGAATTCAAATCCGGTATCAGACATTTGACTCTTACTAGCTGTGTAACCTTGGGCAAGTCACTTAACACCAATTGCCTTGCCTTCCCCCCTCAAAAAATAAAGAAAAGAAATTGGAGTACATAGCATTTAATTGACTTTGCCAGGGTGAATGTCAGAGGTGACATTTGAACTCATCTCTTCCTGACTTAAGATCTAGCACTTTATTCACTTGTGCCATGTTAGGACTATCTACATACTTACTTGTCAACCTGATACCAATATAATTTGCTGAAAAGGGAAAAATCCAGGAAAACAATGGTTTGACATCTTTTTTTTTTTTTTTTTGCTTTTTGGAGGACAGTTAGGGTTAAGTGACTTGCCCAAGGTCACATGGCTAGTTTTTTTTTATGTTAAGTGTCTGAGTGCGGATTTGAACTCAGGTCCTCCTGACTCCAGGGCCGGTGCTCTATTCACTGCACCACCTAGCCACCCCAGTTTGACATCTTTTAAACATATTTTTAACCAAATTCACACTTTTCTTTTTCTTCTTAATATCACAAACAAGCAACACCTCAATACTTGGACTTTTCCATGGATCTATCACTATATACATTGCAACCCATCTGTGTTTTCTCATCCTGTGTGACTCACGTCCACATCTTTTAATAAATCATGTTACAAGGACTTTCTTTTGAACTTTTGACATTATGAGGGTGTCAGTGACACATAAAAACTGTCCATCAGTCCTTTCTCGTTTTCCGCCATATCACCCGCCTATCCTTTTTCTGATATTGAATCTCTTCAATGATTCATACCTGGCATTGGTGTGAATAGAGTCAATGTGAATCCTCCCTCTGACTCTTGCTAGGTCTGTGATCCAAGGTAAACCATATCATTTCTCTGACCTTCAGTTATCTCATCTAAAGAAGGATGCTAATAATATCTCCACCATCTATCTCAAAGGGTTGTTGTGAACAAAATGATTTGTAAATGTTGAAGCAATATATAATTGAGACTAAGGAGAATTTTGGTACCAAACATATACATAACAAATATATAATTTTTCTAATACATCATCAAATCTTCAAGAAAATCTTTGCCAAAATCTGCCCTTTATAGAGAATTCTTACAAACAAAAAGTCCATAATATCAAACAAGAAATTATTCCTTAGTAATGTGAAATTTGATTTAGTGCATTTTAACACAAATACAGATTCAATTTTGATGCATCTGCCATTCAGAAGTTAACCCAAACAGGGCAGTTGAAAGCTTGGCACTTGTCCCAGATTGCATTGATCTATAATCGAGTGAACTTTGTTCTGATAATAGTCTGATGGCACAGAAAGAGGCAGGCTAAAATGCAGTTCAGTTAAGATGTAATAAAATGAATAATTGCTCTTCAAAAGATATAAAACAATGAACTCTTCTCTAAAGCAGGGGTGACTCCTTTGGTGGATATATTGATGTAGCTGCTTGTGCCAAATTTGGGGTAAATCTAAATCATATTTTCTTTGAGAAGTATCTTTGAGAAAAGATATTGACAGGAGAGAGAAATCCAACTCATAGTTAAGTAAAAAAAAAATGCTGAGACACTTTGATGTAGAGAGGAGTGTGAGGCTAAGGGCCAACAGAAAGCATTAGGGAGATAGGTAGTAGCAGAGATGAAGACAACATATTCAAGATATAATTATCTGTCATCTCAAAATAATATTTTTCATTTTCATTGAAAGGAATGCTACATTTCGTCTTGAGGTTGGTGAAAATGAGATACTTTTTTCCCTAACCGAAGTACATGAACTCCACGATATTTGTCCAACCATAGACTCCAGGTTCATAATGCCTACTCTAAACCCACTGGTTGTAGGAATAAAGGAAGAATGAGCCAGGTTTGCTAACATACTACTAAAAATGGAGGAGGTTGATTATTGCCTTTTAAAATCATTTCTTGTCTTCTTTTCCTGGAATAATACCAACTTCTTGTTCAGAAGCTTTCCTGGAAGAAATAGATTAATTAAAAAGTGATAATTTTGTACCTCAAGTGAAATATTCTTATAGAAATGCCCCTCATTAACTATTCAGTTCCAAATTGCTATGGACATTCAATTTTCTGAGTGTTATTTCCATTCTAATCCAATAAAATGGACATTTATTCAGTACCTTCTATGTTCAAGACATTGGACTAAATTTGATTTATACAAAGAAAACCTTAGAAAAAATCCTTGGCCTCAAGGACTTTACATTCCTTCTATTAAGAGAATCACTTATTTGTGCATATGCTCAGGGACATTACTGTGCAATGACCTTAAAGAATCAATATTTCCCTTATAGAGGTCTGGATCAACTTTTGTCAGATTCTGAATCTCTTTCCTTTATATGGCTATTTTAAAATTCAAGAATCCACAGCAAGACTTATTTAGTTGCTTAATTCATTAGCTAACAAGGATTAGACCCTGCAATGCCAGGCTTTTCTCCTAACCTAATTTAAATCCCTTTGTTAGAATTCTGGCACTGTAGTATAGTGTTAAAAAGAAAAGAACACGCTGGGAGTCAGGAAACTTGGTTGCTTATTAGAGCTCAGTTCTGACATAGCTGTGTTATGTCATAGCATAGTTTCTCCATGCCTTAGTTTCCCCATAGTGATAAATGAGAATGCTATACTTGACATGCTCTCATCTTCCTTTTAGTATAACATTATAATGAAAGGGGGCTGTATTTAACTTAGAGTTAAAAATCTGAATCCAGATCTTGTCCCTGCAATTTATTAGCTATATTATCTTGGGCAAGTTATTTCATCTCTTTGGGCCTCAGTTTCCCCATATGTAAAATATGGGGGCTCAATTAGAGGACCCTTAGGATGCATTATAGTTCTAAATCTATTTTTCTAATCTATAATTCTATTTTCTACTATGTGCAAGGCATTGTACTTGGTACCAAGAATACAAAGATGTAATCAAAAACATAGTCTCTACCTTCAAGGAATTTTCAACTTAGTAAACAAGAGAGGGGATGGGAGAGGAATGACTCTTGTATACATACATCTATGATACAGCTTAGAAAATTATTTCATGAATGGGAGCAGTCAAACAGATAGGTCTGAGGAATCTGGAGAAGCAAGATGCACTTTACCATCCCAGGCTGTCCTATTTTTAGCAATCTCTAGAGAAGGAGCTCCTAC
>CM053585.1:66581539-66600201 GCA_028646515.1 Pseudochirops corinnae | reverse complement strand
GATGTCATTTAAGACTCATGATAACCTTGTAAGGTAGATAGATATTATCAATGTTCCCATTTTATAGTTGGAGAAATAGAGGCTCAGAGAAACCAAATATCTTGCCTAGAATCACACAATGGGTAAATAATCTGTGTCAGCATTAGAACTCAGATCTTCCCAACTCCAGTTCCAGAATTCTATCCACTATGCCATCTACCTAATTATTTGGATGTGTAAGTTTTGGTGTGCATGTGATAAAGATATAGATATTAATCTACCCATACATAATTCATTAATTTAAATTACCATATTCATCTTTAAATGGTGGTTAGGTTCTAACAGTGCCATTAGTGCTATGGTTCAGTTATATTATGAGGTAAGTATCTTGTGGATGTAGAGGAACTTACGTCTTCCTTCTCATCTATTGCATTATTTCTATTGAAAAGATTTCTGAACATCTGAAGATCATATAAAAGGCTAGCATTAGCACAAAGTCTTATAGCATGACTTTGTCTAAACCTCTTCACTGAATGGATGAGGAAATTAAACCCAGGGAGCTATAATCATCTTTCTGAGATTGCATTGCTAATCACTGCATCTGGATAAAAACAACACTTTCTGGTCTTTTACTCTATTTTTCTTTCTATCACAACATAACTCATTCATAAATTGTGGAGTGTCTGCATATCACATCCATGTTCTTAAGAACTTTCCATAACTTATTTGTTACTTATTTTTCAGTTATATCTAATCAGTGAATAAGAATTTATTGCTACCATGTGTCAGGCTCTGAGTTGGACATTGAAGACATTGCATTAAGCACGGCTTGACTTGGGCAGTTCCCCTGACCCCTTTTCCTTTTGCCCTTACTCTCTTTCATCATTCAATCCACCCCGTGTGACTTCATCCTAGCTCTTGTTACTTAGGAAAATTCCTTCGCTATAGTCTATCAATGCCTACCCTTCTTAACAAGACTCCAGAATTTAATTTGCATAACCAGATCCACCCATCAAAGTTTTTCTATCCCTTGTGCCCCTGTTGGAGACTCTGACAAGTGAAAGGAACTAGTACAATCTGAACTAAAGTGTTAATAGTAGATAAAGCTGAACGGTGACCATCAAGGTAAACATTAATACTTCCGTAGGATCATCATTACCTTAGCCCAAAGTAATAAATAAAATAGGTCAATGCTAGAGGTTCCTTGTCCATTTGTGCTATTTTTGACTCAGAAAACTATTCAAAGACAATGGCTTGTGGGTCAACTCTACAAAATCTTTCACCAGAAAATATCATTGGTTATAAAGGGTACTAGGATTAGGATAGCTACAGCTAAATGCAAGTCTATTGTGAAAAACAAAACCAGTCCATGCCTTGCATGGGCTTGTCTTCCATGGTTGGGATTCACCCTTCTCATCTCTGCCTGAAAAAATCCTTCTTTCCTTCCAGGTTCAACTTAAATTTCACCTCTTCTTGGAAGCCTACTCTGATTTCCTCAGTTATAGTTCATCCTGAGAAATTTTATTTTGAATATATTTTATATTTTTATGTTCCATATATATGTTGTTTTCCCCCAATAGGATGTAAATTCTGGGAAATTTTAATTTCTTGTTTTATCTTTATAATCCTAGGAATTAACACTTAGCCTGTCATACAGTGGGCTCTTAAATACTTATTGAATGGACAATGGGAACACAGGTATACAGCACTTTATGACTTGAAAGGCATTTTATGTACGTTTTCTCATTTGACCCTCACAACAACTTTGTAAAGTACATGCTATCATTATCTCTATTTTTCAGATGAAGAAACTGACATAGAGAGGTTAAATATAATTCCCAGAGTCAAACAGCACATAACTGTATGAGGCAAGATTTGAACTGACTCCAAGTCTAGAACACTATCTGCTGCCTCACCTAGCTATAGCATAAATGAATCTATAGAGCTATAGATGTCTGCATTATGCCTTAGATTGTCTTAGCTATGAGAGAGAGCAAGTTGGCTGCTCCCATTCTCCTTACCTGCCAGGACCAGTTGCTTATGATTATTAGTTACATAATCTATAATCAGCCTGTTTCTCCAGCCTGTGGGTTAGAAGCTGATCTGTCATAAACTTGCTTGAGAACAAATTTGTGGGAAGTAATGGCATAGAACGAGGGGGTTTGACTAAATTAACTAGGTTCTTTCAGCTCTAAATCCTATGATCTCATCTTGGCATTGAGGACATAACTAGAAGTACAAAAGGGGTTGGGAGAAGTCAAATACACAAAAATTCTTGATAATATGACTGTTTTTCCAGAGTGGTTTTAGGGCAAGACAGTTAGTGACCTCATCTGAGAGTAAGTTAATGAAGGACTACAGTAAATCCATAAGTTAGGCCCACAAGATGGGCCCCTAAGATAACATTGTTTTGAGACAATAGATCATTATGAACAAAACAAAACAAAACAAAAACAAACAGAAGACCAAAACAAAAAACCCTAAATCTGACAACAAGTATATATCCCAGGTGTTGACTTAGAGAAGATATGATTACATTTTTTTGGAAGCAGTGAATGGAACACACACACACACACACACACACACACACACACACACACACACACACACAGAGCTCTAACAGAGCTGATTTCTAAGGTCCTAAGTTTTGCTCCTAAGAGCCCCTTATTCCCCACTGCTTCCTGACCTGAAGATCAAATCAGGATAAAGTCAAGCTATTGTCAAAAGCCTACAATCTCAGGAGCTACAAGATCAATTTAAAAATGATTCATGTGACTAGTTTCAGGACCCAAGGTAGCAATTCATTCCTTAGGTGGCACTCAGGGTTACTGTTCAGGTGTTGAAACAACGAATAATTTCTAATTACAGTTTGATTTCTCTAGTAGGTAACTCTATATTTAATTTGGCATTTCTGCAACATGCAAGGACTTGCCCAGGTAGGCTAGAAGAAAGGGAAAGGAGAAAAAAAATCTACTGCAGTCCAAAGGCCTGACCTTGTTCTGGAATAAACATCATTAAAACCTTCCAAAGACCGATTCTCTAAATCCATCCAGTTCAATCCACTTAGCTAAAATGGGCCAAATTAAATTTCTTGAGGGGAGGTAGGCATGACATTTTTCTATCAAGTCAAACTTACTATGAACTATGAATATCCATGATGGAAAACTCCAGCACTTCCAGATTCCCTTGATTTTCCTCTGAACATATGAATAGTTAGAGAAGAATCTTGAGGCCGTGCTGAAAGATACTGCAACTGAGATAAGGAAGGTTTCTTGTAGCAAATGTGTTTCTGTGGGTTCCATGATCCCTCCAAGACTTGGACAGAAGCCTGATCTGTAGCTTTCTCTTCCTTTTCTCTCCAAAATGAACTTTCAATGGGAATAATATCAACAACAACAGGGTAGCTAGGTGGCACAGCACATAAAGAATGTCTGACCTGGAGTCAGGAATCCTAAGCTCAAATGTGACCTCAGATGATAACTAGCTGTGTGACCTTGGGCAAGTCACTTAACCCTGTTTGCCTCAGTTTCCTCATCTGTAAAATGAGCTGGAGAAGGAAATGGCAAACCACTCCAGTATCTTTACCAAGAAAACCCCAAATGGGTAGGACACAATAAAAAATGACTGAACAACAATAACAACAACAACAAAAAACACCTAGCATTTATATTACATGTGAAGATGTGAAAAGTGCTTTTTGTGCTTTGTAAACATGGATCAGTTGAGATAATATGGGTAAAGTGCTTAGCCCAATGCCTGGTACACAGGTGATGTGTCCCTTTTGTTTATGCCATTTGACACCTACCTTACAAGCCTGTGAGATAGCTTTTATTATCAACATCTTTTCTTAAATAAGGAATTTCCAGTGACTTTTCCAAGGCCACACAGCTAGAGGATATTGGGAGGCAGAATTTGAACTCAGATCTTCCTAAGTCTTATCCTGAATCCACTGTGCCATTCATCTTGACTCTCCCTAGGGAACTGAACCCCATCAAGATAAAAATTTATGTACGTGGCCCTGAGAAGGCTCTCGAAAGAGGGCCTGTTTTGTAATGACTCAATTCCCTAAAAATGAGTAATAGAGGGCAGAGTTGGGCTTGCTTGATTCTCATACTAAAAGGTCTTGTCATGTTTCCAGACAACTCAGTAAAATGTGATCTCCTTGAAGATAGGAAGGAGCTGTTTCCTCATTTTTGTTTGTGTGTCCCTAGAAAACTGTCTAGTGTATCAATCAATCAAAAAACTTCTTATGCACCTACTATGCGTCAGGCACTGCATGATGTGCTTGGGATACAAATAAAATGAATGAAATAATCAGTGCTCGCCAGAAAGTAACAAACATTTTAAGGGAAGAGGCAACAAATAAATAGATTACAAAGAATAAATATAAAGAAGTTAAAGACAAAGGAGTGTGGCAGAGAAAGTGCGGACAATGGGCAGAATCCAGAAAGATTCCCTACAGAAAATGAGGTTAGAGCTACATTTTACAAGACAATGGAGATTCTATGAGATGAGAGTGAGGAGTAAGAGAATTCTAGGCATAATAAATGCCCAGTGCAAAGGCATGCAGTTGATGCTTAATAAATGCTCACATAATTGAATTTCAATGAACTTCAGCCATGATTCTGATTTGTAAGCAAAGGGAATAATGAAAGTAGGGATAAATATAGCCATGAATCAGGTTTCCTAGAATGCATATTTTCCATTGCTACCATATCTGGTAAGAAAATAAGGAAGCAAGGTATACTCTCTAAGTCGATTTTACTTCATTGAGAGACTTAGAGCTTGCAGGCAATGGGCCCAAATTTGAATCCTCCTATTTTTACTGTGTGTGTATGTATGGCAGAACTATTATGTTAGCCAGGTGCCTTCGAAAAGATAGCTGCTTCTGACACATGGTGGGAGTGAAGCCTACTTTCTTCAAACCCTACGTACTATTTAGTCAGTCATCAAAGATATGAATACTCAGGCAGTAGTTATATGTCATTTTTAGAAATGGAATCAACACTTCATCTTCAATGGGAACTGGTTAATAACATACTAGCTACCTTTTCTTCAGTAACACTTTCTTAATAAATTTGCTAGTGGGTCATTGACTATTCCTGGTAGCTTTGTTTGTTTATTTTCACCCACAGTTTTTTTTTTTTTTTCCTGGCTTGCTTCTTATGAGTTTAGGGAAGGAAGCAGGAAGCAAAAAGAGGGGAACTTGCAATGCTTCCTATCTCTGCATTTGAATCAGTGTTTTTGGGATTCCAAATATACCCCATTTAATTCCATAATAAGATTACTCTGGAGATTGGCAGAATCACATGATGGATAGTGGGCTTTTTGCTTTATTGAAAAGGTCATTTTTTTTTATAAACAGAGGACATGCATTTTATTTCCGGAATTTTGGGGAGTACAGGCCCATTATATATACTTGTAAAAAAACAACAACCCAAGAGCATGATAGTGTCACATGGTTAATTGGGGGAAGTCTCTCTCTAGGAAACAAAAGGGATGAATTTGCAGCTAAGAACACTGATATTTACTCCAGCACTTCTCATTTGTATTAATAGAAATGACGTGGCTAAATCCCCATGAACTGTACTATAAAATGTTCCCTTTAAAGTCAGGGTGGGCCCTATTAACTCAGTCCATCTGGATTCCTGTATTCATGCCTAAGGGTGAAAATAGGTTGTGGTTCATCAACTGCCTCCTGGTCATGGCTCTCTAGGAACTGAGTAAGTTCTCGATATCTAGAAAGGTCTCCATTTTGCTGTGTGTTTTGCTTAGTGAATTTCAGAAGTATCGCTAAAGGAAATTAGCACAAACAATTTGAGAAAGAACCAGGACAGGGTTTGAAAAGATATATGTATCGGAGATGAATACTTTTGACTTTAAGCCAGTTGAACTTGTTGAAAAGTTAGCATCCTTTTACAAACATGATTCTGCACTACATAGTAACCTTATTTATAATTTAGCAAGTAACATGAAATGAAGGAGCCAGATTAGGGAAAGTAAGGATTCCTAATGTGAATTTATTTATCTGATAGAACTCCTTAGATTTCATGATATCCAAGGACCTGACAGACACTAATCCTACCCAAGAACCTATAAGGTTCCTAGGCTATCCTTTTTTTAAAGTTCTAAGTACAGAACAAGTGTGGAGACAGTAAAGAAAGTCCTGTAAATGATTTAGTAAGAATTTTATTTTCAAAGGTGATTCTCAAGTCTCTTCCACAAGGTGATCTTTTGATTCTTTTATTAAAGATGAAAATGGACTGAACTGAACAAAGAACCTGAAAGGAGGGAATGCAAACATATTTTAGAAATTTGTAAGTGGCACTTAAGAAGTGACAGAGGACACTTAATGTCATGCTTAAGGAAATTTTAAGGGAGATTCTCAAAAGGGCAACCTTTTCAACACTGATTAGATTACTATTGCCTTCATTACTTCCATGACTCAGTGTTCTATATTTCAATTACTTCACAATTATTTCTCATATGTATTATGGATATGGATAGCTAGGTGGAACCGTGGATAGAATGCCAGGCCTGAAGTCATGAAGACTCACTTTTTCAAGTTCAAATCTGGCCTCAGACACTAGCTGTGTGACCCTGAGTAAATCACTTAACCATATTTGCTTCAGTTTCTTCATCTATAAAATGAGCTGGAGAAGGAAATGGCAAACCACTCTAGTAACTTTGTCAAGAAAACTCCAAATGGGGACACAGAGGCAGGCAAGATTGAAAACGACTCAGCTATGACAACAAATGATGGATATAAACAAACCAAAGCACATACATGTTAGAAGGCCCAAGTGACTCTGGGAATGTGTGGTGAAGCAATGATGGAGGCATACCGGAGAACACAGAACACATTCTCTGCTATCAGTCATGAGACTTTATCTGACTTCTGCTGAGGCTTCATGTATTCTGGTTTTCCAAAATATTGAGTAATATGTTTTTTAAGAGTTGCTATGAGACTTAAACAAACCCCAACATTCTTCCAATAGGCTCAGCCTTTTTGGTGCCAAAGTTTTGTGGTATTCAAGCTGTACCCCTTTTAGTTCCCCTTTAAGCACTCCCCCTAGTCTCTCCTTTAACACACTATTGTGACATGTTATCAACCATATAGATGTTCTCTCTAATCTGTTCTTCAGTGAGAGTATCTGTCCTGCTAAAATACTCCAATATGAGTATAGGCTAATTAATTGAAGTATTATGGTAATGTGATCATTGGCACTTCCAGGTCTGATCCCACTCAGAAGGTATGCTCTAAGACATAAGATATCTGCATTATTATGTGATTTTGTATAAATCAGGTGAGGAGTATTTTTTTTTTTTTTACATATAGCTTAGTCACTGAGGATGTGGGGAGGATGGAGGCAATATTTCATCAGTCACTGAGATGTTCAGATAAACTCCTGATCTCAGGAGGACAAATAGACTTCCTATGAATGCATGAGGTGCGAGAAAACCATTCAGGGCATACTGAAGCCTCCTATCTAACCAGTGGATGGGAGAAGGTGAAGAAAACCAATTAAATTCTAAGTTCAGTAAGACTATCTCTGGATAAAAGTTGTAGAGTTTGTACATTCCCATTTAAGAGACTTCGTTGAAGACAAAGGACTTCACCACTTCCATTTCAAGATTTATAATTCAGTTTCAAAACTTTATGATTTTCACATTCTGCCTTAGGTTGTGGAAATGAGCTTGCAACATGGCAGGTACAGTTCCTCAACAAGACTCAAAACAGAATCCACTTGATAAAGCCATCTCTGTCAATGTGATTTTGGGGTGGAACAGGAAACAGATTCATAATTCACTACAGCTGTGTCTATGATGTGGCTGCTGAGGTAAATTCCAAGGGAGGGAGCAAGAGCTTAAAAAATCAGATCTCAAAAGAAGAAGGTTTCCTGACAGAATCAAAGTAGCTGCAATGAACCAAATCATTTACTTCCATGTGGCAACCCTTTTCCTAGGGCCTTTCATAAGGATGATCTGTGAGCATGGAGTGAATCCAAGCCCATAGACCAGGATGCTTTAAGGGAAGCCACATGCTGAAATAAAGCATAAAATGAGACTAGGAAGTGGTTTGAAAGAGTAGTCATCTCTAGAAACTCCAAATCCTTGACTGAAGTAATTCTATGATAAACGGAAAATCTAGGTGCAAAGGAACATCGTTTTAATATGTCTGATACTCCTCAATTGTCATTCTCCAAAGAGTTATTGACCATTCCATTATTTTTCCTACCTGAAAAACTCTTCTGGTTTCCCTACCTTCCAGACCACTTCTCTTTCTCCTTCATCCCCCCATTTCCTGGAAGTAAATATTTACCAACATTTAGCTTTTTACTTTCCGACCTTTCTATGTTACTGGTCCCTCACAGACCTAATTTATAGCTGTGACTTTAATTGCTACCTATACGCAGATAACCCTCAAATCTACATCACCAAGCCTGACCTCTCTCCTAAGTTTCAGTCACATGTCTCCTACCGTCCACTGGCCCTCTAAATATTCCATGATGCCCTCAAAATTAACAAGTCCAAAACTGAATTCATTGTACACTTGACCCCCAACCACTTCACATTTAGTATTTCCTTCCAATAACATTTTCATTTCATCTGTTGCCCAAGTTTATCAGGTTTTTTCTAGTTCTAAATACTCAAGCTCAACTACACTCGCTTCTTCTTGATGTCCTTTTCTCTATTTAGTCATTTTTCAAGTCCCATAGTTTTCTCATAATGGTTCTTACATCCTTGTCTTCCTTCGCTTTCCATTTTCTAAGCTGCCATCCTAGACAAGGCTCTGGTCACCCTACACCAGGAGTTCTTAATCTGAGGTCCATCCATGGGTAGGTTCTAAGAAATGGAAATTATACACATACACACATATACACACACATATATATATATGCACATACATGTATGTACATATAAATAGATGCATATGTATATATCTTTAGTTTTACTAACCTCTAACTGAAAGTTAGTGTTTTTTCAATCATAAATCTAAAAAAATCATTATTCTGAAAAGGTGTTCATAGGCTTCACTAGACAACCAAAGGGACCTGTGGAACCAACAGACTAAGAACCCCTGCCTTGGGATCATCTGTAAAATGCCAGGATAGCCTTAGAGGATTTTTAGGACTCTGATCTCCAGAGCTCTATGGATCATTCTTGCTGACAGGTTCTCTTTACTGACAGAGTTCTCTTTACCCCAGAGCAGAAATTTTAATGTGAGAATTGAGAGAGGAGGTAGCATTGTTCCTTCTTATTTCTTGTTCCTGACACATCTACACACATCTATATGTGAATGTGTCCAGATTATACAGAGTTTCAGGAGGATATAATTCAGTATTGGAAATGGAGGCAGAACTGAAAATTGAACAGCTGTCTATGGCTGTTACCACTCAGAAAGCAGCTAACTAGGTAATAATTTATGCATCCCTAGAAAAAAGGCAGCTGGAGGGTAATGACTGGAGACCCAGTTTTGGAATCAGGGGCACTGGTTCAATTCCTTCTTCAGACAAAATTCTGGTTAGTGACATTGGACCATCACTTAATGTCTCAATGTTCTAGACAACCCTATAATTCTCTCATATTAGAAGATAGAGATCTGAATTGGCATGTGGTTGTGGCTGGTCAGTCATTTTCAGTAATGTGTGACTCTTTGACCTCATTTGGGGTTTTCTTGGCAAATATACTGGGATGGTTGACAATTTCCTTCTTCAGATCATTTTACAGATGAGAGAATGGAGGCAAACAGGGTTAAGTGACTTTTCTAGTGTGACACAACTAGTAAGTATCTGAGGTCATATTTGAATTTAGGAAGATGAGTCTTCCTGGCTCCAAGCCCAGCGTTTTACCCACTGTGCCATCTAGTTGAATTGGTATAGGAATTCCTTACCAGAATCTCCCTGTACTGGTGAAATCACAGGCCTAGTCCCTATCCCTATCCCTCTTAAGGTTAATGTAGCTGCTGAAGGAGCTTTGGGTAGGAATGAAATCAGAGGAACAATCTCTTCCTTTGATTAGATATGTAGGTGGGAGAAATCTAGAAAAGTGAATTTCCTTTTTGCCCAAGCTATACAGAGGAAGACGATAGGACCCCATGATTTGTTTTCTGACACAAAACCAGGAAACCGCAACCTCTAAAAAAGTTAGACAAACACAAAAGATACAACTATCTATTTGTAAGCAGGAAGACATTAACAGTTTTTTTTAAAAAGACATATTAACAGAATTCCATGAATCCACAGAATTCCATTCAATGAAGCATGTCCCAGTCTATTTTCATGGACTCAACAATATAACTGCAGCATTTACTAACTTTAATTGAGATTTGGTCAGATTATCTTCCCAACCAAAGAGCATATTTGTATTAGAATATAAACTGATCAAATAAATGACCAACTCACCTGAAGAACACCTGGAAACTGAAGGAACTTTATATGTCAACTCAAACTCATTATGTCCAAAATCAACCCACCATCTTCTCCTCTAAAGCTTTATCCACTTCCTGACTTCCCTATTTCTGATCATTGCAGCACTATCTTCTCAGCCACCAAAGATTAGAAACTCAATCACAGAAATTTCAAATATGGAAGGATGAACTAATAAGTGTTCAAGAGATGAAGTCTCTCAGTCAACCCAGATGGTTACTGGGAAAGTTAGAATTAGAACTCAAGATTATCAATCTATCCACTAAGCCATACCTTGACATTTCTTTAATTCTTTCCTCTGCTTAGACCTTCATATTCACTTAGTATCTAAACAGTGTAGATTCAACCTCTAAAATATTTTTCATCTCTAAATTCTACTCCTTTGTTGTTTGTTTGTTTGTTCTTGTTTTTTTGGGCTATCATTCTAGGTCAGACTCTAATTATTTCTTGCTGAAACTGCCACGATAATAGCCTAAGTCTAATTAATCACTTCTGGGTCTTCCTTTTTAAACCTTCACAAAAAATATATTAGCAACAAACTTAAAAATATATTAGCAACAACTTAAAAATCATTATGTAAATGAGAAATTAAGTTTCTCAAGATGCTTTCTTAGCACTTCTCCAGGAGGTATTATGAATGGCTGATTTTATATAGTAAATCAGTTTAAGAGAGTTTAAATAACTTGCATATTCTACTAAGGATTAGGAATGAGGCTAGAACTCAGGTTCTGATACCAAGATTATACTAATATACATTTTGCCCTGCCAGATTATGCTCTTTAAAAGTTTGATGAGACCACTTTTCTCTTCAAAAACATTACTCTCAGCTGCCCATTAAGTAAAATTCTTATGCTGACATTCAAGGTCCTCCATGTCCTAGATCCAACCTACTTCTCCGGCTTTCTATCTCATCACTTCCATAGACTCCTATTCAAATGCACTCCTCATTCCCTCAATATGCTCCAGATTTTCTCGCATCTGAAGCATTGATCATGTTGTTTCCTCAACCTGCTTTGCTCTTCCTCACATATACCTATTTAAATCTTACCCATCCTCCAAGGTCCAGTTGAAGTTCTATCTTCATTGTGAAGCCCTGCCTAATTCCTGCAACATATGTAATATCCCATTTCTCTAATCCCTCACTGTACATTTATATGTACTTCTCCTGTGGCATGTAATTACCTTCAGCCTTGAAAATGACAGATTTATGCTCTTACTTTATCTCTACTGCAAGTTCCTTGGGAGCAGGGCATGTATTTTATCATATTTCTATTCCCTACAGTATAGGCTATGAAGACTTTTACATAGTAAGCAGGCACTCAATATTTACTGGACAAGTGAATCTTATGACATATGACTACAATATTGTATGATTGCTTTTAGATAAGCATGAAATAACTTATCCATCCAAATGAATGGTGTCCATTAAAGGGAAGACATAGTTTTATTTCAGTGACGCTGCCACTGTACCAAACTGTTCAGAAATGACATTTTTTTGAAATTGAATATAGCATCTTCTGAATATCACTAAGAGGGACAAATCTTTGCATTTTTAGAGTAGATTTTCTTTTTGGAAATATGCAAAAGTCACTCTGGACAAAATCTAGTAAATAAGGTGGATGAATCAGCTGTTTTGAGTGAAATAATGAAATGTGACTATAGATACTGTGTGCAATTCCCACAGAAGAGTTCAGTCATAGAATCTACAGCATCTAAATTCAAAAGATTCATGAGAAGCCACACAGTTAAAATCTGGCATTTATCAGCTGAGGTAACTGAATCCAGGAAGTTAAGTTACATCTCTCACTGGTCACATAGCTAAGACTCCTAAATGTTTTAAACAATAATGGCTTCACCGACTTGAAGTGTACAGCTTCCCAAGGTGACAGATTGGACAAATCTTCATCTGGCTCGTTAATTTTGAGTCTCTGATTTTTATAGCATATCTTCATTTTATATAGTCACATCTTGCAAATTCCTTTTGAACATATGGAGCATTTCTTCCATCTTAAAGTCTCAGGAAGGAAATTCTGTAGTGTCAGTCCTAGCATTTACCTAAAATCATTCTCACTGAGCCTGAAGACAGCCAGAACTTCAGGGTATCAGCACTTATCTGTTGGACAGCACCCAGAAAACTGACCAAGTATTATTACTAGAACTTCATTTAAATCCTCTGCAATGATTAAAAAAGTAACCAATTTGAGTTGGTTACAAATGATATTTTTTTAAATTGATGATTAATGATTTGAGATATTAATATTTTTACTGCTTTTCCTTTTTGATATTTCTCTCTGCCAAGGACATATGGAGATATGGATTTTCATATTATTTTTTAAGTGAATTGGCATGTTGACTCTCTCAAATTGCATTCAGCATTTAAAAGTACCTAAATTTAAAGATACAAAAGAAAATCCATGAATGTCCCTAGTGGCTAGTGACTTTGAGGCCAATAAAACATTTTTTCCCCGCTGGATTTATCCAAACTAAGTAGGAAAGATGGTGGTGGTGGGGAACAATGTGAACTGTACCCCAAAAAATGAAATATCTAGTAATATTACAAGACTTTTCATATTTGTTGAGATCTATTTATTATTTAGAAAAGTTTTCATCAAGAAAAAAATTAATGTATACTCAAAAATCATTTGGTTTTTATTTGTCACAAATTATTCACAAGCATAGAGAACTGCATTTTGTTTATGTTCAGTCATTTCCTCATTGATAGTCAATAAAATTATCATATTATCATCTGAGCAAACTTAAGACTTTTAGGTAAAACTATTCATTTTCAGAGAAAAAGAACAGTGCTAAACAATAAGAATGCAAACATTGCCTACATATCATCTAGGTCCTCTGAATAGAGGAGAACATAGACCCTGTGTGGTCTTTTCTATGAACTGATAGGAATTAAAGTTGTATCTTATATCAAGTTTCTGGTATTATTCTCTATATTTAAATAATCACTCATATTTAGACATGGAATTAAAATGTCATCTTATATGTGTAGTTCTATTAAGAATTAGGCAGATTAAGAAAATGTAACTCCTACCCCTAACATGCAAAAGACATTATAAAATATAAAGATAACAAATCAAAGCAGCTCAATAATAGCTGACATTAACATATTCCTTAAAGTATTTGAAAAGAAATGCAGCATAGAGTAATAGAGAGCAGAGTTAGACTTATAATTAGCAAGGCATGGACTGGAGTCCTGCCTCTGACACATATTAACTGTATGGATCAAACGATCTTCTCTCAGCTCCTCCTGAGAACTGTCTGAGACCCTGACACAGATCTCTGTATTGGTAGATAGAATTTTCTTATAAAGATTTTCCCCACACTAATGAAATCACAGGTATGAACCCCAAATCACCATATATCTTATATACATTGTCTACTATGATCTTTTGTATTACTAGTCTCACTTTATAGATGACAGAATGGAGGCTCAGAGACTTGTCCATGGTTGCACAGCTAGACTTTGTCAACACCATGAATAAAACCAAGGAGTCTCTTGAATCCAAATCATTCCCATATGCCTCTTTGATTTAGTTGGTTAAAAATAAAGCACTAGTATGTTTGACGTAATAGTTTAGTCAAGAACTCCCAACAATTAAACTAAAAGTGTATTTTTCCTCATCTTGCCCCATCACTATAACAGAGGTAACCATAATGGAGCCTAAGTCTCTAGACATCAAGCGTTTGGAAACCATGGGTGCACTTCAGTGTTATAGAGACCAATTCAAAAGCAATCTCTTGCACAGGGAAACTAGATAAGTCATTTTACTCTAGCAAAAAAAAAGTGAAGAGTGTATGCAAACACTAAATGGGTTTTAATAATTTGTCTACAAGTTAAGGACCAATTATTTGCCATATGGCCATGTCTACCGCTTTTTCTAAATAAGGCTTTTGTACCTAAATAAAGAAGCTTGTCAAAAAGAATAATTCTTTCTGCTTTAATTGTACCATAGTACCAGACTCCAACGTAGATTCCAAGCACTCTTTGAGTTCAGTCTCAGACTCCTTGATTGTCCATTGATTTCCCCGAATGGTGGGTTTTTTATCTCAAACAGTGGAGAGTCACTTGGATCAGGGCAGATCTATATCTATATCTATATCTATCTAGCTATATATATGTCTGATTTCTGGGAATAATGAATCCTATAAAGAAATGGTAGCATTATTCAATTCCACATACATATTTCCATCAGTCTAGAATGTATTACTGTATTTTATGTTATTATAACCTTGAATAGAGTGAATTTAAATACATTCAACTGATTCATGGGATTTATTCTTCACACTAATACTGACCTAGCTATCTATCCAATAGGAATGAGAGAATTGAGGCAAGTGCCTGGGAGGCCCAGACCCAAACCCAACCAATTAATTTCACCTGGTATCAAAGAATTGTGGTAGAAATGAACACCAAACTAGATTCATAGGCAATTTGTAGATATAAAGGGCTACATGTATTATTCATTAATGTTCACTTAAGTTAATGTTCAATGTGAAGTAGGTAAAGTAACATAGATGATGCTTTTGTAGTTTGTCACAGAAGTCTTATATGAGCTTAGTGAAAAGCCATACACAACAGACTAATCAGAATGAAGAGAAGGGAACTTTGATCTCAGGTCTTAGTTCCTTAAGTGACATCATTACTCAACTGAAATTACTCTCTCCAAAGTAACCAATGATTTCTTTATTGCAAACTTATGATTTTTTTTCCTCAGTCCTCACCCTAGACCTATCTGACAATGTTGATCACCCTCTCTTCCTGGATATCATCTCTTTGCATTTTCTTGACACTGCTCTCTTCTATAGGCTTGCCTTCTACTCATCTAACTTCTTTTTAGTTTCCTTTGCTGCCTTATCATCTACATCATTCCCCTAACTTGGGATATTCCCCAAGTTTCTGCCTAAGCCCTCTTCTTTTCTCCTTCTTTACTCTTTTAGTAATCCAGCTCCCATGGGTTTAACTATAATCTTAATACAGATAACACCAAGATCTACATATCTAGCCCTTTGAGCTTCTATACCACATCATTGGATGACCATTCAATAATTCAAATTTATGTCCTAAAAACATCAAAACTCAAGTTGTTCAGAATGGAATTCATAATTTGCCAGCTTATCCTTCTCTTCCAAATCTCCCAATATCTATTAAAGGCATCGCCATCTTTGAGTGTTCCTTGACATTATCCTTGTCTCCTCTCTTAACTTTACTTATGGAATAAGTTATCAAATCTTGCCATTGCTACCTTCATAAAATTCTTCACATCTCACCCTTTCTCTTCACTCAAATAGCTACTGTCAGCACTTAATACCTCTCGCCTAGTTTATTTCAATAGCATTCTAACTAATCTCTTTGACACAAATCTCTCCCCACTCTAGTGCCTCTAAGGTAGGAGTACAAAATCAATTTTCCTTAAAAGTACAGATGACCATATAACTACTCAATCAATTCTGGTAGGCCCCTATTGCCTCTAGAATAAAATAGAGGCTCTTCTGTTTTGTTTTTGAAGCCCTATTCAAAGTGGCTACAACATAGCTTTCTATTCTTATTTGACATTACTCACCCTACAATCCATCCAAACTGTCCTTCTCACTGTCCCTCTCACATATGACATTCCATTTCCCATCTTCAAGCCTTTGCATTGGCCATCCCATGTGATGTGAATACACTCCCTCCTTGTCTCCACTACATTAATTCCTCTCATCTTTAAAATGCAATTTGGACATTATCTGTCTTCAGTAATCTGCTAGTACTATCCCATATTACCAACTAATAAGAATCTACTTATAAATTTTATGTACATATATGCATGTAAGTATGTATACATTCATATATATTTCTTGTTATTTCCCTTTTTAGAATATGTTTTGTAAGAAGGGATCATTTTTGTACTTGAACCCTCCAGTGCTTTTTAAGTAGAGTGATTGTAATATAGTAGGCACTTAATATCATATCTATTAATTGATTGATTCCTGACTTTAAAGCCAAGGAAACCCAGGCACTTCAGAGGCCATCAAATCTAATCCTCTCATGTTACACATGAGGGTGCTAAGATCCAGAGAAGGCGAATGATTGTCTTAGCCTCTGCAGGCTTGGACATGGCAAGGCCCCAGTTTGAATTCTGGTTCTCTGACTTTACAGCCAGGGTTTTTCCCTCTTTACCATGTTGCCTCCTCTGAAGCATACCTTCCACTTTTCTGTTCATGAATGTGTGCATAATTGGGCTTAGAAATACTAGATTTAGGCCAGGCAAGTATTAGCCTATGACAGCAGATGTAAAAGGGCTTTCTCAATTACACAGTTAAATTAAAACCAGATGTGAATTGTCAATCATTGGTTGAGCATCTCTGAATAAATTATGCCATTGTTTTAGGTTAGGAATACGACCGGGCCTGGAGAATGCAGGAGAATATCAAGGTTAATATCAGTAACATTGACACTAATGGCATTCCCAGATTTGCCCCTGAACTAAGTGGGCTGTTGAGTTGACTATTGAGATTTCAAAGCCATTACTTAGGGCCCTTGCCTAGTTTTGATGGCTTTCCATTATTCATTCAAGTGGGTTAAAAAGATTAACTAGTATAAAACTACTCTCTTCTTGCTTTTAAAAAATGCATCAGTTATTTTAAAACATTGAGACAGCATTGTAAATCCCTTCATTCTAACGACAAGGATGGGTGCTTGAAAAGGATAAAGTTCTTCCTACTCAAAATTTGGGGCAGAAAAAGGCACACATCAAGTATCATGAAGAGATGGAAGGTGCAAATCCGGCTATCCCATTCTCTCATTTAAAGTTTCCTGTTTACTTAATTCTGTGATTGGATTCCCTGAAAAAAGGAGGTCTTTGTTTCTGAACCTGCAGTATTTTTTTAGGTGCTTTAAAAAAAACACAAACTAATCTCATTCCCCTCCCCACCCCCCTCTCATTCCTACTTAGCACAGTCCCTGAAACATGGTAATCACTTGATAAATGCTTGCTCACTTGATGTGACTTTTCTAGGGATGCTAGGAACACAATAGAAATTTTTGGATGACATTATTCACCCTCTAAGGGATTTTATATAATTCAATAAGTCTTCATTTTAAATGCAGATTTTTTTCCTGGTCAATACTGATAAACCCTAAATTCTTTTGTACTTAACCTCAGAGTTTAGTTGTTTAGGGGCTGGGTGCAATGTTGGGCCTCCTTCCTATAATCTCAAGTGTCACTTTTGGCTAGGGCTGAGGCATGGAGAGATTAAACCTGATCCTCGTGTCTTAAGGTTTCTCAGCTTGGTTATTTTTAAAAGACTAGAATCCTGAAGTAAATCTGTTTTCACATTTATCTGGACTATTTGAAATGTGTGGAACAAAACTCTTTATAAGTGGCCTATAGGTATTGTTTCATTGGGCTAAAGATCATGAAAACTCATATCCTGGGAAAACTATTAATAGCTGTCATGATTTAGACAGCTTTTCCATCAAGTGGTAATTTCTTCACTTCCATCCACTCCATGGGGGTCTTATAGCTTTTATACATGGTCACGAGTCTCTCTGATAACTCTGTGATGATCTCTAATATGGTTCTTAAAGCAAATGACATGTTTGAGTGTGGCAAAACAGAAAATGTCATGAACAGGAAAATCATCAGTAACAAGGGAGAAAAATGCCTTCAAACAGGTCCATGGTTTGTTGTCTTCTGTAAGCCTAGAGGAACCATTGTTAATCCAACTTATTGGCCTCCAAGGACCAATCTGCTAGAACTTTCATCCTCACAATGTTAGTGTGGGAAGAGATAGACAAATTGTGTTACAAATTAGTCATGTTATGTTTTCTGCTGGGTGTAGTTGTATCCATATTATAAAGGGGCTCTGCTGTATTTTACACACATGCATTTCAAAATGTGTGCTTATTTCTAATTAATCACTTTTTGGCTGCTTCTCTTATATTAAGAAGTTTGTAACCTGGGGTCTACAGACACATTTCAGGGGGTCAGTGAACTTGTGTGGGAAAAATGAATATATTATTTCACAAATCTCTAATCAATATTAAGCATTTTCTTCAATTATGAACAGTCAATAAACTTTATTCTCTTCTATTTTATTTCTTAAAGACTGGGTCTTTTCATCTCACCTAGGCTGGAAATGCAGATTATTCATGGGTCTGATCCTACAATTGATTGGCAAAAGAGATTTGATCTGCTCTGTTTCTAAACTGGGGCAATTTACCCCTCTTTAGGAAACCTGGTAGCCTTCTTTACT
>CM053585.1:66550795-66581439 GCA_028646515.1 Pseudochirops corinnae | reverse complement strand
CAAAGGTTTCACCATATCTATTAGGGGCAGCTAGGTGGAGCAATGGAAAGAGGGTAGGACTTGGAGTCGAGGAGGCATGAGTTTAAATTCTGCCTAAGACATATATTAGCTGTGTGACTCTGGGCAAGTAATTTTACTCTCTGTGCCTCAATTTTCTCATCTACAAAATGGGAAAAATAACACCTACTTCACTGGATTGCTGTGAGAATACAAGTTAAAACATATAAAGTACTTCAGAAAACTTAAATTGCCATATAAATAGCACCATATAAATGATTAAAATTAGGGCAGCTAGGTAGTGCAGTGGATTGAATGCTAGGCCTGAAGTTGGGAAGACTGATTTTAAATCTGGCTTTAGGTACTTACTAACTGTGAGACCCTGTTTAAGTCACTTAATGCTGTTTATCTCAGTTTCTTTATCTGTAAAATGAGCTAGAGAAGGAAATAGCAAACCACTCTGGTATCTCTACTAAGAAAACCCCAAATGGGGTCACAAAGAGTTGGACACAACTAAAAATGACTGAAAAACAAAAAAATTATTAATATTATTACATCAATGCTGGATTACCACATTAATACTGAATCTAGTCTGCACACCTGATCAATATAGTTGTCTGCAACTCACACAACTTCTCAATAGCTGAGGTTCCTGGTGTGCACCTACTTCTAGTCCAATCTTATTCTGAAAAGGGGTCCATCAGTTTTACCAGACTTTCAGAGAGCGCTATGACACACATAAGGTAAAAGAAGAATTTGATATAATAGCCTTGTGGAATGGAAAGGATGCATAGCCTGAACCCTAGAAAGAAAATGACTAAAACTTTGTAGGAAGCAAATGGCCAATAAGGACAAATTGTAATTTTGGAAAATAGAGAAAAATTAAAGTTCCAACTACATTAGCTGCATGACAGCTTTAGAGATGTGATGCTCTAACCCTTAATACCATCATTACATGGCACTTGAAAAGCACAAGAGGAGTTGATTAGCATTTTTCTGGCTAGCAAATTAAACACGCACCCAAGGAAACTCTTGACTATCTGGGTAATAAGTCAGAACTCTTTTATCTGGTACTGCCACATCTCTACAAAGTAATGATAATCTGTGTTAATTATTTGACCCCTGAGGCACTACAAGACCCTAAAATGTCTTCTAAATCATCAAAGAATTATTCAATTATAGAATGTTAGAGCTGGAAGGGATCTGAGAAATCATTTCATCCTAGCCCCTCATTTATAGATAAAGACATTGAGGCCTAGAGAAATTTAAGATTTGTCCAAGATTGGTCAGTTAGTTGGCCCTAGAACTGAAGTGTAGGTGAGCCTCTCAGCCTACATCCCATGTTGTCTCTCACTATAATTCAGTCAATAATAATAGTCAGTACACATTTATTAAATGTCTACTATGTATGTTCTAGGCACTGAGCTAAGCAATGGAAATATGAACACAAAAAAGACAGGCTCTGACCTCAAGGAACTTACAACTGAATGAGGGAAAACACTCAAAAGGAAGCTGAAAATGGTGGGAAGCCATGTAGCCCGGTGAGAAGTGAGAGAATGTATGTTGAGTAGGTAGCATTCTAGTTCTATATTTGGAGGTAGTGGTACACAATGGATAAGGCACAGAACCTTGACCAACAAAGTCAAGTAAGTGTCTGTTAAGTGCCTACTATATTCTAGGTACCATGCTAAATATCAGTTGGGATTCAAATAACTATGGGACCATAGCCAAGTCATTTAATATCCCTGAACCTCAATTTCTTTGTCTGTAAAATGGAGACAATACTACTTGTAGAACCTACTTCACAGGTTGGATGTGAAATTCAAATGAGAAAATATTTTGAGCAAATGGTTTAACATTTCTGACCTCTGCTTTCCCCCAAAATAAGAAATTGAACTAAATCATTTATGTTTATCCTCCTAGCTTTAACTTCCATGTTCTTTTTTTTTTCCTTTTTTTTTTTTGGAGGAACAATTGGGGTTAAGTGACTTAAAGACTCACACAGCTAATTTTGTGTTAAGTGTCTGAGGCTGCATTTGAACTCAGGTCCTCCTGACTCAAGGGAAGGCACTCTATTCACTGCACCACCTGGCCACCCCTAACTTCCACATTCTCATCCTACTTATTTATTTCATCATCATAAGCATCTGTACTAAAAAGAATACATTGACTCATGTCTTCAACAAAGTATTCTCCATATTACCCATCACTCAGTGAGTTTACATACTGGTTGTCTCAAGCTGTCTCACATCTCTGTAACATCAATATCATCATAAACTTATTACGGTGTTCAGAGAGGAAGTTTTAGTATAAAATGAGTAGAGTGCTGGGTTAGAATTAGGAAGGCACTTATTAAAATTCTTCTTCCTAACCTTCCCTGAAGCAGTGAAATGCCAGAACCAGGGACCATGCACATGTCCTAAAGTGATTTTCATTCTAAGAAATGGTTTGGGGGTAAATTTCAGCCTGGCAATAACTAAAATTAGAATAAGCAGTGAATGGGAGTTGATAGAAAGTTGATGAAGGCAGTGAATTATGCCTGTTTATATTTCTTTAATTTATGCTCTATGTTGTGTTTCTATTTTAAACTTATATACAGAATAGAGTAATGATTTTATTAAGTTGATAAAGTTCTAGAAAAAGCAAAAAAGAAAAGAAATTCTACTTCTAAGATTTACTAGCTGTGTGACCTGAGCAAATCACTTACCTTCTCTGTGCTTCAGACAATTGTAAAGGACTTATCTACTAAACTACCATGGTTAACAAAGAAAAGGTGGTGGGGGGAGTGCCACTAAAATTTGTTTTGAGTTTGTAAATAAAATATAGCATTGCCTTGGTATCATAAGAAACATATTTTCTAGACTGCAAAAGCATTAGACTATGACGTGCTGATAATAAAGAAGAGAGAGAAAAATGGGTATGTGAAGGGAGAGAGAAATGAGTTCACAAGATTTCTTCCTCTATCATTTTTTCCTCCTCACTTCCCCCTTCCATCAGAAGACAGATTAAATATTAATCTAGAGAAATTCTAAATTATACTTGGCTGAATTGTGATGCCTGGGCAGCCTTGGGCTAGGTTGTAGACTTCAGCCTTCCACTCTTTTCTTGATATTTAAGGTCACACAGTGTTTGCTTTGAGTGGCAGCGTCCAGACACCTTAGAAAAAACCTCAAATTTCATTGTCTCTGTTGTTTCCCCAACCTCTTGCCAGTTCTCCTTTACCTCTTTAAATTAAATTCTAGAGGAAATAGATATTCAGAGATAGTACACTTGTTTTTAACTTTAAAAATCCTATAAGTTCAAAAACATATTCCTAAAAAATCCCAAAGAGAATTTCTCACTTGTGTACATGGAACTACATTCCATTTGTAGACCATTCCCTTGTACAAATGTGAAACAGCCTCTATTCAACTCAATGTGAATGTACTAATATCCCGATGGCTTTTAACCAAGAGATGACAATAAAAATGAAACTAGAAACACTATTCAATGCCTATAAATAGACCACCTCAAAACATGCATGAAACTAAATAGGTGACTTTTCAATTTAGGACATTTTTTTTGGTCTCTAATATGCCAGTAAATCAATTCTTGAGTTAACATGTAACTTTTGGGGTTATAATTTAGGTATTATACCTCTATAGGCACAGTCTTTTTAGAAGCAAATGTGAATAATGTCAAAATGATGCCCCTAGTTTAGGTTGACACAATATGGGTAAGTGTTAACAGCAATGCTATTCGCAGCTGCTATGGATATGTAATGCCCAATAACACTAGCACACAGGAAGACTTCTAGCACAGTTTCTTTGATCTGCTTTTCTAAAGGAAAGCGACTCAAAATGGGTCAACAATCTTACTTTAATCAAACATATACATAATTTACTTAGTTCAGGGGAAAAAAGTCAGCACCCTGAACTTCAGAGAAAATACAAACAGAAATTACAAGCAGAAAAAATACAGAGAAAATAACACATATCAACAGACAGGGTGTCTAGCTGTCTGACCAAAACTATCCATACAGTTACCAGAGAGAGAAGCACTGACATAATGGTTACCAAAGCTGGGGGGCTCCTTAACAGCTACTCAGAGTCTCTTCTGGACAAATTACACAAGCACTCTTCCCATGAGCAAGCCCCAAAACAAAGTGCTAACCTGTGTGTGTGTGTGTGTGTGTGTGTGTGTGTGTGTGTGTCAGAGGGCATCACAACCCTCCTGACCCACTGCCTAATTACAAAGTAACAAAAGGTATGGGCCTTCCTGAAAAAATAAACGAACAAAAAAAACCAAGCTTTTCCTAATTAAGCTTCTCTTGTTGGGCTCCATGTAAGGCCTATTAATGGGTGGGGAAGATCTTCAACTCCCGTTAACAGTATAATAAGTGAGAAAGGCTATAGGACTGGGGTACCAGAAAAGATTTCAAGGTTACTTAAAGCATTTAGAATTGGAAGGGATCTTAAAATGCAGGAAACACATTCCCTTGTTTTAAAGGGGAGGAATTTGAGGCCTAGAGAGGTCAGGGGTTACTTAATATCAGAGCTAGGAATGGAAAAGAGGGCTAATGGTTCCTAGATTAGGAGTCTTTCTACTATACCTTGCAGAGACACTAAGTTTAGCTCACATCTACCCTACTTAGTTGAAGCTTTTAAGACAAATGGCAGTGTTAGGTTATTAACACTGAATTTCATATATTTTTCATAACATCCTTATCTTTCTGTACTATAGTTACCTGTCTTCTGTCATACCAAACTGAACTCCATGAGGGCAAGATTGTATCTTATATAAAATTTGTATCTCCCATAGGTCCTAGAACAGTGATTTGCATATAGTAGCCTCTGCTTAATACATTAAAAATGAATTACTTTATTTGAAGTATATGTAACCTACACACACAAAATAATTTCAGTTCTTATAATTTACTTAACACTCGAACAATATGTACTTCCTCTTCAAAGATACCATTGGATAAGTTGCTAACATTTAAATGGTACTTTAAGGTTTGCAAAGTGTTTTTACAAATATTATCTTCTTGCAGCCTCACACAACTCTGGGAGGCAGGCACTATTATTATCCCTATTTCGAGGAAACTGAAGCAAAGAGAGCGATTTGCCCAAGGTTACATAGCTTGTTGTTTGAGGACAGATTTGAATTTGGGTCTTCTTGACTATAGGCCTAACATGCTATCCATTGCACCACTTAGCAGCACCATGGTACAGCAGAAAGAACAGTGACTCAGGAATGGGTTCCACTCCCACCCTTAGCTGCTATTTGGCACCTTGGGAAAGTCACAGAACCTGACTGGGCCTTAGTTTTCTCATCTATGAAAGAGAAAGGGGTTGACTAAAAGATCTCTGAGGTCTTTTCTAGCTTCGTAGCTAGTGCCTAAGACCTTTGGGGCACAATGGGTAGGTGACTAAACCCTGTGCTTCTTGCACTGTGCATGTGCAGAAAAGGTCTTAACAGAAGATCAGCCCTGTTCTCATGACCTTGTGTTACAACTTATATCTTAGGGAAGGGGCAGTGTAGCATGAGGGAGAAAGTAACATCACAGAACCTTGGGTCTCATACATTTTTGTGGTAAAGTTTTTGTTTTTTGTTTTTTGTTTTTTTTGGAGCAGAATGGGTTAGGTAAGGTATTCTAACCTGGTATGCTAGGAATGAGAATTTCTGACCATTCTCCACATTCTCACCACCACTACCCCTACCCCACTTCAGTTTCTGAAAAGGCAATTACAACGGCAGAGTAACAGGACTGGTTCACAATGCCAAACTAAGAATACAGTGAAAATCTCATTCTAAGAATATTTCTACGCTCACAAATGGACGTTGATGTGAGATGAGATTGTAAGATAATGGGGACGATGTGTGTAGGCTGCTGACCATAGTTACATGAAGGCTAACATATGTAAAGTCATAGTCACTAATGAATTAACATATGGAAAGCACTTTGTAAACCTTAAAGAGCTATGTAAATACTATTAACAATAATAATAATAATAATTATCATCATTATTAATTATTATTAGTTACCCCTGAGTAAGATGGTATTAGCACAGGCATAGCGTTGTGCCTAAAAGTCATCAACTCAACCGTGGGACAATGAATTATTAGAGCTAGTAAGGGGTTCAAATTGCCTCAAAATAAAAAAATAACAACAACATATTTGTATGAGAATATTATTGTTCTTAGACAAGAACAGTAAGGGTAAGGATTCCTAGAGATAAGTATAGAGAGTAGGATGGTCCAAACTTAAAGATCTTGCTATTATCACTTGAAATTATATGGTAAGCTCTAGGGAAGAGGGTACAAGAGAAGTCAGGGATACCAGGTACTCCAAGTAGGGGTAAATGGGATTGGGCTGGAAAAGGAACAGGTCAAGGTTTCCATGCTGATATAGAGTGAGATCAGAGTAGTGAGTGGCTATTATACTTGTAGCCTGGGGAAGACAGGGGGACCTAGTCTCCCCCCCCCCCCAAAAAAAAGAAAGAAAAATAGAAAAAGAAAAAAGAAAGACAGAAGGAAAGAAAAAGGGAAAAGGAAGGAAGCTGTATATATACTTCTTTCTGTAAAAAATAAAATAAAGGTCAAAATTATCTTTTAAATCTCTTCAACCCTGATCTCCCCCATCCTAATCAGATTATGACAAATACACTGAACCTTTAATGGACTAGATGTGATGATATCAATGTATTTTTAAACTAATAAAATTTATAGCTAGAAAAAACATGTCCCAGCCTGGAGGTGGGACTTAGAAATAGACAAATCTACAAGAAAATAGAAATAGACAAATCTAAATATATACATATACACATATGCATGTATGTATGTGTGTATGTATGTATGTATGTATATTTAGAAATCCTTTCTGTGAGATAAATGTCCCATGGCCTTATGAAAAATGGGAATTTCCAGAAAAGTGAAGCTCCCCATACATTTTTAAAAAATGATTTCTTTAAAAAATTGAGCAGAGAGCATGATATATTTTCAATTCTAATTCCCCTGGGATATGCTGCTAGCCACAGTCCTCTAGTGATAGAAATTAAAGGTAAAGGTTTCCTAAGCCTCAGGAAGTGAGACTTCATCCTGGTCCCTCCGAAGCTTCGTCTTCACTTGGATCTCGGGGAATAACAAAACACTGTTGGATTTATCCTGTTCTAATCCTCAGAATCAATGATCTACTGGAATTCATTCATCCTTATAAATAAGTATGGTAAAGGTGGACAGGTTTTGGCATCAATCCTTGTTTCCTATTCACACCAGTAAAAGGAGCAGAGTGTACTGGAAAAAAACAAAAAACAAACCACTGAATTTGAATCAATCATAAGCTATTAGAACCTGGATCCAAACAGCTTGTGCTGTAACTGAGAACTGACATCTACCAATGTGACTTTGGGAAAGCCGCATAAACTAGACAGGGCTAAGGAGGGCTATCCGCAAAGGCTTCTAAGGTTCCCTCTAAATCTAGGATCCTATGAATCCCACTCTACCACTAGTCTGACACTTACCATCTATCTTTTTCTCTCTCTTGCTCACAGGGATAATTTGCATATGTTATCATAATTTTGTTCTTAAAAACCTCTATCTTTTTCAAGTCATTTTCCATTTTAGAGGCTCAGATCTGTGTCCCAATTTCCACATGTACAAAATCAACAACCAATCAGCAATTAACACACTATGTGTCAGAAGCTGTGCTAAAAACAGAAATGAATTTTTTGGACTAAGTGGCTATGGTCCTATGGCCACAGCATCATATCTATCCCTCTATCCGCACCTAGCATTTCCTTTAGTGATATCTGCTTCATCAAACAGACCTTCCTAGAATTAGTTCTAGAGCAGTGGTTCTCAACCTGTGGGTTGATACCCCTTTGGGGATCGAATGACCCTTTCACAGGAGTCACAGGGGTCACTTAAGACCATTGGAAAACACATATTTCCAATGGTGTTAGGAACCAAGATACCGCTCCTCTATCTGTCTCCAGGCGGGTCTTCCCACATGCAGATACGCCCACATACCACGTATTAGAGGGTTGCAGCATTAGGAAGGTTGAGAACCACTGTTCTAGAGTTATAAGTCCTCTCTTCATTTTGTTGACTACTTGTTAAATTGATTTAGTATTAACTGTCTTAACCAGATAGAAAAACAACCCTAAAATTGAAACAAAAAAAAGAAAAGCAAAAGAAAGAATAGTTTCTGTTATCAACATATCTCTATGCCAAGTAAGCAAGCAGTAGAAACTGTCTTTAATCTCTTCTTGGCGACAATGATTAATATTAATGGAAAATGATGAAATTCCTAGAAGAATAAAAAGTGCTTACCTGTATTATCCATATTTTAAACATTAAATATGGACCTCCCTGGCTCTTCCTTATAGGTGAGCACTATTTCTTATTTTATCTAGGCATCCTCAGTACTTAATAATGGAATTGAATAGTTTCCTTTTCCAAACTAAACATAGATGAAATTTTCCCTTATTTACTTCTGAAATTTTCACTCAAATTTTCTGTCTTATTTTTCATTCATTTCTGGATTTTGAGTTTCTGCTTGTCACCAAGACCACCACTGACCAAATAGCTAAGGAGTCATATCACTTTGGAGCTGAAAGAGACCTCAGAATTATGCTAGCATAGCCCATTACTTTTACAGATATGGAGAGCATGGTCTGGTAATGCCGCATGATTCTGTGTCATCCAATACAATAGCCTGTGAAGACCTAAAGTTTAAGGTTATTAACCCACAAAACAACTGTGAGGCATATGGAGGCATATGATTAGATAACAATATAAAGCTAATTAGGAAATGATCCAGAGAAGTATGGTAAAGAATGATATAAGATGGGTGTGTGATGAGAAAAGAAGTGTGTTTGGGGGTGGGGTGGGGGTGATCATGTGCCGTGAGTGAATGTAAGTCAGGGTCTAGACTTGGTGACATCCATATAAAGTCAAGAACACAAAAAAACAACTTCAGAATAAGAACTATACCTTATTTTAATTTCTTCTTATTTTATTGAAATATTTGTTGAAGATTAAACTCAAAAGTAAAAATTTTAAAGTATTAGATTAAGACCCCTGAGAACCCCTTTAAAGTATTCATGAGAATGAATGAACAGGTGGCCTGGATGAAAGACCTGGCTAGGTTGCCATCTGTACAATTGTAGGAAGTGTAGCCTTACCTCAAACATCCCAACCCCAACTGATGAGATCCTGGGTGTAGTCACGAAAATATTGAAAGTCACACAGCTGGGTAACAGCAGACTTAAAATTAAAACCATGGCTGACTTCCAGCCTAGTATTGTCCCATCCTGTTCCACTCCTATTACACCATGACAAAGTGTACTCCTGGTCCAACTTTGGGTTCTCAAGAGAAAGGTAGTACTTTCCAGGTACTAGTTCTAAAAGATTGAAAGATCAACTTTAAAAATGATACAGGTTTTCTGGCTGTCATCCTGTGTTAACCAGCCTTTTCTTTTCTCTTACCTCATCTTGAGATTTCATAAGTTTTATGAATTGTCAATCCTGATATTTGCTAAGAGATTTCAGGTTACCAAGGCCATCAGAGTGCCAAACATCCTGAATTGAATTTAGGGACCTGTGGGACTGTGACTACTGATGCTAAAATATGTCATTTCAGGTTGAAAAAAATCCTAACTCCTCCCCAATCCTTGATTTGGAAGGTGGACAAAAAGTGGAATACATGTTAACAAAATGGCTAACCAATAGCCTGAGGTCTTTACTTTTTCAGTTATCTGAATTTGAGTATTGTGGTCAATGCATCACTATGGCAGCATCTCATTGGCAGACCACCAGAATTACTTTAGAAACCTGAAAATGCCTAATTCTAACTTTTAAGGAGCTGTTTTCCTCAGTTAGCCATTGTATCTCATTTTCCATTTGGCTAATTCTACTTTTTAAGCAGTTGTTTTCTTTTTCCAAGCTGTTGATTCTTTTTTCATAATTCTCTTGTATCACTCTCATTTCTTTTCCCAATTTAAGCTCCCTTTTGAGCTCTTCCATGAGTTCTTTCTGAGCTTGAGATCACTTCCCATTTTTCTTTGGGGTTTTGCCCACAGGTTTTTTTTTTGACATTGTTATCCTTTTCTGAGTTTGTGTCTTGATCTTCCCCGTCACCATAATAATTTTATATGATCAGCTTCTTTTTTATTGTTGTATTTTGCTCATCTTTTTTGACCTTTTTCCTTTCTTTTAAAATTGAGTTTTGCTCCTGGGGTAGAAGGGGCACTGTCTCCAACTTCTTGTGCCAAGGGCTACAGGCCCTGGCTATTTAACTGGTGCTGCACTGTTGCCCTGAGTCTCCTGGGGACCTTCATGTCCGGTGCTGCACTATAAGGGTGGGGTAGGGATTGGCTGGTGCTGCTGGAGGCCATAGGGATCTGACAGCTTACTCGGTGCTAAGTCAGGGTCCTAGTGCTCATGTCTTGTGAGTGCTGAAGCTGGTGGGTATTTCTGCATTTCCTGAGGTTACACTGGAGTACATGGGGGTCCTGGTGTTGGTCTTTGCCTGCTTAACTACACTAGTGCTCAGGATCTCTCAATGGTTTGCTGAGAGGGCTTACAGCTGGCTTGTTAGGACACTTCATCTACTGGACTCTGTTCCCCTTTTACCCAAGTGAGACAGAATTTCCTTGTTGATATTTCAAGGTTCTTGGGCTAAAAGATTGTCTCACTTCATCTCTTTTGTTGGTTCTTCTGTTCTAAGCTTTACTTTAGGGAGCTCTTTTATGGTTATTTGAAGGTGAATATGGGAAAGTGATAGCAATGTACTGCTTACTCCACCATCTTGGCTCCTGGAAGTTCCTCATCACTTCTTTAATGCTACTTGTTCAGAGCCTCCTCCCCAAAGCCATCTACACAAAGCCCTAGATGTTGGTGACACTACAAAGAATATAGATATATATTTTTCCAACACAATTCTTCTTACCAATTGAAAGAGAAATAGCATAAACAAATGTTGCTTTATTTTCTCTTGAGTTTTGTTTGTCCTTAAAAATGTCAGGAAAAAATGTCCTGTGCCCTTTGCTGGGGTCTCACTTTTCTCTTTTTTTGACTATACCCAAAGGCAATTCTATTTCCTAAGAATCTGAATAGCACAGTTAAAAAACAAAACAAAACAACAACAACTTATAGTTCACTTCTTATAAAGGATAACAGAGATGGAAGGGAAGCAGATTTTCTTTAACAAGAAAAGTTCAGTGTTTGCAGGGTTGTGATAAGCCAGATGGAAACTAATTGGAATAGTCAGTGGTTTGGCATATCTGCCCCATTTTTTTCCTGAATAGCAAAACTATATGGCAGGTCACTCAGGGATTTCTGTAGAGTCCAGGAAAAACAATCCGTAGTTCTTCCTGTAATGCTAATAGTTAAGGGAGGTGGTAATCTTGGCCATATTACAGTTTAAAGAATGACTCTGAAAACATTCAGCCCAGGATGCTCAGGGGGTTAATTTGGAAAACAAATTTCTCATCTGAAAGAGCCCATAATGTCAATTTCATTGATTTATTCTTGCAGAAATCTTTCAAAGTATCTGGATTCTTTTTCACACTACAGTATATGTTTTTTTTTTTAATTTGTTGCTTAGTCTCAGTCTGAGTAATTTAACCTGGTCTGCTCTTTAAATCTCTTTTTCTGTGAAGTTTGGCAGCTGTGATGGAAAAAACAAACAGCTTTGCAAAAAACCACTTGCCTGGAATAAGTAATGCTTAATAAAGGGCCTGCTGACTTTTTGCCATGGAGAAACTCTAATATTCACTAGAACTGTTATATTAAAAGTGTCTTCTTAGTCTTAGTAAGGGAAAAATGCCTGGGTTTGGATTATGGCTTTTATTGTTATACACTTAGAAGTCTGATTGGAAGGAATTTAAGAGGACAAATAAGAGAATCCACCCTATTAAAATCCATTACAGGTGGTCACTCAGCCTCTATTTAAACACTTCTAATGATGGCAATGGCATTACCTTATAAAGCAGCTCACTAAATGACTGATAAAGTCATGCAAGAGTAGGTGGGAGAATTGAATATGGGGAAGCCAGTGTTCTAACAGTCAGAGATTTAATTTTTTTTAAGGTTAGAAGCAAACTCAGAAGTAACAGGTTTTGATTTATCATAATTTCCCCTAGCACCTCACCCTTTTGAACAATAAATAGATCTATGTTCATGTGGTTAATGCCGAGAATGGGAAGAGAAAATGGTGAAACAATCAAAGCAGGATCTCATATAATCTCAGATCCAATATGCTTCAATAGATGAGCATCGGGGGAAAGGAGAGAGAGAGAGAAGAAAAAACAAAAACAAAAACAAACTTCAGTAGTATGGTGGGTAGTGACTCCAAAGTCCTTCTTATTCCATTATTCCACTGGGGAAATCAAGCTTATCAGTTGTGTTTAAAAGTCATCAGACTTGTCATATTTCAGTGGGTTCTATCCTCAAAACCCTTAGCCACGTTTACCCACTTGGGATCAGTTTTCCCCCTCAATCTTCCTCTCTTTTGCATCTGGCTGTTTATTCTAGTTTAATTCAATTTAACTAGTATTTATTAGTATTATTTCACACTAGTACTAGGATTTATTCTAGTTCAAATAGTATTTATAGGGCACCTAGGTGAAACAATGGATAGAGTGCTGAATCTGGAATCAGGAAGATCCCATTTCAAATCCAGTCTCTCAACTCTGTTTACCTCTGTTTCTTCATCTGTAAAATGAGTGGAAGAAGTAAATAACCAACCATTTCAGTATTTTTGCCAAGAAAATCCCAAATGGGGTCACAAAGAGTCAGACACAACTGACACAAATGAACAACATTAACAAAAGTCTTTATGAAGCATCTAGTATGTATTTGGTAGTGTTCTGGTCTTGTGGATAGAACTGATATAGAAGGCATATCATCTTAACCCTCATGGAGGTGATAATCTTGATGAAAAACGAGATGAATATACTTGAAAAAAATTTAAAAAATAAGGCAGGTTCTCACTAAATTTCAGAATGAGCAGCACAGATTGTAAGCCTTTTCCAGAGAACAGAGAAATCACTGTGGGCTAGAAGTTCCTGGGAAGACTTGGAGGAGGAGATGGGATTTGAAATAGTCCCTGAAGAATGAGTATTAAGAGTTATCAATGAGTGACTTAGGATACTGCAGTACTGGCTTGCCAGGAATGATTAAATTAAAAAAGTCTCCTGGGATACAGAAGCCTCCATTAAATAAATTAAAAGTCTTCCCTGCCCAATACTTGGACTGTTATCTGATGAGACTTTCTATAGTATTTCAGAGATATGTCCCTGTGAGCTGTGGATAGGCAGCAGTATCCTATCCCAGGTTGCATTGGGAATAGATCTCTTCTCATTGTAGAGAATTATCATTCATGTGAACCCAGGAAACACAGGCTGCTGAATGAACCTGCTATGGAACATCCCTGGCATGTGTGGACATAGGAAGTAAACCAAGGACAGAAGCATGTTAATTGACTCAAATGAATCTAAGTGGCATCTGGAATAGCTGTTACCCATTAACCCAAGAGAAAATTAGATTGTGTTGATAAGTGATGGAGATATCCTTGGGTTTCAGTATCAGGCACTAATTGCATGGTCAATTTAGGTTCCTGGGGCTGTGGGTCCTGCACTTATCTTTCTAGAAAGAGGAATGGTTCCTATTTAATTTAATTAGAAAGATATTTCTGTTGCACCTACTATGCACAAGGCACTTTAGTTAGGTTTAAATAGCACACAAACTAGTATAAGCAAGGATACAACACAGTCCCAATTCAATCTCAAATCAAAATGGGTAGCTACAGGAGGTAGTGAGTTCCTCTAAACTGAAGGTCCTTAACAGAAGAGTGAATGACCATATCTCAGGGATTTTATACAGTACTTCAGATGGACAAAAGGAGACAATGCATGAAGTTCTGACTCTAAGATTCTGTATTTACCAGGAGATAAGCAAACTGAACAACAAGAGCAAAAGTGAGATTGTACAAGTCCTTTAAGAGAGGTAAACCTAGGAATTTAGAAAAGGGAGACCTCGCATCCCATTGGAGAGATCAAATAAAAATATGGAAGAAGGGCTGGCATTTAATTAGGTAATATTCAGTGAAGGCATTCTAGGTAGAGGGAATGGTATCCAGATGTATAGAAAGGGCATTCTAGGAAGAAGGGATGGCATTCACATCTGTTAGAAAAGGTATTTTATGGGAAGGGATGGTATCCAGGTGGTCAGGAAGACTTCTATGGAGAAGGAAGAGTATTCACCAAGGCACAGAGGCTAAACAGTTAGTGGAATTGGGTAGGCGAGGTAATACAAACTATATATACTATAATATTTATACTATATATATATATATATATATATATATATACTATAACTATATACCTATCTAATACAAACTATATATAGATGGGGTATTTGCTTATGATGGGAGATAGTCTATATGGTCTTGGAATAATGACACTTTTCACAAATTTTAGTGTAAGAAACAGAAAAAAGAATCCCTGTAGTATTATTCCTGAGGATACACATATATGAGCTGAAGCTATAAATAGTGCATTGCCTTATATATGTCTGGTTATGTTCTTTCAAATAAAAAAAAATTAGCAAAGCTAATTATCCTCCTTTTAAAAAAGAACAGGGAAAGGCATTTGACAAGCAGGCCTTTCTAGAGAATGTGTATGAGTGGAAAGAAGGAAGAAATGACAAAAACTCCACCCAGGAACTGTGTATACCACAATCTCATCTCTCTCAATGGCCAGTGGCCTTACTGAACCATTCTTTTTCTTCCTCGTCTTCCTCCATTAAAGAACATGATATGATCACATGTTGGATAACTAAACAAAAATTTTTTTGGAGAAGCATCAGCAAAGTCTTTATCAACAGGGTGGGCCCACCCAATGGACCAAATCTTTTGGATACTTTGCTCTGAAAAAATTGAGGGGAATCATTTTAATAAAGAATCTGTGCATTGAGCTGACCTCAATACTAATTCCAAATCTGGAAGTGATAATGGGAACCACTTTGGTTGACAGGTAGAGGAGAGCTGAATAAATTATGTTATATATGCCAGCCAATGGCATATTAACGGCGAGAGAGAGAGAGAGAGAGAGAAAGGGAGAGAGAAGGGGATGGGAGGGAGGGGAATGCAGAGGAGACAGACAGAGACAGAAATAGAGAAACAGAGACAGAATTTTAGAGAAAATTGAGAAATTTTTCATCAACTAATCCAGAAAGAAATGAAAAGAACTAAAAGAACAATTCAAACAAAAACAACCTTGTAAAGACAAACAACTTCAAAAGATTCAAAATATATGATCATTGCAGCGATCAATCATAATTCTAGGGGGCTGATAATGAGGCATGGTAGCTACCACCTAAGAAAAAGGAAACAGACTCGCGATGGAGAATGTCACGTCTATTTTTGAACATGGCCCATGTGGGTATTAATTTTACTAGACTGCATATTTACTATAAGGATTTGTTTTTAATTTTTGTCCAATTGTTGGGGCAGGAGAAGAGGGCTAGCAAAAAGAATCTCCACATTCTAGTCCAAATAAAAGAGAACAGAAGGAAATCCAGACAGAGCCACGGACAACAGAATAGCTTTGAAAGTTAAATATGAATTTCTTTCATATTTAGATACGAAAAAGCAAGCTCCTTACAATAGAAACTTTCCATTTCATTAAAATCTCTATTCTACAGTGCACATAGAGATGCCTGTGTTATTTGGTGTTTGTATAATTCAGGATAAAAATATTAAAGAAGAAAGGTAAAGGAGGTAGTCTGATGCAGGGGGCAGAAATGCTGGATTGGGAGTCTAAAAACCTGGGTTTTAGTTGACATTACAACACGGACTCTCTGCATTATCCCAAGATCAGTGAAGTTTTCTGAACCACAACTAGAAACAGAAGTGACTAGTACAAGCATTACCTACTTCCCTTACAATGTTTCATGGCCAAAACTTGTATTAATGCTAATAACAATGCAAATAAGAAATGGGAAGGTCATCCCTTGCTCAAACTGAGATCACTCATCTCCCATGATCAGACCGATTTTATGCATGTACGTATGTATGTATGGGTGTAAGTATGTATGTATGTATGGATTTGCCTAAAGAGAAACAGGGTCTAATAGATTGTGTAGGCACTTACATGGTGGGATTTGAGGGGTAACAAGAAGTTGCTTAGCTCAAAAAAATCTCTCTCTTTGGGCTGAGTCATCATCTCTAGGATACCCCACTTAAAATTTGCATATGTGCTTGGGTGGAGAGAGCATATTTACGAATTAACACAAATTCATTTTCAGCTTAATTAGAGAGAACTTGGTCTTGAAGGATACATGGCAGGCCATTTTTGAAGGGAAAGAGGGGAGAGGTAGGAGATTTGGAGCCTGAGTGCTGTTAAAGAAAAAAAAAAAGGTTGGTATGGGGGCTGCAGTGGCAGATGCTGGACAACCAGAGGGCATTGTAAGGACAACTGAACCATGGAGAGACCATATCTAAAGTGAAGAGGAGAAAGAAAATGTCAATCAAAAGCTATCTCATAATTTTTGACCAGAACTTGCTCTGATGAGGAATATGGCCATTGAGGATTACTTTTCTTAATAGCTTTTCTTAAGACATTAGCAAGAATATTATAATTTGGCAAAGACAATTTGGAGCACGGAATAGTAGTTAAGAGTATCACTTTCTGACACATATGTGATATTTGTACTCAGACTTTATTAATAGTTCTTCCCCTCATATTCCATTTATCACCCCTCAATATCATGACAAAGGTGTTTTGAGTGATGTTCCTTTCTATTCTACATAAGAAAATCAAATGCACAATTTGTCAAAGAGAATGTTGGGGCATAATCAACAAATCTGAAAGTCACAATCTGATTACAATGTAGGACCTGTGAGATCTTTCTGATGTTTTGCTATTTTGTCTAATTCTGTCTAACTACCTTTATAAGTGTTTGTTAGATGCTCAGAAAAAAATCTCTTAGAAATGTCAACAATCTCCCTTTGAAACTAGAAAAGTGAGAACACTCAAGCTTCTATGGCATAATTTTATCTTGCATCTATTGTGTTTTGAAAAACCCTAAAGATGCCTCTCCTGTCATAATAATACCCACTGAGTAATAGTAACCTTTACTTCATTTTAAAAAGGATTCTAAAGTTGTCCATATAGCTCTTCCTTAAGCCTGCTACTGACAAAGAGCAGGAAAATAACAATCCCAACACAATTAGTTAGACTCTAAAATACTACCCTGGCAAGTTCAGAGAAGAGGATCTGACTTGAAATTGGTCCTCTTGATTTTCCGCTTTCCTGAGCCATGAACATATAATGAAAACACATGTGTCTCTTGGGATGAGCTTTAGTGGGTCCTGTTGAGAGTTACATCTGACGTTGGTATTGAGGTTAAGAATAATAGCTGGCATTGACATAACTCTGCAGGAGTCTGCATAGGTTGTATCATTTGATCCTCAGAATAACCCTATGGCACAGGTGTTCTTATCACCCTCATTTTACAGATGAGGAAACTGAGGTTGAGAGGGGTCAAGTGACTAGCCTACAGTCACACAGCTAGCAAGTGTCTGAGTTGAGAATCAAACTCAGGTCATCCTGATTCCAGGTCCATATTCATTTCCCTTTGTCATTCAGCTGCCTCTCAATGAATTAAGGGCAAAGGATGCAGTTCATTTATATGCAGCCCAGAACCAGCTCACAGTTTCACTGATTAAGACAAGATAAGTGGAATGGACTAGGTAACAATTCCAATATACCAAATGGTCCTAATCATGCTAAGAGCGTCCTTTTCCTTTTTGCAGACCCAAATTAACTTCAGGTCTTTTTCTTCTCCAAACCTAAACCCGTTTCCCAACCCAGGGTACCATTTGGAGAAATCATACTTCAGATACCCACTAGCTGTGTGGTCCTGGATTAAATTATCACTCCATTTCAGTGAACCTAAGCTTCTTCATCTGTAAAGTGGGGATTATATCTGTAATACTTACTTGACTGGGCTATGGGAAGGATCAAATGAGATAATGTCCAGAACATGCTTCATAAAAGGCATTGTACCATTACCTGCAATAAGGTTTATAGCCATTGACTATTTGCTTTAGGAAAAGCTTCCCTGTATTTCTCCTCTAGCCTTATAATATAGACTAGTTAATAATAATATAAATTACTATTAATAATAAAAGTATTATAATTAATAATAAGTATATGAAAGAGGGGAGAGGAGAGGAGGGAAGGACAGGAAGGAAAGAAGGGAAGAGAAGAGAAAAGGAGTGAGGGTAAAGATGAAAATAGAGGGAAGAATAAAAGAGAAGAATGGGGAGAAGAGAGTGAATGAGAGATGGGAGAGGGAGGAGACATAATTGGAAATGCAGGAAGAGAAGAGGGGAGCCTAACCTGTTCCTAAAATTGTGTTGCATCATGTGACTGGCTTATCAATGCTTTAATTTTTTTTGGGGGGGGGGGTCAATTTAAGATTTACATAGCAACTTTCCTCTGAAAAGTCCGAATGAAATGCTGCTGCATAGAAGTCAAAGAGAAAAAAGAAAAGGAAAGATGGGAAGAAACTGAACGATAAGTGAAACAGGATTCCGTTTTTCCTATTGACCATTTACAAAAGAACATGCATAGGCTTCAAGACTTTTTCTCTTCGTTTTATCAGTGCACAGTGAAACAGTATGCATAATATTGGCAAGGAAGACCGCAGAACCACCTTCTATGTGTGTCTGGTTGATAGGGAGGTATCGCTGGAGGCTTAGAAAATAAAATTGGTCAATGCTGCAGGAACACTGTCCAAGGCTACAGTTCTGTTCTTTAAGTGCTCAAACTGAAATGGATTTGTGTGGCATTGTTTTGGTGCAGATCCCTTAAGGCTGAAGCTAAAAATGAAATCATCACCTTTTGTCACTCGAATTCAGGCTTGCCTTCACTCTCCTCTTATATCTAAGTCCCTCCTGAAGACAGATTTCTTTCAGCAAGATCACTTTGGGCACATGTTCCTGTATAAACTGAAGATCCAATAGATAGAAGTACACCCAAAGGAACTCTTGTGATTTCTTAACTCAATAAAAGCTTGGAAATCTTTCATGAAATATAGATGACAGAAGATAATGGCTCCCTTCTCACTGTGCCACCATCCTCTGCTCTGTCTTCTGTGTTAGTTGTTTCTGAATAACATTATTTCAGAGCTAAAGGAATCATAGACATCAGGTATAATATTACTTATACAACCTCTCTGCTTACTAGGGACTGCCTTATCATTAGGTTGGAGAGTTGGAAGAGATGACTTGGTCTGTGGTGAGAGCCCCAAACATGGGGGTGAAAATCCGGGAAAGAGAGTAGAAAAGAAAAAAACAATGTTTCAAAATGCTAATATACTAAGACTATGTTTTTTTTTTTCTAGTTCAAGATTATTTTGACTTTGTTTTCTTTCAACAATTCTTAGTGTTACTATGAGGTTTTATACACGCACAGACACACACATATATTTTATATTTCTCTCTTAGATTGTAAGGTCTCTGAAAGAAAGGATATTTGTATGCAACTCTCAATATTCAATTCCCCATTCTGAACACAGTGAGTACCTGGTAGGAACACAATGGAGAATGACAAGCATGAATAGTGCCAGATGTTGGTAGTTAAAGTGACAAGACTTTTACTACCTAGTAAAAATGCAAAGTGAGGATGAAACATAAAAGAGGTGGTCAAAGTAATAGATAAGAAATGATGTTTCTAGGATATAGGGAATGGGGAAGAGGTTATTGCCAATAAGCCCATTTCTGAAAATATATCCCCTGTGTAAAATGAATGTAAGAGTAGTTAAATAATGGTTTTCTTCCTAGTCCTACTTTCAACCTTCCTTGAAACACAGATAAAAAGAAGTGGTAATGATACATACAGAAAGGAAAGCACTTGCTAAAATAACTTTATCTTAAAATGAAAAAAAAAAAGTTAATGCATAGAGCCATGCCCCTGATCTTAGCCAATATGGAGATGAAGTTTCCATTTTCTATCGAATGAAATCACAGTCCTGGAGTTTTTGACTCAAGCATTATCAAAATCAATACTATCCTGTCTGCTACAGTTAGGTAATGAAAATAGAGGCAACAATTAGTCCTTGCTATTTTTATATGAAATGCAAAAGTAACAAAGTGGAACAAAATCATGTGTCATAGAAATCATCATAGAGTTTTTTCCAGTATTACATACAAACTGATTACATGGAAGACAAATTAACTGCAGAACTGGGCTTGATGTGTATCCTAGTATAAACTTATCAAGAAAATGATTAAAGATTGTATACTATGTAGGCATCTTATTTCATCTTGGTAAAACACAGAAACAAAAACCCAACAACCAGAAGCTGACACAGTTAAGTGACAAGAGGAAATTGCTCAAGAATTAGGAGCTATGATTTTCATTTTTAAAGAGACAAGTAGAACTTATACCTTTCAACTTAATTTTAGGAATCTTTTCATTATTAATTGAGAGCAATTTAATTGAGTACCCTCAACCATTTAGAATTTTTTTTAAAGAGTATTTTTTTCTATCTGGGAGAATATATTTTAAGTTAAATTTTTTATTTGGTCACTTTCCTGGATTTTGGTGACAAATTACCATGACCTTCTGGCATTTTTTTTCAATGTAAGGAAAACCACTTAAGATTCTATATAGGAATAACGCACCCCAAAAAGAGCTTGGTCAGAGTTTTGACACACTATTATTCTGGATTTCTCCAAGGAGTTGGAAAAATTCAACTAGAGTTTTATATCATGTGACCTAGGCTTGAATCTTGGATCTGCTACTTACAAAGTGTGTGATACCAGGAAAGTCGTTTCTCCACTATGGGGCCTTTAATGCTTAAGGTCCATTCCTTCCAGCTATAAATCCTGTGATTATAAAGGGAGAGAAGGAAGTGTGATATGGGGAAAACAGTTTTGGATTGGGGATCAAAGTGACTTGATTTGAATCCTTCCTCTTCATTTCCTACTTATACAACCCTGATCAGATCACTTAACTTCTCTGGGACTCAGTTTATTCAGGTGTAAAATGTGACCACTGGACTAGGTATCTTCTAAGGACCTTTTCAAGTTCAAATCTATGATCTTACTTTTTTTTCTGTTCATCCTTGTCTTGAATTGAATATAATTTATTGGCCATGGCACAAGGATCTCCATTCAGGAATATACAACTGAAGTGGGCTATATATAGTAGGTCCAAAATGTTTATTTGAAATGAAAACAAATTGTTTTATGGGATAAAAATATTCACTCCCCTAACTTTCTGTTATAAACATACACACACAGATATACATATATGTACACATATATTATATTTTTTCCCTAGGAAATGAGAAAACTATCTTCCAATTCCTGACATTGACATTATTGAATGTGTTGGACAACAGGGTAGCCAGCTGTAACCTCAATGGCAGAATTGATTGGAAAGAAGTTCATTGACTTTTAGATTAATTATGTGAAGTGAATACATCAGGGCAGGTAAATTTTGAGCTACGAATATGTTGAAATCAATAGAATCAAGTAATGACAGCCTTCTTAATGTCTGAAAGAAAGAAATGAATTTTAAAAGTAAGGACAAACAGAACTGGTAGATCAACTGCATATGAATGGCCCATCTCCTTCTGAGATTACACAGTTCCTTGATGATACCTTTTATAGTACTTTTTTGTGTACAAATGATTATTGATAATATGCTTGTAGTCTGCCTAAACACAATCTCTCTCCCTCTCTCTCTCTCTCTCTCTCTCTCTCTCTCTCTGTCTTTGTCTGTCTGTCTATCTGTCTCTGTCTCTCAAGTTGTTATTCTTCAGATATCATGGAATCCCACAGTTTGTAGCTCCATGGCAACATTAGGAAAAATGTTGTTGGAAAAACCATGGAGCATATTTTTTGTTTGCTTTGGTTTTTACCAAGGAGCAAAAGATAAGCTTGAACAGTGCTGCATAATGCCTCATAACATAGTCTAGTCTGTTCTGTTAATCCACATAAATGCTGGCCCAGGTCACTGTCCAAGACATGTATATTGGGGTACTAACTTAGTGAATTGCCTGTATACATTCATAGCCTACTTGTTTTTGCCTTTCCCTTTGTGTAATCCTCTTCTGATTTCATCAGAGTGACAGTGGTTGTCACTGAAGAGATCTGGTAGGATTTTAGGTCTTGGTGATCTGAACAATGCTATTCACAAGCAGGAGCTTTATAGAGAGGTGGATAAAGAAGCTGGCAGATTGGTTTTTTGTTTTTGTTTTTTTTGCTTTTTGGAGGGCAATTGGGGTTAAGTGACTTGCCCAAAGTCACATGGTTAGTAAGTGTGTTAAGTGTCTGAGGCCAGATTTGAACTCAGGTCCTCCTGACTCCAGGCCGCTGCCCTACTCATTGTGCCACCTAGCTGCCCCACTGTGCCACCTAGCCACCCCTGGCAGATTGGTTTCAATGGGTACTCAAAATCTACTTGTAGTGATAAGATTCCCTCATGGGATATAGACCTAATAATGGGTCAAAAGATACACATAGCTCTTTTTAACTCATTAAGCATCATTCCATATTGTTCTCCAGAATGGCTGGACCAGTTCACTACTCCACCAACATTTCATTGGTGTATTTATTTTTCCCTCATTCCTTTCAGCATTTGTCACTTCTGATAGGTGTGAGGAGGAGAGGTATTTTAAAAAGTCCTTCCCTAGGTATGCTACCTTGCTTCCAATAAAGTTCTACCATGCTCTGTTTCTTCCTAACCTTTTTCCTCATTGAGTTATCATGTAACAGTGGTAAACTCGGAGCGGGGGAAAGGGGGTCCAAGAAAGTATTACATAATTTTCTTATTTAGGCTTGCCTGATGTTCTAACCAAAAACGAAACCTTATAATGTATAATATAGGGTATAGCAAAAGACTTTTTGATGGTTTTATCTAGCATTCACCACTTTTAATTTAATACCTCAAGTTGGAATTTTGATTTGCAATTGTCATTTTTTTGTCTATCATCCATTTTCCCCTTATGTGTGCAACTACAATAATAAGCATGAGACTAAAGACAATCAACACACAGACCTAAATTTAATATGTTCTCGAGTTTTTCTACTCCCTTTTTGCTTGATTTGCATAGGTGTTTCTGACTGTGAAAAAATTTATATCACATATGCTTTAATCAGAATCTTAGACATTTTGTAATTTAAAAAAGATGTTTGGTGTTATATTTTAATAGGGATGGAGCACACAAGTGACACCTCAAAACTGAACTAATGATGTCAGATTCTCAAGTATTTCTCTTCATTTCTGCATAATATTATGGTTCAGTTACAATTACATTTAGAATGGAAACATGTTATTTTGGAATGTTTAATAATACTTCACAATGTCAAAAATATTTTGTTGCATTAAACAAAGGAAAAGAAGGAAGAAAGGGTGAAAGGAAAGAAGGAGGGATGGAGGGAAGGAAGGATAGAAAAAAGGAAGGAAAGGTAGAGAAAGGGAGGGAGAAGACAGGAGACAGTATAAAGGAAGAGTAGAAGGAGAGAAGAAGGGGGAGAAGAAGGAAAAGAGGAACAGAGGGACAGAAAGGAGGGAGTGAAGGAGAAAAGGGAAGGAAAGCAGAAGGAAGGGAGGAAGAAAGGGAAGAAGGAAGGGAAAGAGGGGAAAGAAAAGAGGGAAGAAGGAAAAGAGGCAGGGGAGAGGAAATAAGGAGTAAAGGAATGGATGGTATAGGAAAGGAAGGAAAGGAGGAAGAAGAAAGTAGAAAGGAGGAAATAGAGGGGAAGGATAGTAGGAAGGAAGGGAGAAAAGTAGGAAAATGGAAGTAAAGAAAAAAGGGAGAGGGGAAGGAGGGAAGTAAAAGAGAGGTATTTTCCCTGAATTTGAATGGCACTACTGTCTTAGAAGGCTCTGCTTGGCTTTGGTGAGGGGAAGTACTCCTTTACATAGTGCTTGAATGGATGGGATGTAGGGGATGGGTGTGGAACACACTAAGAAATTCACTAGGTCAGGTCTAATTTGCATTAAGTATGGATTCCTTTTTAGGTTGTACATGTGGAGTATCAAAATTAAATCTGAACATGTTTCAGGGGTTTCTTTTTCTTTAACCAGGGAAGCCAGGGGCAGACAGTGACAGAGCCCTGAGATTTCTAGGGAACACTTTCCTTGTGAAAAGCAATCTGGAATAATACAAGAGGATGCCATAGACCAACTCTGAACTGTTTTCAATTATCTGAACAAGTGAGAGAAAAGTAAAGAAAGATAATACAAGTCGATTGACCAATGGGCCAATGTGTTTTTCTACAGGTTTCTTCCTGGTCATGCCTCATTTAGGTCATAGATAAAACTTCTAGTATAAAAAAAAATCAGTGGTCAGCAAAACCTCTCCATTAAAGAAATAGCTCTTGGCACCTGGGCATTTAATAATTATTGAAAGAAAAAGCAACTGAAAAAGCAAATTGCATGTTCCTAAATGTAAATGTATGCTAATAATATGCAAGTGAGATGTCTCCCATTTACTTATGACATCCACTATCTTCTTCAAATTCTGTTGAACCAAGAAAGAACCATCTTCTAGATAGATATAAAAGATTCATTATCTAATGTGTAAACGCTTGGTGCTAGAGACTTTTAACTTGCTCTGAGGCAAATAGGTCATTTTGAAAAAATGAGTCTGCAAGCAGATCCAAAGAGTTCAACTGACTATCAGCATAGAAATAATATTCTAAGAGGGAAACTTGGTAAATTATAGGTTTCCCTCACATCCCTCCCTTCTTTTTTGTTCCCACTTTAACCCTTCTAAAATCAGGCCCTTGTCACCTCTCCTCTGTACTATTGTAATAATTTCTCATTTTTGCTTTCTACTTGTAATCTCTCCCTTGCCCATTCTATTCACCCTACATTGACCCACCTAATAATCTTAATACTGTGCTAGGAATCAAGATGGATTTGAATTTCAATATTGTTTCAGATGCTCTGGACAACTTATTTGACTTCTCAGTCTTGAATTCCTAATCTCTAAGATGAAGACGATGATACCTTTAGTACCTTCTCTCTGAGATTGCCCTACATTTATATTATATATATCTAGAATGCTTAGTTATTCCCACATTTTCTTCCCCAGTAGACTATGAGATTCTTGAGGGTAGTGACCCGGTTTTAACCATGTTTTATAACCCCAGTTTTTTTTTTTTAACACATTACCTAGCACTTATTAAGAAATCAATAAATTATCTGTCTATGTTACTATATTTGATATATCACTCTGATCATGTCATTTTAGTCAGTCTTTTGTGGCTTCTCTCCTACCCACCATCTTTGTTTTAGTTTCTACTTAAACTCTCTAACTTAGCATTCAAGGCTACCCACATTTAGGCCCCATCTTCTTCTCTAGTGCCTTCTCTTACTATTACTTCATACTGTATAGTGCACGATATAATATGAAGGGTAGTAGTATCATATATTTCTATTAATGTAGCCTGATATTGACTTTCTCTGCTTAAAGCTCCACTTTATCACTTCTTCAAAGCATGGAGCTTAGCCAGGACTCTCAAAAGCAAAGAGAACAAAGCACAAACTTGTATAAGTTCAGTTAAGCCAGAAAGGCCTCAGGTAGAAACTCAATGAAAGCATCTATGCCTACAATTCAAGAAGTCACGTAGATACCTTTGGATGGGCATATCACCAGACTGCCCATAAGGTAATGTATTTTTTGGCTATGATAATACTTAGATACCAAATAGCATGTTAGAGAGGAGTTGTGGCATGTCTCTAAGGAAAGAATATCTACATTGAAGAAATGACATATCTTTGATGTACTGATAAGAGATTTCATTAACTTATAAAATATAACTTTATAATCATATCAATTTGGACTTATGGTCAAATATGGCTGTTTGCCCCCCATCCTCACCTCTCAACTCTCTTCCTGCTATCTTTTCCACATAAACTGCTATCAAATCAGTGTATTCCATACTGGGAAAATTGGCTTTCTAAAAATAAATAATAATTTTACACTTATTACTGATAAGTTTCATTTTGTAGATTCCATTCCATTCTTTCAGCCTACTGAAATTTTTATGAACCCTGATTTTTTTGGGGTGGTGAGGCAATTGGGGTTACAAAGCTAGTAAGTATCAAGTGTCAGAGGTCAAATCTGAAGTCAGGTCCTCCTGACTCCAGGGCTGGTGTTTTATTCACTATACCACCTAGCTGCCCCAGAATCCTGATTTCTTCAAGCTATGTTAAGTGGAGGTAAAGTCAAACACTAAATCCATAGTCAGAGAACTACAAATCCTATTTCTGATGTTTATTATTTATATGACCTTGGCTAAGTCATCCAGATCTCAGCTTTCTCATCTGAAAAATGAAAGGGTTGGATACAATGACCTTTGAGGTACCTTCAACCTCTTGACCTATGATCTTCTGGTCTTCTGCATTAGCTTTCTCTCTGAACTTTGGGTCACCTGTAGATTTGACTACTACAGTCTTAAACTCAGCAGAATATTGAAAAAAAAATGTTGGATAAAATATCACTGCAGAAATTCTGTCAGATTTATATCTATCCACATTAATCAAATCACTCTGGTACACTTGTTCACTAGCTATGAATCCATCTAATTTAGTTGTTAAAACATGTATCTCTGAATCTTAACCATAAAGACTTTGAGAGACTTTGTCTAATTCCTGGATGAAATCTAGACGGACATACTCTGCCTAGTATCATGATCTACCAGTTTATCAGCTGAATTAAAGAAGTGACTAAAATAAAGTGGATATTGTGTGATATACAGGTGAACTTTGATTCTCTGTGATATCACATCTGCTGGGAAATCACCTCTACAAAGTGTTCCATAAAAAGACTCAAGAACATTTAAAGATGCTAACAGCCCAAATAAAGGTGAGAGGAGTTCTAGTCCTTATTTGGCCAGCTTCGTGACCTTGGAAAAATCACTTAAGCCTTTTGAGTATAAGTCCAAAATTTGTGAAAACTATCTGTAAGATTTCTTTTAATTCTATGCCCATCTAAGGCCACAACTGCCTGTCTAACAACCATAACAGAAAAATATCAACTTTCTCAGTTCCCTATGCGGTTGGCAAGTAATACACTTGTCCATCAAAACTAGCTTGGAAAAAAGACAGTTACATGTATAATATTGTGCAGAAATGTAACTTTGGCCATTTATCTTTCCATCTCACCTTCATTAGGTTAAATAGATGGATATTTAGAAACATCTATATTAGAGATTCTTAATCTGATGTCTGCAACTTGTTTAATTTTTTTTGATAATCATATTCCAAAGTAATTGGTTTCCTTTTGTAATTGTACATATTTAATTTTATGCATTTAAAAACATTATTCAGAAAAAAGGATCCATGGGCTTCATCAGACTGCCAAAGATACCCAAAATGTTAAGAACTGTTGATCTCGATAGACTGAATTTCTTATCCTGATTTTTGTTAAGAAGGCAGTCACTGAAGATGTTGTTTCTCACATGCCTGAACAACTTTTTAGCTTCCTTTTGTGTGTTGTCTTGACCCATTAGTTTGTAAGCTCTTTCCCTCCACTTAATAGTATTTCATTTTTTTCCAATTGCATGTAAAATAGTTTTCAACATTCGTTACTTTAATATTTTGAACTCCAAATTTTTCTCCTTCCCTCCCTGTCCTCCACCCTCCCTAAGACAGCAAGAAATATTATATAGGTTATACATGTGCAGTCATGTTATACATATTTCCACATGAGTTATATTGTGAAAGAAGAATCAGAACAAAAGGGAAAACCCCAAGAAAGAAAAAAAAATAAAAGTGAACCTAGTACGCTTTGATCTGCATTCAGACTCCATAGTTCTTTCTCTGGAAGTGGATAGCATTTTCCATCATGAGTCTTTTGGAATTGTGCTGGATCATTGTATTGCTTAGAAGAGCCAAGTCTTATCATACTTGATCATCAAACAATGTTGCTGTTATTGTGTACAAGGTTCTCCTGGTTCTGCTCACTTGACTCAGCATCAGTTTGTATATGTGTCTTTCCAGTTTTTCTGAAGTCTGCCTGTTCATCATTTCTTATAGCACAATAGTATTCCATTACATTCATATACCACAACTTGTTCAGCCATTCCCCAACTGATGGGCATCCCCTTAATTTCCAATTCTTTAACACTACAAAAAAGGCTGCTATAAATATATTTGTATGTGTGGGTCCTGCTCCCTTTTTTATGATCTCTTTGTGATACAGACTTAGTGTGATATGGCTAGTTCAAAAATATGCAGAATTTTATAGCCTTTTAGGCATAGTTTCAAATGGCTCTCCAGAATAGTTGGATCAGTTCACAATTCCACCAGCAATGTATTAGTGTTCCAATTTTCTCACATCTTTTCCAACATTTATCATTTTCCTTTTCTGTCATATTAGCAAATCTGATAGGAGTAAGGTGGTACTTCAAAGTTGTTTTAATTTGCATTTCTCTAATCAATAGTGATCTAGAGCATTTTTTTATGTGACTATAGTTTAAATTTCTTCATCTGAAAACTGCCTGTCCATATCCTTTGACCTTTTATCAATTGGGAAATGACAGGTATTCCTATCAATTTGACTCAGTTCTCTATATCTTTTAGAATGAGGTCTTTATCAGAAACAGTGGTTGTAAAAAAAATGTTGTCCAGCTTTCTGATTCCCTTTTAATCTTGGTTACATTGATTTTGTTTGTGCAAAACCTTTCTAACTTAATGTGATCAAAACTATTCATCCTGCATTTTATAATATTCTCTGTCTCTCATTTGGTCATAAATCCTTCCCTTCTCTATAGATCTGAAAGGTAAACTATTTTTTCCTCTCCTAATTTGCTTATGGTATCACCCTTTATGCCTAAATCATGTGCCCATTTTGACCTTTTCTTGGTATATAATGTGAGATGTTGTTCTATGGCTAGTTTCTGCCATAATATTTTCCAGTTTTCCCAGAAGTTTTTGTCAGATAGTGAGTTCTCATCCCAGAAGCTGGAGTCTTGGGTTTATCAAACAATAGATTACTATAGTTATTGACTATTGTGTCTTGTGTACCTAACCTATTCCACTGATCCACCACTCTATTTCTTAGCCAATACCAAATTGTTTAGATGATTGTCACTTTATAATATAGTTTTAGATCTGGTATAGCTAGGCCACCTTAGAATCTTTTTTCATTAATTCCCTTGATATTCTTGACCTTTTCTTCATCCAGATGAATTTTGTTATTTTTTTTCTAGCTTATAAAATGATTTTGGGAAGTTTTATTGATATGGCACTGAATAAGTAAAAATTTTGGTAGAATTGTCATTTTCATTATATTAGCTTGGTCTAGTGATGAACAACTGATATTTTTCCAGTTGTTTAGATTTGACTTTATTTGTATGAAAAGTGTTTTGTAATTGTGTTCATATAATTTCTGGATTTGGCTTAGCAAGTAGACTCCCAGATAGTTTATATTTTTATTGTCTATAATTTTAATATATTATCTACACTATTTTCTATTGTCTACAATTATTTTAAATGGAATTTATATCTAACTGTTTGTTGGTAATATGTAGAAACACTGATGATATATGTTGGTTTATTTCATATCCTCCAACTTTGCTAAAGTTATTTCTTGTTTCAAGTAGCTTTTTAGTTGATTCTCTAAGTATAACATTATATCATCTGCAAAGAGTAGTAGTTTTATTTCCTCATTGTCTATTCTAATTCCTCCAATTTCTTTTTCATCTCTTACTACTAAAGCTCACATATTTAGTACAATATTGGATAATAACGGTGATAATGAACATCCTTGTTTCACCCCATGATCTTATTGGGAATGCATCTAGATTATAATCATTACATATAATACTTGGTGATGGTTTTAGAAAGATACTAATTAGAATTTTAGCAAAAACTCCACTTATTTCTATGCTCTCTAGAATTTTTAATAAGAATGGGTGCTATATTTTGTCAAAAGCTTTTTCTGAATCTATTGAGATAATCAATATTACCAATTATAATTGATATTGAGATATTAAATATAATCAGTAAATTAGTTTTATTATTTATATGATCAATTATGCTGATAGTTTTCCTAATATTGAACTAAACCTGCATTCCTGGTATAAATCCTACCTGGTCATAATGTATTATTCTCATGATAAATTGCCGTATTCTCTTTGCTAACATTTTATTTAAAAATTTTGCATCAATATTAGTTACGGAAATTGTCCTATAATTTTCATTATGTTTTGACTCTTCCTGTTCTACATATCAGTGCTGTATTTGTATCATAAAAGGAATTTGATAAGAAATCCTTCTTTGCCCAATTTACCAAATAGCTGAATTAATTATTCTTTAAATGTTTGGTAGAATTCACTTATAAATCTGTCTGGCTGTGGAAATTTTTTTTCTTGGAGAGCTCATAGGTTGTTCAAGTTCTTTTTCTAAAATGGGGTTAATTATTTATTTACTCTTCTGTTAATCTGGGCAATTTATATTTTTGCAAATATTCATCTATTTCACTTAGATTGTCAAATTTACTGGCACACAGTTGGGCAAAATAGCTTCTAATTATGGATTTAATTTCCTCATCACTCTTGGTGAATTCACCCTTTTCATTTTTGATCCTGGTAATTTGGCTTTCTTCTTTCCTTTAAAAAATCAAAT
>CM053585.1:66513565-66542660 GCA_028646515.1 Pseudochirops corinnae | reverse complement strand
TGAGAGAGATAGAGAGAGAGAGAGAGAGAGAGAGAGAGAGAGAGAGAGAGAGAGAGAGGGAGAGAGAGAGAGGGAGAGAGAGAGAGAGAGAGGGAAAAGGGAGAGGGAAAGAGAGAGAAAGTGTTACCTCTCTGAATTAGTAGGAAGCTACTTGATAGGAGCTCCTTATTTCAACAAAATACTGGTGTTAAAAGGGCAGGGGGGAGAAAGACACTGTGCTTGGCATTTGAGGATAAATATTTAAAAGGGTAGCTAGGTGACTCAGTGGATAGAGCACCAGGCCCAAAGTCAGAAAGACCTGTGTTCAAATCTATCCTCGGACACTAGTTTTGTGACCCAGGGCAAGTCACTTAACCTTGTTTGCCTCAGTTTCCTCATCTGTAAATAATGAGCTGGAAAAGGAAATGGCAAACCACTCTAGTTTCTTTGCCAAGAAAACCCCAAATGGGGTTATGAAGATTCAGACACAGATGAACAACAAGAAAAAAATTTAAAGAGACAGTTCCTGCCCTAAAGGAACTTACATATTACTGGCTGAAGGTGCACTGTGAATTAATGACTGATCTGTGCTAGGTTCATCTGGATTCTATTCCTGCACAATCCATTTTGAAACTTGAAATGGAGCTTGCTTCTTTACTCTGAGAAGATGTGAAATCTATTCTGGCAGTGAAGCAGCAAAAATAAGAAAGATTTTTAAAATAAATAATTAAAGCACTAGAGTTTTTTGGTTGCAAGAGAAAATCATCTTTCAGAGCAAACAAAGAAAAAAAAAATCTACCTCAGGAGAGATTGGATGAATTCCTTGCCTCATACATAGGGACATTCAGCCAGTGAATCAACACAGTTTAGTTCTTAAGCACTGTGAACCTATAGAATTATAAACTATAATCCCTGCCCTTAAGAAGTTTATAATTTATTTGGAACATTAAGACTAATACATCAAACAACCAGAGAGTGAAATTTTGTGATCCATCACTCACAGATGAAAGCTTTGGGTTTATATATGTTGTGCTTGTATTGAGGGGCTTCTTACAAATCCCTTCCTTTAGCTCCTACCTACCTCCAAACTAGGGCTGCCTCTAGGAAAGTCTGGGTTTTACTCATTCCTAGGTCACAACAACAAAAGAGAACAGGCCTACAGCTTCCATGGAAGGACTCATGCTAACCCCATATTGAATATAGGACAGGCCTTATTTAGCCCAACAAAAAATATAAATCAAAAGTCAAAACAACTGTCTTTTCATCCTAATTTCTTTCTTTCCTTAGGAAAGTAGCCTTCTTTTCCCTCAGGGACTCAGACAATTCTCTAAACTCACATTACTAACAGGTTGAGCTGCCCCTGCAAGTGAAAAACCTATGGGGTTGCTAGAGAGTCAACTAGCCTACCCTTTTGGGGGTCTCCAGCTCTATCCAGGGATTTCTACAGTTTTCTAGATTTATAGCATTATTAGGGTTATAGCTCTCTGCTATGAGGAAGCATTGACGGAAGCTAGAGAATCAAACCACCAGCTTCCTCTGATGAACTCTACCCTTCTCAGGGATCTTACACAGTCCCCCTGATGTCCTGATGTATATTTCCTCTACTTGTCTTTGGTAACTCCCACCCCCTCCACCAAATGGAAACTCTTACCTCCACACACGTATAGACATACCCCCTCATGACCAGTATCATGATTGTCAACTCTTTCCCCAAAGGCCTGTACAGTCCACATAACTTCCACATAAGTCCATCAGTAAATAAGCATTTTTTTAATGCTTACTGATTGTTATGCACCAGACACTACACTAACCACTGGTGTTACAAAGAAAAGCAAAGAAAATCCTGACCTTGAGGAGTTTGCAATCTAATAGGTCAGATAGCAAGCAAACAAGTATTTAAGAATAAGCTATATGCCAGTAAACAGCAAGATCTAGGCTTGCTCTTCCTCCTTATAGTTCCACAGATCCTGGCTTCCAATCTCCAGCTCCTACTTGGTATAGCAACTCATCCACAGGACTCAGAAAATTTACTGTTTACTCAGAAAATACTTCTGTTTACTCCATCACTGCCTCTGTTGGGTAGTATGGAAGCTCCTTTAAGATTGGAACTGATTCATTTTTGTCTCTGTATCCCCCGCACCAAGCACCATGCCTGACATCAAGCAGGGACTTGGGAAAAAAAAATGCTTGTTGATCAAGTGATTCATCTGCCTCCACTCTTGAGTGCTGCATAATTTTTCCTCTCCTCAAGCTAATTTGATACTCTGTAGGGATACTATGGATGCACAGGCTCCCCTCAAGGGACTGATGTCTGCTCCCTACATGTAGACCCTTTTAAAGACCAAGTCCAAGGGCATACCTCGACCATGAATTAATAAATCACCTTCAAACCTGGCAGAATCTGACCTGGAAAAGTCAAATTTCTACCCATCAAAGAAACAATATCAGTGCCAGACTAAAGATATCAATCCTTGTTAATACTGTTACCCAGGAGTTAGCCTTGACTAGAAATTAACAACCGATTTTTTGACTAGTAAATAACACCTTGTTAAGAAAGAGAAATTCAAGAGGGCCTTTGGCTCTCCCAAGAACACTGCATTTTAATAGTAGGATGAAATCTTTTCAATAGGGCTGAAGTCTGGATCCTTCATCTCACTTTAGTTGCTTAACTTCTGTGCTGTGTCATATTTATTCTACTCTCTAGCAAATGATACCTGATGTAGAAGGACAACAACTGGCATTGTAAGGTTTGTAAATCATTAGATCATCTGATTTCACAGAAATGTCCTGGGTGGTACTAAGGGTATTATCACCCACAATTTCTTTTTTTTTTTTTAATGATATCTAATTTAGAGCAAAATAAGTTTATTCTACAATAGAACATTAAAGAAATAAAAATCAAATGTAAACAAGAAATTGTAAACAAAAAAATTATAACACCTCTCCCTTGACCAGTAAATATTCTATACAAACTACAAATGTATCAAAAACATTTATATTTATATATGTATACAACCAAATATCAAAATATATTTTATTCTGGACTTCTTTCAAATCTGGTTCAAATTTTAATTGTCAGAGAAATATAATTACTCTAATTTTCCAAAGAAATTAAGATTTAGCAGTTGACCTGCTCAGGGTCACACAGTTAGTAAGATTAAGAGGTAGGATTAGAACCCGGGTCCTTCCTAACTCCAGGTTTCAGCACCCTTTCTGGAATGGTGCCTGCTCTGCCTCACTTACATGTAAAATACCTGCAAAGATCACTTGCAGAATTTTTTTGGAGAAGTTGTTCAAGCTGATTTATTTTAGCAACACTTTGCTAGAATTTTCAAATAAGTAGCATATAACTTTATTATAGGCATCCTAGGGGATAGTAAGAAGACCTTTACTACCTTGCAGTGTGAGCTTGGGCAGGTTAGCTTGTCTCTCTCGGTCTTCATTTCTTCCTCTGAAGGGTGGGGAGGGAATAAGAAAATTTTAAGGTCTTTTTAAACTCTATAATTTTAGGGGAAATGTTCATTTTAATCAAGATGCTCTTATCGAATTTGTTTCTACTTTTAAAAGATGATCTATAAAAACAATGTAAACTGAGCCTTCTGAACTAGTGGTTCATTAAATGCCTATCATCTGAACGCAGGCCTAATATGGCAAATATAGCCCAGACAACTCTGACTTTTTTATTTTTTGTAACACCATCTGGCACATTAGCATGTGGAAGAATTTATTTAAATAATCACATTAACAAAAGTCATTGCCGACACACATATACGAACACAAGCATACACAAATACATCTGTTTCAAAGATATAGAGGCTAAATTCACAATCTGAAGTTGTGGATTACAGTGGGTTTTGTGTCACCTACTTATTACTTTGGAGAGGCCCATGGAGTTCAATACCTTACCTATCTTTGTGCAGAGCAGAGTAGTAATAATAATGGCTAGTATTTATGGGGTGCTTTAAGCTTTATAAAGCATTTTAAAGCATTATCTCATTCAGTATTTCCAACAATCCTGTTATTGTAAATGTAAGCCAATTTTAGAGGAAAAAAAAAATTAAGACAGAGGTCAAGTGACTTACCTAGAATCAAATAACTATTAAGTATATGAGGCAGGATTTGAATCCAGGCTTCCTGACTCCTTGTCCAGAACTCTACCCATGATCTCACACTGCCTGCTCCCTCTTGTAAGTTCCTCAGACAGTTAGTTATTCTTTCTGAGGCTGGTGAAAGTTATGGTGAAAGCACACAAAGAAATGGACCATATTTGTGAACTGATTTCAGGTCATTAGCTTCACATTTGCCCAGTAAGGTAGGAAAAAATCCCCTTCCAATCTCAAACCTGAACCAGTTCAGGTATAGGAAACATGCTGTACTTTCTACTCAAGAATGAATGGGGAGAATCCAAGGTGAGAATGGAAAATAATTACTTATTTCTTTTGTTGAGTTAATTTTTGTGTGTTTTGTTTCTTCTTTTCACATTCTGCTTAAAGGTGAAGCCTTGCTTGTTGCAATGGCAACCAGACCGTGTTTGTGTAGCTCTAAAAGCTCACCATTTGTCTTTAAAGTGATAGAACTAAAAGAGAAAGTTTTCTCTTTAGCCAATCATAATTGAGACTTATTAGATAAATATACCAGAGTTTAGAGGCAGGTGTTCAAGCGAATCCAAATCCCCTGTAGATAGTCTTAGTCTAAATCTGAATCAAAGGAATCTGGGTTCTTAGTTTCCCTGCCTCTTAGATCAGTGAAGAAGCAAAGAGTCTTTTGCCTTGTAAAAGATGTGCATGGAGCTCAGCAGTGGAAATACTGAAGATCACAGCTGGTAGATCTGGAGAGTGACATGTGGGAAAGGAACGAATTCTAAGCTGGTACAGTAGTGCCAGTGTCTGAATGAGGGCCCACTGTCAGAAGGAAGTTTCTGAAGGAAATCAAGCATCCTTTAGCACTGACTAATTGAACCAGTCTTAACATAGTTGATTTGTCCAAGTTGGCAGTTAGCTGGAAGTATCTACAACAGAAACTATTGAGGAAGCATCAGATAGTGAAATTAATTTGCTACACATAGCTTTGGCAAATCATATCCAGGGATCTCATTATCATAGCCAAGGGCAAGTTAATTTCTAGTGGTGGGATAAGCCTGAGTGACCTATTTCCAGATTGTTAAAATGGAATTGTGTGTCCAAAGGAAATACTAGATGCATTCACCAGTACACCTCATGCATATGCCTACACACGTGCACAGCTTTAGGATTAACATTTATACACAAGATGTAACAGGAAGATGCTTCATTAAAATGTGCTGAATGCAATGCTTTAAGGCAGGGGTTTTTTAATCTAGGGTTTGTGAACTTTCTCTTTAAAAAATTAGTCTCCTAACTACATTTCAATATAATCAGTGTCATTAGTAATCTCCTGTATTTATTTTATGAATTTAAAAACATTCTGGGATAGGGTTCACTAGACTGACAGAGGGGTACATAACAAAAAAGTAATTGCTTTAAGACAAAGTTATATTCCTTAAGCAGCAAATAACTCATTTAAAACCTAACACTTTATAAAATAGAATTTAAATGGATGATCATTTTTCTGAAAAAAGTCATATACCTCTCTGTACCTAAAAACTAAACAGAACACACAGCTTCTGACATGATGCATTTATTGTCAAGCTTATTATTGATGTCAATAATATATATCCAGTTGGGTGGCATGGCAGATAGAGTGCCTGGCCTGGAGTCAGGAAGACTAGTCTTACTGAGTTCAAATCTGGCCTCAGATACTTACTATCTGTGTGACCCTGGGCAAGTCACTTAACCCTATTTGTCTCAATTTCCTTATCTATAAAATTAACTGGAGAAAGAAATAGTAAATCCCTGCAATATCTTTGCCAAGAAAAACCCAAATGGGGTTATAAAGAGTCAGATACAACTGACAACAACACATATACAGTCAGAAAAGCATTGAGGTACATCAGAAAAAAGTGTTACATTTACAATCCAAAGACATGGGCTCAGATACTAAGTCTGCCATTTGCTACTTTCATTGCCTTGGGCAAGTAATTTAACCTCTATGGGCCTCAGTTTCCTTATCTGTCAAGTGAGATAGTCAAATTAGATGGCCTCCAGGGTCTCTCCCGGCCATCATATGATCCTAAGTGATTAGCTAGAAATTAACAGTTAGTAATTAGTAATTAGCCGATGAGAAAAGAATCAATGCTGATAGTAAAATAGTAAGAAAAACATCCAGAAAACATATCTGGGATTGCTTTGTTTCTATTTATACAGTCAGTTGGAAAGAGTTGGTCATGTACCTTTCAAAGTATAAGCAGAAAGTCCATCTGAGTATAAAATTTAGAGAATCCCCAATATACAATCAACTTCCACTCCGTTAAAGATTTCAACCCACAACTCCCTCCACACCTTCTATTCATATCAAAATCAACAAATATATTACTGTTTTCATTAACCAACTTCCTTTGGGAGTCTATTAATCTGTATTTCATGATATTAATTATCTACCAGACAATAAACCTCAAAATCAGTTACCATCATCTATGTATTCTTTGTATCGCCCAAAGTATAATCATCAATATATAAAGTATAATCAATATCGCCCAAAGCACAAAGTATAATCACGTAATGTTTGTTGAATTTTATCCCAATCTTCTCTACAGACTGGCTAGCTTCAAGAGAAGGCAGGGTCTGATTGTCTATTCAGTGTAATTGGCAGACCACCAACAAAATCTCCCAGCTCTGAAATTGCTCGTGCCTGTTCTCTTTTAAAATGTTGGTTGGTTGTTGTCCTTCGTTCTCGAAGAGGACCAAAATGACATCACTATTCTAGATTCAAGGTCCAGTGTGTCTGACTGTTACTGATCAGAGCAATATGAACTCAGAACGCGCTACCATAGGTCGGGCACAGATAATCCATGTGAACATTTGGGGATTTAGAATTTTAAAATGCAAACAGTTCTTGGGTAGTAAACATTAGCATTCTACTATTAATTGATTGATTGGAAATTATCTGCTTTATAGCCTGCGAGTATGAGTTCCAGGGCAGATGTGTCTAGATGGGGAAAGGGATGGAGAAAGGAAGAGAAGAAGGAAGGGAGAAAGGAAGTAAGGAGGGGGGCAGGGATGGAAGGAGGGACAGAGGGAAGGAGGGAGGGAAGGAAAGATGAATTTTTAAGTACCTACTTTGTGCAAGGCACTGTGCTAAGAACTTCATAAGTGTTATAAAAGAACCCTGGGAAGGAAATCAGCTTAAGCATACTAAGGAACCAATTGGCAGGCGCCAGTCAGTCAATAAGCATTAAGCACCTACTGTGTGCCATGTACTGTCCTAAACACTGAGGATACAAAGAAAGGCAAAAGCCAGTCCCTGCTCTCAAGAAGCTTGTGGTCTAATGGGGGAGATAACATATAAAAAAAAAATACGGCCAAACAAGCTATGATTAGAATAAATTGGAAATGATCAACAGTGGGAAGGCAGTAGAATTGTGGGGAGGGTTGAGATAAAAGGGCTAGAAAATGATCTGCCCCCATTTTATATCAGTTTTCTTGTATTTCCATGTATTTAATAGCATTTAATTTAGTTGTTATAATTCAAAGATAAGTTGTTTATCATGGCCGTTAGTTACTATTATTGCAGCACTTCCTTACTTTGCGTCCCTCTAAAAGACTCTATATTCCATGAATTCAGGGACTGCATCTTCCTTACTTTCACATCTCATCCTCCCCATCACCACCAACATCATTAGACTGTTCCACACCAAGGTGGAATTTCAATGTTTGCTGAATTGAGCTGCCCAGAACTAAATTGATTTGCACATATTAATAAGAAATGAGTGCACTCATCTCTTAGGCATGTCCACTTTGCCTAATGCATAGTTTTTTCTCAGTGCCAGTTCATGTCTACGTGTCACTTTGGATGAGCTGAAGCAGCTAATTTGTTAGGCCAAAGCTCCTTTCAGGGAAAGACAACACATCATTCATTGTTGTATTCTAGCCCTTAGCTTAGTGTCTTGAACATACCAAATATTTGTCAACCTAGGAAATTCCTTGAGTAGGACTTTTACCACCAAGACATTTGTCACATACTATGACTTAGTAGATAGGTCCTAGTGAATTGCCTAGGGCACACGGAGGTTGAGTGACTTCCCCAAGGTCTCACAGCTAATAAAAGTTAGAGGCAAGATCAGAACCTAGGTCTTCCTTACTTTAAGTCCAAAAATCTGTGCACTATGCCTTGCTGACTTTATTTGCCTTTACTATACCCTCTATTATGCCTTTAAATATATGCCTTTATATGTGTCCCTTATATGTACCTTTATATATGTCCTACTTGTTAGAACATGTTATTTTAGCATTATAAGGTACTACTAGTGAGAAAACTCCCTTTACCCATGTAGATCAGCAAGTGTTCTCCAATTTAGTGTCCTCAGGCCCAGTGAGGTTTGTGACATGCCGAGGGTCATGCAATCAGTGTGTGTCTAAAATGGAACTTGAACTCAGGTCTTCTGTCTCGGGGTTGATTCTTTGCCTTGAAAATACTATGTGCTTATTCCATGTTTCCTGAATTTAATCAAATCGACTTGAACTGGGCTATTTGGGAAAGGTAAAATTTGGAAGCAATGTAATCTGGAATTCACTGCCTGGTCTATATCTGATAATGCTAAGAAGCATAGTTGACTCTAGGAATCCTTGTTTCTAGTCCTGTGCTTTGTGTTGGTCTAGTCATTTCATTATGGATGAGATTCCCACCACCTGCTTTCATAACTAGAGGGCACTTAAGCAGGTACCAGTTGGAAAAGCATTTCACAACTCCTGGCATTTCAGCCTTGCCAACATGTCATTCGTACCCAAGGGGTGCATCAGTGTGATAGAGATGCCTGTGCCAAATGCTGGTCATTGTACTCCAGGCGGCTTGCAAGTAAGGAAGCATTAGAGACATAATGTTTGGCTGATAGATTCATATATGAGTTATTGCCCTTTCTGATGAACATCTGGAGAACTTCCACTAGTAGTCTAGTACTGGGGAACTCTCCAAGTGGCAACTTCAAAAAACAACAGAAACCACTCTGAGTTACTGGGGATTTCCTTATAATTAAAAATACCCCACTTTTCTCTAGTTGGGAGAAATCCAAAGGGGAAGTTGTTTCATAACTCAGTCATCAAACATTTATGACACGTCCACTAGGTCCTTGACACTTTATGTGGGTTCATAGGTCTGTGTCATACCTTAAAGGATCATGGGATGATAGATTTAGATATAGAAGGAACATTAGAGGCCATAGAGTCCAATCTCCTCATTTAATAGATGAGTCAACTGCAGATAAAGGGTTAAGTGATTTGCCTGAAGCCATATAGCTAATAAATGTATGAGATGGCATTTGAATCCGATCTTTCTGATGCCAAAGATATCTGGTTTCCTCATGCATAACACATATATTACAGATACAGACTAAATAACATTCTGTATATTTAACAGAGGAGAACAATTAAAATGAAATTAGTGATTTCTAGCTATACAGCTATTTGAAAGGACAGTCACTCACTAAATCAAGATCTAAATTTTGACTGGATTGGTCAAGAACTCATAATTTAAATTTAAGTAAGGTGGGTACAATTTTATATATCAATTGTGTAGAACCCAGATCACCTAGTACAGAGTGGAGCACTAAGTTTGGATTCTATAAATACTTGTTAAAGCATACTGAATTAAGTATCAGATTATAAGCCTAGCTCCTTTCGGGAAATTTTAAGATACCCAGAATTTCAATTCCATATTGACAACTTTTGAAAAACAAATGACCTTAATTCAGACAAACAGAAAGATTCCACCTGAAAATAGATTTGAATAAATTTGTCAACTGTTTTTCCCTGTTGATATTTGGTCTTTGGCTGTAAAATATACTTCTTTTACCCTCGTTAACAACAAAGAAGGAAAGAAAAAGCCCTGGATCTATCTTTGTGTGTCAGAACAGTAGTCTACATTCTCTAATTTTTAGGTGATTAGAGGTGAAACTCACTTTTTTTTCCTTTTTTTTCTTTTTTTGTGTTTTGCTGATAGATCATCAGATTCATGTAAAAACTCTTTTCACATAGCACAATTTTTTTTTGTTTGTTTGTGGTTTTTTGTTTGTTTGTTTCTTTATAGGAAAAAAAAATTCACAAATTGATCATCAAGCCAGGAAGCTACCTTTTGGAGCAATGTAAATTATCATTTTTTGTCTTAGTTTAGTTTGGTTTGGTTTGGTTTGGTTTAGTAGAGATACCTTATCATTTGGCAAATATGTACAGCAGGCATTTTCCAGAGAATGATTACATGGGACTTATCCTTCAGACATTCCTTTCCTCCGTCATTAAATTCACATCCTCCTGGAGAGTCCTTAGCAACCCTTCCCTGGGTGGCATTGGAGTAAGAGATCTCCCTGGGATTGCTGAGGTCGCCCTCCTGTGGCTGCACAACTGTCTGAGAGTTTCCTTTCCATCACTTTGCTTTCTCACTGAAGCAAGTTTACCAATGTGTCCCAACAGAAACAAAGTGGAACTGAAAGGGGAAAAAATAGATTTTTGTCCTCTCCAGTGTCCTGTCCAATGGTGGGAGAATTTCTGAGCCTGTCTGAATTCCTAATCTATTAGCTCATAAGCTCAGTGAGAAAATGATTTCTATTTTTGCAAACATTTCTCTGTACCTTAAACAGGACAGTTCTTAGGAAAGACTGACTTGCCTTATGAGCTAAATTGTACTTTGTGTCTAGAGGTGGGATTTTTTTTCTCTTTCTTTCTGCTTTTTGCCATGCACAGCACTTGTCTGTCCAAGACAACATTCCCCCCCAGCCATCTCCTGGAGGAAAATACAATGTGGAAAAATCCAAGTAATTTCTTTCCTCATGCTAAGATTATACAGGAAAAGACTCTGGACAACTCCCAGCTTAGTTGCCACAAGACTGGCAGTAAAGGCAATGGTTACCTTAATGTTCTAGCCCACTGACCTCTTGCTTGCACTGCTGACTCACTCATTCCCATCTGTCCTTCCATGCTCAAAGTGAGGAATCATATCACATGCTTCCTTTCCAGTTACCTCTGCATGGTCCTCTTCAAGAGGGAGTGCTCTCAACTAGGCAAACCAAACTTCCTCTCTTTCTTCCTTGTTTTACCCACCCCTTGTCTTTATTGCTTTCAAATACCACCATCACTCCATTTTTCCTATTTCAGTGTTTACTTTTGAGCCCTGATAAATATCTTTACTTTGAAAGCTCACTGTTCAGCATATTGCCCCTTCAGAAGGAATACACTCAAGAATCTAATATTAATAATGTAAGGAACAAAATATTTTAATATGATTTTAAAAATGTTTTAATGTTCAAGTTGGATGTTTTCTACAACAGTGCAGATTGTAACCCATCCATGCCTACACTCTGTAAATATATTAAGTTCTCCCACCATGGAGGATTCACCCAACATGCTGGAGACCCTTCTCACTTTCTCCTGGCATCAGAAGGCACACCCAGACTATCTTCCTCTCTTTTCTTTCCTTTGCCATAGGATCAACCCATCTTCTTCTGTCATATACTTTGCTCTTGGCATCATTTAGTCTTGTTCATCAGAATCTCTCATTACTTATAAACACGTTGCTCTCACCCACCTGGACCTCTCCATTGTCCTCTATCTGATAATATTGTTCAGTTCTTTACTACTTAAATACTAGTTGTTAGAAAACAAAGGAAGGGGGAAAGGAACAATCATTTAACAAGTGCTTACTGTGTGCTGGGCATTCTACTAAGTACTTTACAGATATTATCTCATTAGATTCTCACAACAACTCTGTAAGATAGGTGCTATTATGTTCTCATTTTATAGATAAGGAAGCTGAGGAATAGAGAAGTTGTGACTCACCCACAGATATACAGCTCGTGTCTGAGGTCAAATTTGAACCTGGTTCCTCTTGACTCTAGCCCCAGAGCTCTATCCACCAGGCTACCTATGTATTATTTCCTCAGAACAGAAAATTTCAGCTGTGGAAACTCCTTCCACGGATGTAGATCAATGATTCGTCTGTAATTGACAGATGGCTACCCATCCCTACATTCCCATCCTATGTGACTCCTCCATGTCCTCTCAGAATAAATTTCACCTCAAGGCATCCCCTTAATATGCTAGAGTCCACATTCACTTTTTTCTAACATCTGGTGGAGCAGACTGGATATTCACCCATAATCCCTAGCTCTTGCCAGATGAACAGCCCACCTTCTCTTTGTATAATTCCTTGATGAAGGCTATTACTTATATTGTTCTTCTCAGTTCCTCTTTAGTTATAAGTTATAGTTTTCCACTTCTACATGTGGATGTGCTTGTATTGTGAGTGTACTTTCATTGTGTTCTGCATTCTATTCATTTTTAATTCTTCAGAGACAGTGATGTTCCAATTCTTACTGCCTTGTAAAAATACCAATAAGAGGTTAATATTAAAAAGAAGGACCATTACTTTCTTGGGAAGCTTGGGATCAGTAAAAGAGCTTTGTAATTTCCTGAAAGAGGAATCCAGTCTGCTTTCCTCCTTCCTGTTCAACTCTGGACCCAACTCCCTGTACATCCTTAATTTCTGCCATAGATACACACACATATGTGTGTGTGTGTATAAATGTGTGTATGTATATACCGAGATGTGTGCATGTGTGTATATGTATTTTATATATGTGTATATGTATGTATATAATATATACACACACACATATAGAGAGAGTATATGCATATGTACTGTTGGATAAGCTCTGTAGGGTGTTCATTGAAATAAATACCAGCAGCTGGACAATAAACATTCCTCACCCACTTGATCTTTCCTGTGTAGATGAATAGGGCACACTCCTTTCAGTAATTGCAGAACTCTTTTGGAAGGCTTTGCAATATTCTTGGGTTTGATGCGATATACACTATTATATAATAAGTGTATTGTTGTTCAGTCATTTTCAGTCACTTTTGACTTTTCATGACTTTAATAAGTGTTTAGATAGATGAAAAACGTGGTATTAAGTTGATGCCCAAGAGATAAGAGTCATTACCCCCTGGAACATCAAATCAGGCTTCATGAAGAGGGTGACATTTTAGAATGGGCATCAATTTAAAAGGCAGAGTTAGGGACAAAGGTTGCTGGTGTATCTAGCTACATACATTCTTACTTCTCTGTTAGAATATAAGCTGCATGAAGGTAGGGACTGTTTTTGCCTTTTTCTAATATCTCCAGCACTTAGCACAATGCCTGGTTCTTAATAAAAGCTTGTTGACTGCCTGATGGCCTGATTTCAGGAGGCATGAAGAAGATGGAAATGCACAGAACAACTAGGGCGTAATCCATAGTGTAACATAGAAGATTAGGTTGGAAAGGTAGTGTTGTTACCATATGATAAAGGGCACTGAACCTCTGGCAAACTTTCCTCCTGAGACAAGAGGGAGTCAAGGAATATTTGAAAGACGCGAGGCAGAGGAAGAGCCAAAGATAATAAACCTTTAACCATTGGAATCTGGAAATCCTTCATGACTTTTCTTAAGTAAATACCAACAAAAGGAAGGACAAAATCTAAGGAAATTCTCTTGTTTAGTCTCTTACTGATATTGAGAGTTAGTGAGAAAATATATCTAAAACCTCTGTACCTTAATTTACCCAGTGCCAGAATGAGTCTAATGTTGTCTAAAAATTGAAGCGAGAGCGAGGTGAAAAGAGTCAGGAAGTATTAGGAGCCCAACATTTTTAGGCCTTAGAGATTCCAAGACTCTGTCCACACACTGGGATTAATATGGAGATGAGCACAAAGGGAAAGGCAAGTTCGCTGGTGCAGCCATTGTTCTCTTTGGTACAATGGAGATTTATAATTACATCCTAAAGGCCTCCAAGCATATGTAGCAAAGAGTAGCTGCGTAAACACAGGCGGTGTGGCGCAGAGGTTCCAAGAAGATAATTGGGGTTGCAAATTACACAAAGCAATTTCACCATTGATGAAATAATCTTTATTTGCAAATAGCAGATGAGATTTAGGCCTTCTATCCTTATGCTGGGATTTTGTTTTCCAAAGTGATATTTATAATGGGCCAGGCAGGACTATTTAAACATCATTAATATATTCAGTGCTCGCTTGAATTGTGCTTATATTGGACTCTGTTCCTTTAGAAAACAAACTTTCTCTCTCTCTCTCCCTCTCTCTCTCTCTCTCTCTTTTTCTCTCTCTCCTTCTCCTCTTCCTCCTCCTCCTCTATCTTCTCTGTCTCTCTCTGTCTCTGTCTCTCTGTCTCTCTCTCTCTCTCCCTCTTTCCTTTCTCTTTCTTTCTCTCTCTCTCCCACCCCTCTTTCCATCTCTTCCCCCCCTTTTCTCTGTCTCTTGCTCTCTCTCCCTCCCTCCCTCCCCCTTTCTCACCACCCTGTGCACAGCAATACTCAACTCAATAGGCATTTATTAAGCATTTATTATTTGCAAGGCACGGTGCTAAGTGCTAGAAAAAAAAGTAAAACAAAATAGCCCCTGCCCTTGGGGAACTTATATTCTTTTAAAGAAAAAGAATATAGGCTTTCAAGTAAACAGAAAGTATATACAAAGGAAATGCAAAGCAATTTTGGAAGGAGGTGAGTCACGAGTAGCTAGAGGTAATGAGAAAGGCCTTAAGTAGCAAGGCAATACTAGAAAGCTAGTATGCCACTTGGAACTAATGAGAAGCAGAGGCTTCTGCCATCTCTAATAAAATAGTCATATCCACTTCAAAATCTCCTCAACAAGCTCAAATATTATAATTTCCCAGCAGTGGAGCTACCTTGGGTACACTACAGGAGAAGTTAATGGATATTCACCTTGAACCATGAGAGCGTTTTCCACACAATTATTTATCTGCGACACTTCATCTCAGGGGCCTCCTAGATCCATATTTGTCTCGGATCTGGAGATAACTTTGTCGTATTTTGAGACCTTAGCAAATGTTAAGACAATAAGAAGTTTCTGTCCTAAGGGACATCCTTTTCCTAGATGGGTTTTGTGAGTGCCTGGTGACCCTTCCTAGTGTAGTACGTATAAGGCTATGTCTTGGTGGCTTCAGCTTCCATCCGGAGGCAGTTTAACTGGACCTCCAAGGAGACATTTCTTTTCCTTAGACATTAGATCTCAATCTAAGCACCAGTTTCACAAATGGCCTTGAAATGAAAGGCGACATTTCATTTACAGATGTTCAAAATTTAGATGATAAGGAAATAATGATCATATATGTGTACGTCTGTGTACATGTGTATGCATGTAGAGAACACTGGGCCTCGCCCATTATCTAAATGTGTTGATTGTATTTTGACGTTTATAAATTTCTTTAGAAAAGGACACAGAATCTACGTGAACTCAGTATTTTATTGAAGATAACCACATATTTATAATAGGCAGAAAGCTTAAACTTACATTGCCATTGGTGACTTCCACTTGACCCTTTCGTTAGGAAAGGGGGAGAGGCAGAAATTCAGAATTTTATTTCAGAGAATCTTAAACTTGTTAAGAATCTCTGAGTTTATCATTTGCTATTGTTTATTCATTTTTCAGTCACATCTGACTCTTCATGACCCCATTTGGGATTTTCTCGGGGAAGATAATGGAGTGATTTGCCATTTCCTTCTCCAGTTCATTTTATAGATAAGGAAACTGAGGCAAACAGGATGAAGTGACTTGCCCAGGGTCACACAGCTAGTAAGTTCTGAGGCTGCATGTGAACTCAGGAAGCTGAGTCTTCAGGACTCCAGGCCCAGTACTCTATCCACTGTGCCATCTGTCATTGTTGCTGTTCATTTGTGTTTGACTTTTTGTGCCCGCTCTACCACCCAGCTGCCTCTAAATATTCTCTAGCTGATCAAGGTCGTTATGAAAATATGACTCCCAGAATGAAGCCTCTGCCCTTAGAATGTGTGTGCCCCAGCTTCATTCCCCAAACTAGGAGCAGTGATAGAGTTGTGTGCATGGCCTTAGCCATCTTGATTGCAGGCAGGTGGCTATTGATTCCATGTACCTTGTGAACAGAGATATGGAGAAGATGGTAGTCCTTAGAAAATGTTCTGACGTAGATCATCTAGCTTGTGGTTCACCTCTCAGGTGGCTAGCGATCCGAAAATTCCTTTGTCACAGAATTATTTTTGGAGTTTGGTTCCTCTTTAAATACGCCTATTTTAAGATCTTTTTTTTTACATTTTTGACATTTTCAGATGCTGTTCTTTCCTTTCCCAAGGATGGTTATTGCCACATAGCTTAGTCAATCTTTTAGTTGGCAAACTTCACTAAATAATTTACAGGCCTCTAGAAAATCACATTTCTTCTGCTACAATTTCATTTAAATTCATTTGGGGAGCTCCACCATTTCAATAATAGAATCATTTCTTGTGTTTGAGGACTGTTTCCATGACAACTCTGACAGGTGCATGTTCTGGTGTAAGGAGTATGTTCATTTAAAAGGTTACAGTAATTATCATTGTAAAAGTAAATTGCATTACCAATGGCGGCTGAGTGCCTGCATTTAGGCAAGGAAGTGGCTCCTCTATAGTGTCTTAAGCATTAAATTCCTCCTAAGGACAAAAAAAAATGTAAAAATAACTAGGAATAATGATACTCCTTAAGTTATTTCAAAGAATCATGCCCTAGGTCATGATGCATAGATGACTCTACGGAGAATAAAAATTTGAAGGACCTGAAAAGAATGCACAGATGTCACTGGAGCAATTTAACAGGTGAGACACAGGAAATGGAGCTTTTGAGCAGGAGAAAGAAAAGACTTTTATAGAAAGAAAGAGAGAGAAAGAAAGAGAAAAGGAAGAAAGAAAGAAAAAGGAGGGAAACAAGATAGGGAGGAAGGAGGTAAAGAGAGAAGGAAGGAAGGAAGAAACGAAGGAAGGAAGGAAGGAAGGAAGGAAGGAAGAAAGGAAGGAAGGAAGGAAGGAAAGAAGGAAGAAAGGAAGGAAGGAAGGAAGGAAAGAAGGAAGAAAGGAAGGAAGGAAGGAAGGAAAAATTATTAAGTTCTTAATATGTTTGAAGCACTGTGCTAAGTGATGGAAATCCAATTACAAAGAATCAAAACAATTCTCTGCCTGAAAAAATCTTAAATTTTGTTCACAAGTGGAATCCATATGGAGACATTGAGGGTACCTTTAGGAATGATGCCAAAGCCTGCAAGTGCAGAGAGTTCAAAAACAGGCAAATGGCAAAAACATTTCTACTTTTACCATGTTATTGAAGCCTGGATAACTTGCTCAACGTGAACAAGATTAGACAAATAGAGAAAAGGGTGATAAACTCTGCCAAGAAGATGAAATGCCGTATAGGTTACTTTAAGCTCCAGAATAGATACACCTTTTAACTGGCATTTAAAGCCCCCTGCAGTTTGGTTCACACATACCTTTCCATTATTACTGTCTTCAAGACACCTTGCTGCAGTTAAAGTGAGCTAGTATAGCTGTTCTGTGCTTTGCTTTCCATCTTCTGTGCCCTGTCACCATGGAGGTGGACCTCCATGTCTATAATGAACTCCTTTCTTTTGTCGATTGCTAGCTTTCTCTAAACTAAAGCATAGTTCAGGTGCCACATCTTACGTCAGGCTTTTCCTAACTCCTAGCACTCTCTGCCTCTTGGTATTGTGCATATATTCTAATGTTAGCATAATGTAAACTGGCAAATGTTTCTTTTCTCATTCTAAATTCAGTTTTATGCAATGAAAATTATCCATTTTATTTTGTATACTGCTATGCTTTGTTTACTTAAGAATTCTAACTATTGCCATAGTTGCGAAAGGCCCCCCTCCCATTCTTCTCTAATGGTTTGTGATCTGACTTTTCATATTTTAAGTCATATTTGTAGCTTCATTTTGGTGTATGGTACAGTGTGTTTGTCTAAACATAATTTCTGCCAACCTGATTATTTTAGGGCTTCTTATGTCATCCTTTTCATCTCTCCTGCTCAAACATTTTAGAAATTATAGTACATCTTCTGATGCCCTAATAATATGTGGGATGCCTTTGCCAACCTCCACCTCTCCTTCTGCATATCATGGTGCATTTGTGGTCTAAACATTGCCCATAATCAGCAGGAGGTACCAAAAAGGGTAGAGAACAAACAGTCCTTGCCCTTGGATCAGACCTAACTGGTTAGTGATAAAGGATTAATTATTATTAGCAACATTACTTCAAACTATTTAAATCTCTGGCTTTTGGACCCTTATCAGCATTGACCTTTGGGACATTCCTGATCCCTTTGTCCTTGCCATACTTTCTTGCCTTCTGGTCCTGTCCTGTATTAAGAATCCTGCTGCTTCCCACATCTCAGGTGATCTTTGCATTTAATCAGGAAGAGGAGGCAGTTACTGGCTAAGGGAAAACAGACTCTTAAAATAAATTGGTTTCACAGGTGGTGATGAGGGTGGATGTTATTGATGTAGGTGTTCTGGAGTTTGATGAGAAATGCACTCACCAGACAATGCCTTAACCTGAGGGCTTCAACTTCCAAGTGAGATTTATGTGAGAAAAAATATAATTGCCCAGAGTTTAGGAGAGGGGATCAGTGCCTGAAGCCCTGGAAAAGAAATCAATTTTTAGAGAAAAGAGAGAAGGATTGATTCACAATAGGTAGGAATTCTCATCTATAGTGGTTCCTTAGAGCTGAAGGTGAGGAGTTTTCTCTCTATTCAGAAAAAAATAAGGACCTGAGGGAAATTAAGGACAGGAGTGGTCATTTTTGGATGAGATGAGTGTCTATCCTCCAGACTAGCACTTACAAGGGATAACTAGCCATAAAGTTGGAAAAACCCTACCAAATAAATTCCATATGAGTTACCTACATTTTAACTCTGATAGACTTTGAAACATTACATATTGGCATAAAAAAAGGAAAATTGTCTTCATACTTTTTTTTTTGTTTCTTTCACTTTCATTTCCAAACACAAACTTTCCCCTTCCTCTGGACAGAGAGCCATCCCCAAAACAAAAACAAAACAAAAAAGAGGAAAAAAAAAAAACAATTGAGCAAAACTTATCAATGTTATAAGCTGAGTCTGACAGCATATGGAGTGTTTCACACACAAAATCTTCAACCTCTGCAAAAAAAGGGAAAAGATGAATTTTCTAACATCTTCTCCAGGTCCAAACTTGGATTATAACTAGACAGTATTTAGACATTTTGTTGTAATTTAACTATCCATTGTTGAGGTTATTGCTTATCTTCTTTTCCTGGTTCTGCTTGCTTCATTTCACATCCATTCAAGTAAGTCTTCTCATGCCTCTCTGTGTTCTTTGTATACATAATTTCTTGTGGGGCAGTAATATTCCATCACATTTATGTACCAGAATGTGTTCCATCATTCCCCAAACAACAAGAATCTGCTTTTCTTTCAGTTCTTTTCTAGTGAAACTGAAATTTTCCAATAACACTTTTCTTATCTCATGCATTTTATTCAATGTGAGAGCTGCCCTTATTTATTTTATTTTGGGGGGACTCAGAGTCAGTTCAAAAAGTAATGACAGCATGATCTGGAACTGTTTTTATGGCAGTGGTATTTTCTATTTATGTTAGAAAAGAAGAGTCTTCCTTAGCTCCTTCAGTATGAGGTGAATTTTCAAAAAAAAGATTTATACAGAAAACAGCTAATATTTGAATCTGCTTGTAAAGGTACATCAAGTTCTTCTTTCAAGGTGTGTAAAATAATATAGTAGGGAGGAAATTTTGATTTGCAAGAAGAGCTGGAAAAGAAATTTTATTTTTAAGGTATGTGTGTGTATCTATGTATTTTGTCTAGAGGCTCTTAGGTCCATTCAATTAATCAAAAATCAATAATATATCTGAAAATATCTGTATATTCCCTTCTACTACCACCAGTACTACTATAAGGAAATATGTATGTATATATACACATATCACTTTAAAGTTTGCAAAGTGATTGATATACATTATCTCATTTGAGCCTCTTGACAAGGCTGTTGAAATAAGCGGATCAGATAATATTGTCCCCATTATAACTGATGAGGAAAATGAGATCAGAGAATGATCTCATGTTCAGAGAGTTACTCATATTCCCAAAGCTAGTGAGAGGTAGGTTTTGGATCCCAGTCTCCCTGACTCCATGTTTAGTACACTATCCACTAAGTCATACTATCTCTCGAAGGTATCATTCAACAGTATTTATTTTCAATGCAATAAACATTAATAATTAATTAATAAGTTCTTGCTATGTTTACTACACTGAGGTTGGTTCTAGGAGTATAAAATGAAGTGCATGAAATATATCTTTTAGAACACATCTTTTGTCATGACTCAGGAGAGGACTTTAACACTGAAGGACAGTCATCACAGCAGAATACAATGCATATGTGACAAGTGGAAAGAATACTGGATCTGGAGTCAGAGGACCTAAGTTCAAATCCTATCTCTGCCACTTATTACATGGTGACCTTGGACAGGTCACTACCTTTCTCTGAACCTCAATTTACTAACCTACAAAATGAGAGACTGAGATTAGAAGATTTCCAAGTTTACTTCCAGCTGCTCTCAAGTTATACTTCTCTGTTGAGGAATATGCTGTTTCCATGGACATCTATAAGAATTTTATTTAAAGTTTATAATATATATTACATATAATTTCTAAGACTGTATTTAGAAGAATAAAGTCTATTTTAGTATAAGAATACATTTAGAAGAATAAATGCTTATATGGACATTATTTGATTGTAAGGATGCAATCAAATTGTAAGGATTCACATTTCCCCATATTTGGCCTCTCCCAATGGGGTAATTTAAGTATAATCTTCATTTCTTACTAGATACCTGCCACTTTTTCAACTCACTTTTAAATATTCATGTCTTTTCAACTAGTCAATGTGTGCCAATTTGTTAGGTGATTCAAAATGGATATTCTGCAAATGAAAAAACACAAGATTCTCCATTTTCCAACTCTAAATTTTCATGGGAGAGAGGATATAGGAATAGATGAGTATGGGTGTAGTTATAAAGGATGTAGCTATAAAGAGGTAGAACCTTGTGTGTATGTATGTGTATGTGTGGCATATTATCAAAACAGCATGACATAGTAAGAAGAGAATTGGATTTGGAGTCAGAGAAAATGGAGATCAGTCTTTGCTCTTTTTATTAATACCTGGCTGATTATTTTCCCTCTCTGAGTCTTAGTTTCTTTACCTCTATATAAAGGGATATAAAAAAAGATCTCTTAGTTTTATTTTGTTTTGTTTTGTTTTTCCAGCTCTAAATCCTGTGTCCTTATGAGATAAACTTGGGTCCAACATTCAGATTTTGTGAATTCTTAAGTCTTAGGGTGGAATGTTACTTAGAATTTTAGTCTTGGAATAAGTCTTGGAGACAATTAAGCACAGAGAAATGACATCACTTGTCCAAGATCACATTCTAGCAAGTAGTAGATTTGAATATTAGTCCTCTTACTCCAAATACTCTATATGTCACAAATAGCTTAAGTTGTCTACACCTTTATAGCGTATTTTTAGTTAGAGAGGCATGGACTTTGGGGCAGCTAGGTAGCACAGCACATAGAGTGCTGGGCCTAAAGTCAGGAAAACTCATCTTTCTGAGCTCAAATCCAGGCTTAAACATTTGCTAGCTGTGTGACCCTGGGCAAGTCACTTATTCTGTTTGTCTCAGTGTCTCATCTGTAAAATAAGCAGGAGAAGGAAATGGCAAACCACTCTAGTGTCTTTGCAAAGAAAACCCTAAATGAGGTCACAAAGAATTGGACATACCTGAACAACAACTGATGCTTAGTAAGGTCAGGTGGTTTATTCAGGGTCATAAAGTGATAGAGTTTGGCCTGGAATCCAGATCTTCAGATTGCCGTTTCAACATTCAATTGGCCATACCAGGTACTTGTGCAATTGGTGAAAGACTATCCTGTTTCTCTTATCTGGCAGTGTCATTTATTTGACTAAATAATAGTTAAGTAGATAAATTTCTTCTTATTTTTTTTCTTTTTAAATCACTCCAAGATGATATATTTTTTCTTTCTTCCTTCTTTCCTCCTTTCTTACTATCCTCATTTCTTCCCTTCCTCCTTCATTCCATTCTTTCTTTTTTCCTTCTTTTTATTGGAGGGGGATAAATTTATATCTCTTTACTTAGGAGAAATTATTTCTGACATGTATATTTTTGGTTTCTATCCAATGACCGCTTATCAAACACCTGCCTTTTTTTGGGTTAATTTAGACCATGGTGTCTGGTTGGCCTTTTTCGTCCCTTAATTTCATGCTTGTAAATTCTAAAGAAAATCCTTCATATACATAGCAGGATAGCATAAATAGAAAAAGATGAATGACATTTTGGAAGATCATTCAGAATGGGAAATTAAATGTGAGCTACCATAGTAATGTCAAAGTCAGATTTTTAATTATTCAAGTACATATAGAGAGGAGTAGTATTTGGTAGCATGTGGGTTTTTTTCTTAATCATTTCACAGAGTAATTATGAAACAGAATTAAATATTGTTGCTAAATTGACAATTGAAAACATTGAAACAGTAATCATAATTATTCACACATATAGTACTTAATGATTTGAAAAAATATTTCTTTATCCCAACCCTGCAACCTTATAACATAGATAATTATAATAACTGATACATACATATATGTATGTGCCATTTGCATAAGGCACATATTACTTTAATATTCACAAGGCAATTTAAGCCCATCATCTCTTATGAGCTTCTCAATGACCCTGTGAAATAGGCATTATTAACCCCATTTGTTTTGTTTGGGGAATTTTTGTCCTAAATGATTATTCTGTTGGTATTCCCAAAGAAGAACAAGCTTTTATTAAGGGGTTGCTATTTCCAGGTACTGTGCTAAGCACTGAGCATACAAAGAAAAGAAAAATACATAAATACATAAATGAATGAAAATCCTTGCTCTAGGTCTCAAAGTACTTGGAAGGAAGAAGTATACAGAGATTGGAAAGGTAGAAAGGGGCCAAGTTATAAAGGATTTTGCAAACAGATTTTATACTTCGTCCTTGAGGTACTAGGGTGCCATTATAATTTATTGAATAGAGGGAGGGTGTGAAGGTAACTTGCACTGAGCAAACGAAAGATCTTTTTGGCAGCTGAGTGAACAATGGACTGGAGTGGGGAGAGATATGACGCAGGAAGATCATCAGGCCATTGAAATAATGCAAACATGGGGTGATGAGGGCCTGAATTTGGCTAGTGTCAGTGTCACAGGAACAAAGAAGGCAGAGGAGAGAAGGAGGTAGAGGGGAAAAGAGATGGGGCAAAGGTAGAGTTGACAGAATTTGGCAACAGAATGGATATGGGCAACGAGAGAGAGAAAGAGAGAGAGAGAGTGGGGAGTTGAGAATGACGCCTAGGTTGCAAGCCTGGGGGACTGAGAGAGTGATGTTGTCCTGGACAATAACTGGGAAATCCTTAAAAGGAAAAGGTTTAAGGTGAAGATAATGAGTTCAGTTTTGAAATAAACCTTACTCCCATTTACTGATAAAGATTCTTCAATTGTTTTGTTATATATAGTCTTAGAAAGTTTCCTGAAGCAGTGAGGGTTAAGTGACAAAGCTAGTATGTTTCAGAAGCAGAACTGAATTCATGTCTTGGTTCCAAAGCCAGTCATCTATCCACCATGCCAAACTTTGAGATGGGAAACCGAGTCCCAGAGATAGGAAGTAACTTACCCAGGTTGACACAGTAAGTAGCCCATTTTACAGATGAGAAAGTGACTTGCCTATGATCACACTGTCAGTGTGAGAGCTTAATTTAAGACTGACAGCCTTCTGCATATAATTTGTGGCCTCCATTAAAGGCAGGTGAAGAAAACTACCTTTGTTTTTATTTAGAGGCCTTCTTAGAAAACCAGCAACACAGAGAAGGGATTTAGAGCTAGGGATCTCATTAACCTCATTGTCAAAGTGAAGAAACTGAGGCCCCAAAGCCGAAGTGACCTGCCCCAGCTCTCACAGGTAAGAGGATTATATAGATCAAGAGCTTTAAGGAGTCATAGGATCATGGAACTATCAACTTGCAGTTAGATGGAATTTTAGAGGCCTTCTAAGTCCAACTTTCTTGTTTTACAGATGAGGAAACTGAGCATAGGGAAATGTGATTTAGCTTGACATTTAAAGTCCTCTACAATATGTCTCTAATGGACCTTTCCAGCTTTATCTCGTACCACACCCTTTCACCTTGTCTAGATAAACTGGACTGCTCTCTAACCTTCCCCTGCCCTCTCTCACCTCTGTACATTTTCATAGGAAGCCTCTATTGCACTGGGAATATCCCACATGCCTGAAATCATGCCTTCAAAATTCAGCTCAAGAATTAACTTTGAACCCAGACCTCCTACTCTGTAAATGTATACTGTACCGTCTCCCTGTTAAATGTTAGACTTCATAGTTAAAACCAGTTTTTATGACTCCGAACACTACGGTGTTCTTCCTTGAAAGTCTAAAACTCTGAAGAGAGAACAAGACTAGAGATACATATTTGAGATTGCTTTGTAAAGAAGTGGAAATTGAAGATATCAGAGTAGAGGAAATTTCCAAGGGAGAGCCCATAGAGACAGGAGAGGAGAGAGCCAAGAGCACATCCTTTGGAAGCACCCATATTAAAGGGTTAAGGACGGAATGATGAGCCAGGAAAGGGAACGGGAAAAAGTGCTTACAGAAGTGGGAAGAAACCAAGAGAAAATAGTATCTTGAGAGCAGAGGGCATAGAGAGTATCAAAGAGCAGGGGGTGATCAATTGAATCAAAATCTACCCAGAGGTCAAGGAGGATGAAGACAGACAAAAGATCATTGTTGACCTTCAATAGAATAAAGGAGGCAGAAGCCATATTGAGATTTGTTAATAACACAGTGGGCATTAATGAAGTAAAATTTTAAAGATGTAGATTTTTTTTTCTAAGAAGTTAGGCAATAAAAGGGAAGATATAGATTTGAATAAGTGGGAGTAGAAAGGTAGAGGGTGGAATTTTTCGGGCTGGAAAGACCAGAACATATTTGTAGGTGTGTAAAAAAGAGCCAGTGGATACGAGATTGAAAATAAATTAAATATGGAGAGGCTAACTGTCAGAGAAATATGCTGGAGGAGGCCAGAGTATGGGAGGGGACATGGAGGAATTAGCCTTAGTGGGAAGCAGTAGTGTCTTCTATATCACAATAAAAGTGACTCACATTAATATCACACTTCATTTTTGTCACTTTCCTCATAAGTGTCTTATGAAATAAATAATACCACTATTAATAGCCCCATTTTACAGATGAGAGAACTGAGCCTTAGAGGGCTTAAGGACCTTACCCATGATCACACATCTTGCAAATAATTAACATAGATTTAAAGCTAGGTCTTCTGACTATAAGTCTGGTCTTTTCCATTCTTTCTTCCTGCTTCTCAACAGCATGTTTGTCTATTTCTGCGGCAAAGAAAACCAGTGACACACCAGATTAAAGAATGGGACACTTTCTCAAAAGCCTGGTCAGGCCTTTAGTTGAATAATTTGTTTTAGCATTTCAAGGAAGAAACTCCATAAGGAACTTTGCTCATGGCTTCATTGATGGGGCAAAGTGGTTTCATTCTGAACTGCTCCCGGACACACCTGCTGGTGCTGATTTCCATTCAGTTGGCATGGATGTCTCAAGAAATCTCTGATGTTACCTGAGTTGTTGACAAAGAAGTGAATACAACGGTAACACAGCAAGCATAATGTGGCCTAGGGTGAAGGCTAGCACTAAGGACTTGTCATAGAATCATGGAATCCAATTTTAGAAGTGACCTTAAGACACCTGGATACCAGGATTCTAGGATTCTACGAAAAGTCCTTAGGACCAGGTATGAATTCCTGGGTAAGCCAACTATGGTTTAATTAAAAGAGCACTGGATTTGAAGCCAGAATACCTTTGTTTGAGTCTAGATCAGGGGTTCTTAAAGGTCCATGAACTTATTTTTTTAATAGTTTGATAACTTTTTTCAATATAATTTATTTTCTCTATAATCCTATGTGTTTTATTTTATGCATTTAAAAATATAATGCTAAGATGTCCATAGGAGTCTCTAGACTGTCACCAAAAGGGACCCATGATACAGAAAAAGGTGAAGAATCCCTGGCTGGACTCTGATAACCACTAGTGATTCCACCATGTATGTAGGACCAGAGTTCTAGGATTTAAATTCCACCTTTAGCATTTAAAATCTATAAGGCCATATCATAGTCCTATAGCCTCTGTGAGTCTTGGTTTTTCTCATGTGTAACAGGAGAGTAATAGTGTTGTACTCTGCCTCCCTCACACGGGGAGGTAACATAAATTGAGAAGTGCTTTATAAATGCCAACTGCTATTCTTACTTTTGCTATTGTAGTGGCTGTTATACAATGAAATTCAAGGTTGCCAATAGAGTGCCACCCAGGATGAGTTCAGTAGCAGCCCTTCCAACCATGAGGGATCTGGCCACAGCTGTTCACCACTTTTGCCAAATGTTTCAGACCGCATTTACAGTTAGCTACAGCTGCTACCAGTTGGCAGTGATTTCCACACTCTACCCAAGCAGAAATCATTACATTCAGCAGCATTTTTCCCATTATTGGACTTTCTTAAAAGCACAGAATCCTAGATGGAAGGAAATTTTAAAACTCATGGAGTCCAATCCCTGATTTTCCCCAAGGGAACAATGAGGCCCAGAGAGGTTGTGTGCTTCATCTAAGGTCACACAGTGAATGACAGAGCCAGAAATAGAATCAGGGGCTGAATTCCTGTTGTTCTTGTTGTTCAGTCATTTCAGTAGTGTCCAACTCTTCATGACTCCATTTGGAATTTTCTTGGCAAAGATACTGAAGTAGATTGTCTCTTTCTTCTCTAGCTCATTTTACAGGTGAGGAAACAGAGGCAAACAGGGTTAAGTGACTTGCTCAGGGTCACAAAGCTAGTAAGTGTCTGAAGCCACATTTGAGCTCAGGAAGATGAGTCTTCCTGACTTCAGGCCTGCCAGCCTGCCACTGTCTGCTGTATCTCCGAGCTGCCTCCAATGTATATAGTAGAGATCATATTTTTGTATTTCATGAAAGATGCTAAGTTTGGCGGAAGGTTATAATTAAATGAAACAGTGTCTAGCATGACTGAATTCCACAAGCTTTGCATTTTAAAGGATAAAAAAAAACTATTAATATTTTCATATATTTTTGGTGATGGGGTAGATGGGGAAAGATAGACTCAGATCTGTAATCTCATCGGTTGAGGGAGTTCCCAGTTAGAAAACTCTCCTTAGCAAGATGGATTGACAAGTATATTACAATTTATAATCATTATTTTCAAATACCATGGACCATCATTAAGGCAAAAAGCTTTTCTTAAATAAATTATATTTAGAAAGAAGCATAAACTTGAATAAAAATCACAAATTTGCCCATTTTTCTCTTCTGATAAAGGAATACCACAGTCTTGAGAGAGAAAGAGAGAGAGAGAGGGAGAGTGAGAGAGAGAGAGATTTTGACAATCCTAGACATTTGTTGATGAAAACGTCATAATGAACGTCTATTAATAGAATGAAATGAAGTAATATAACTAATGTATGGAGGGAAGCAGTGTATAAAAACTCGAAAGAGAGGAATGGGCCAGGTTATAAAGGACTTTAAAAAGTCAAACAAAAGATTTCGTATTTCATCTTGGAGTTACTCAGGAGCTACCATTGTTTATTGAATGGAGGTAAGGTCAAAGGTAACACAATTAGAACTACTGTGAGAAGAAAGATCGCTTTAACAGCTGAGAGGATGATGGACTTGAGGAGAGGCTCCAGGCAAGGAAACTAGCCATCAGGCTATTGCAATAATTCAGGCGTGTGTGTGTGTGTGTGTGTGTGTGTGTGTGTGTATTTATTTCCTGCCTGGAACCAGAATAACTATAACTTCAGAGTTGGGGACAAATCTGTGGACTACAATAGCTGGGGAAGTTGTGTGACGCTAGTGCCCCTCTAAAAGATAGATGCTAACTATAAGAAATCATATTGCATTATCATAAATTCCTATTGTCACTAAATTGTATTCCTTTCCAGTCAGATGATTTTAGGGCAATGATTTTAATATAGCCTGATATAAAATTTGTTTTGCTCACATATTTTATTGTACCTTCTGGCCATTGCATTAGTTATATTACTTCATTTTATTCTATTAATAGATGCTCATTAGTGGCATTTTCATTAACCAATTTCTAGGATTGTACTAAAAGCTACCAAGTAATTACTTAGCTCATTCATTAATAGTTGAGAGAGTGTATTTGCAATTTATAAAAGTACTCCCCAAATCTCCTTTAGTATTTCAAGGAAGTTCAAGCCTTAGTAGAGAAGTCAGGATGCTTCCACTTCTTTTAAGATTAATAATATTTGCAATCCATAATAGTCACAGGCAGGGGAAGCATACAGAGGCTGTGCCCTACTGTGAGCGAGCATGGGAAGACAGACCAGGACTAACAATCTTTGCAGTTCCTTCCATCTCTGTCTCTCTCTCCCCACTCAATCAACTCTATTAATGCAAGGATAATCCCAAGGTAATTGATTTCATTCATACATTAAAAACCCTTTACTGAATCAGTGCCCATCTGCAAGGTGACCCATTAGGGGTTCTAGAAACTGGACAAATATCATGGTGTGACAGTGAAAAATAGGCCAGGTTTGGAGCCAGAAGAGCTGGGTTCATATCTCAGTTCTGACATTTTCTACCTCTGTGACTCCGAGCAAGTCCCTGATCCTCCATCTTCTCATCCATAAAATGAGCAAAATAATAGCTGCACTATCTACTAATTAGGGTTGTTAAGGTGAACACATTATATAAATTAGCTATTAAGTTAGGCATCTGCAGCCAATCTCTCAAGATAAAATCTAAGACAATCCTTAGGACTTCAGACATGAAACAAAGACAATGAGTTTTGAACAAGGTCGCTAGGATAGACACAGACAGGAAGATAGGTGGATAGATAGATAGATAGATAGATAGATGGATAGACAGACAGACAGACAGACAGACAGATAGATAGATAGATAGATAGATAGATGATGGATAGATAGATAGATAGATAGATAGATAGATAGATAGATAGAGAGGGATAGATGATAGATG
>CM053585.1:66496819-66513465 GCA_028646515.1 Pseudochirops corinnae | reverse complement strand
GACAGACAGATAGATAGATAGATAGATAGATAGATGATAGATGGATAGATAGATAGACAGACAGATAGATAGATAGATAGATGGTAGATGGATGGATGGATGGATAGATGGATAGACAGATAGAGATAGATGATAGACAGACAGATAGATAGATAGATAGATAGATGGATGGATAGATGATAGATAGATGGATAGATAGAGATAGATGATAGATGATAGACAGACAGACAGATAGATAGATAGATAGATAGATGATAGATGGATAGATAGATAGATAGAGATAGATGATAGATGATAGATAGATGATAGACTGACAGACAGATAGATAGATAGAAAAGGATGTATCTCATATCACCTCATTCAAACCGGGTGAGCCAGAATAATTGAATATGGAGCATTCTTTTGAATTAGTCATAAAATGAATTGGAAGAAAAGTGCATTGTTTATCATGTTATTTATCATTCTGCTAGCTGATCAGGCTCACCCATTGTATAAGCATATCCAAGTTTGCTGGACAAAGGAAAGGAAAAGGCAGCTTCTGCCAAGGAGGCTTGTGGTCTTTCAGAAAGATGGATCTTCGTCTAGCTTGGCCAGCTGGAACACTGATCTATTATTTATGGGCCATCAGTTCCTTTAGCCTGAGTGGGGCCAGGATGCAGCATGGTGTTGGGGGGTGGGGGAGCTGGACAGAGTCAATCCACATGACTCACTGTAGCTGCTGATCCCTCCTTCCTATCCATATCTTCCTTCCTGTGCATACACTGATCCTTCCTCTCCTCTTTCCCTCCTCCCGCACAGACCCCATAAGTCAAAGGCAAGGACAGGGAGAAGAATGAGGAGCAGTTAATGTTGATGAGAGCAGCTTAGAAGCCAGACAGAATAGAGAGGGCTGACAGTGATACCCCAGCTAGTTCTTAGCTACCCTTGCTCCAGGGCCTAAGAGCAGAAAAATAATTACAATCAGAGGTCCCCACAGTGATCTAGTCAAAAAAGGATTCTAGCCCAGGCAAAACTATGCTGTCAGCACAGTATATTTCAGATCCCTGTGGTCCTCGCCAGGACACCATAGTCTGATGCAGCATGATAGAAGTGTGTTGTGGTTAAAAAGATCTGGGGCCAAGGTCTATCATTTTCACTAGCTGTGTGACCTGGGGCACGGCATGCTAACCTCCCTGGGTGCCCAGCTACTACCTCTGCAAAATGAGAAGGTTCAATTAGACTGCCCCTGAGCCCTTCCACATTTTAAAATGTTGACCCTATAGTCCTAATTCAATGAATAATTATTTGACCCTGTTTAATAGGAAAACCTTGGCCTCCCACGCACACACATACTGTATGCCTACACACATACATACAAACACAGAAACACACACACACACAACAGAGGACTGAAATTCATTTCTCCATTCTTTTTATTTCTAGAGAACTAGGTCTGGGCCTCTGATTTATCTGTCCCTTATGATGCTTATTTGTGTATGTATTTTGTATGCCAGTATTTTGTATGTATGTATGTATGTATGGTCCTTTTGTTAGACTGTAGATTCTTGAAGGTGGGTGTATTTTTTTCATATGTGTATTGCCAGCGCCTGGGGCAGCCTTGTGTAGTAGGTCAAAGATGGCTGCTGGAGTGAGGAAGGCCTGGGTTCAGATCCTGCCTCAAGTACTTAATAGCTGTGAGATACTAGGCAAATTATCGAACTTCCTTCTGACTACTCTCTAAAGACATACAAACATCTTGGTCTGCATAGGTGGAAGGAATTCCTACACTAATCAAACCACAGATACTTATTGTGATGCATTGTTGACTCCCCTGTGCTTTGGTTCAATCACTGGCCTCTGGTAGTTACTTTAAAAAAGTATATTGTTGAATTGAATTGAATAAAATGTGGGAAACTGTGGAGTCCCGTCCTGATGGTCATTACTATAATTGCTGATGACAGTGAATCTGATAGTTGTGGAAGAAAGTCAATCTCCCTCGTGTCTTACACTCCTAAAATCACAACGTGAAATTATTATATTATATCATATCATGTTATATCATGTTACATGTTATATCATGTTATATCATGTTATGAGATTATTATTGATGTTATTTTCAGCATGAATAATAATAACTATCATTTATAAAATGCTTTAAGGTTTGCAAAGTGCTTTGCAAATATCATCTCATCATATCTTCACGATAACCCATGGAGGTAGGTCCTATTTTACAAGTCAAGGTACAGAGGCAGACAGCAGTCAGGTGACATGCCCAGGATCACACAATGGGTAAGGATGTAAAGCGGGAGTTGAACTCATGTCCACCTGACTCCGGGCATGGCATCATATTACTGTGCCACCCATCTACCTCATTATATCATAACTATTCTCATTAACAACAGTTTGTATTTCTATCGCGTAAGTTTTTAAAAGTGCATTATTCACAATGATCCTGTGAAGTGGGTAGCATATACCTCTTCTGCCCCACTTTGGAAAAGCAGATGAAGGCTTTGAGGCCCAGGTAAATGAGTCCCCTAGGGCAGTGATTCTCAACCTGCGACCCCTTTGGGGGTCAAATGATCCTTTTACAGGGGTCACCTAAGCCCATCGGAAAACGCATATTTCCGATGGTCTTAGGAACCGAGACACCTCTCCTCTATCCATCTCCAGGCGGGTCCGCCCACATGCAGATATGCCCACATACACTCAAGTATTAAAGGGTCACAGCATTAGGAAAGGTTGAGAACCACTGCCCTAGGGACACATACCTAGAAATTGTCAAAAGCCAAAATGAGAACCTAGATCTCTTAACTCCACTTCCAAAGCCCTTTCTGATGTAAGACTGTAGACAGATTCCTCGGTTTAGTGGGATTTCAGAGCTACTCAAGTTCAAGTCGCTCATTTCACAGATGAGCAAACTTGAGGCAGGTAGAGCTCAAATGACTTTCCAAAGACCATCAAGATAAGTGGCAGAGTTGAAATTTGAATTGAGGTCCAAATCCATTGCCTTCTCTGCTGTGCCATGCTGCACACTATACCATGGGCACAGTGCTGGCATACCCGCTAATCAATACAATAGAAGCTGTCAGGATATAGAATAATTTATTATAGCCCATGCCTAGCAGCCTGGTTCCCTGATATCAAAGCCTGGATAATTAAATATGGTCATTAGTGGAACCACTATGAATAGTTGTACATCTGACTTGTTGTTGGAGTTGAGAAATTAGCATGTTTGGAGGAGAAAATGGAGCTGTCAAGGAGCAGAGAAGTATTTTTTTTTATCCTCCTTCCAATTTTAAGCCAGGGGAAAGGAATCATCTGTTTAAGAATAACCACTTACAGCTACATATAAGTAGTATTAGTCTGAAAAAAGTTGCCTTTAAACTCTCATGAAAGAAAGGGCACTTTTGCTAAGCTCTTTCCCTTCTGCAGTCATTCTAAACCAGTGACAATCCTGCTCATCAGTTGGCAAATCACTGGGGAATCAACCAAGAAAACAAGAGATGAATGCAGCAACATAAAAGCCAAGAAAAGAACCTTGATCTCCCCCACCCCATGCCCTAAAATAGGGCACAAAACTGCATATGCCAGGATTTCATTGGCCAGGTTTAGGAGTTTGCAGAAATTAATAGCTGAGTACATTTTTCTTAATGGAAGTATTGCTTTGTCAGGAAAAAAATACAGAAGAGCTACAAGGTTAAACCAATTCCCAGCCTGACTGTATAGCAGGAAAAGAGTATGGTGTGTATGTGGTGCCTTGAAAGATGAAAACATGCTTATTTCACATACTGATGTTTTCTTATCACTATCCAGGTCTAGGGAATAAAGCCAAGTGCCTCCGGCATTGCTAAGAGCCTTCCCAAATGGCATTGAAAGTGGGTCTAGTTTTAATCACTTTTCTCTCATGTGCCCCCTTCAAGCAGTCTAAATTCTCTCTGCACGTAAAAATATCCCATGTGTATCCCTGCAGAAGAGGTGGCATTAACCATCAATAGCATCATTTTAAGTTCTCTCTTCTATCCTGAAGAAAGCCATTCCCTAGCACTTTCAGCTGCCAATGCCATCCTTCATAAGGTTATCTTGTATCTAATCTGTATGGTTCTAGACTATGCCTATACATGTACAACTTGTCTACCCATTTAGAATACAAAGTCTTTGAGGGCAGAGGTTCTTCTTTGTTTTGTTTTTTTTTTTTCTCTGTATCCTCAATGCTTAGCATGATGCGTGGTACCTAATTAGTGCCTAATAAACTCTTGTTTATCGATTGGTTATTTTCAGGACTCTACAAGATAAAAATGAGGATTTAGAGGATTCCAAGTATGAGAAATAGCCTATGGAAAGATAGTAAAAAAGTTAGATGAATTCTTATGAAGGGAAAAACCAGTATGATTGAAATACAGAGTATTATGAAGCTGGAAAATGTAAAATCTTTTGTCTCTTATAAACCCCAACCCTACTCTCCCTCCCCATGATCCTCATCTTTTTTTAAATTTTCCTTTCCTCACTGAAATATATATACTGTGCATCCATATCTGTCTCTAGACTTTAGTTTCACCAAATTTTTTCCAAGCCTTAATTCTGTCCCTTAATCAACTTTTGAAAAAATACATGCATGAGATTCCCTAACCATTCAGAAACCCTAAATAGATTCCCCTTCTTTCCTTGCTTTCCTCGTCCAACAAACTGGATTGTATTATTTTCTGAATCTTTGTTTCTGCCTTTGACTTCTTTGGGGAATATAACCAGTAGCGAGATTTTAAAACCAAACACTTGGCTTTAAATACTTGAATAGCTTTTTTTGCATTATCTCAATTTGAAATGCAGAATGATTAGACTATTTCATAGGTCTACTACTAATAAGCCCATCTTTTCATGGTGAATGCAATATTGCCTTTCCCTCTTTTGTCTTTTTAGATTTGAAGACTCAAAGTTCTTTTAATTTGAATTTATCTTACTATAAATAAATTGAAACATGTTTTGATGTGACCAGTTAAATTGTAGTTTGCAAATCTTCTTTAGAAAATTATCCATACCCTTTAAATATTTATCTTCTTGGAAATGACTCTTGATATTTCACATATACTTTTGTAGCACTTTATCATTTAAAAAGCACTTCACAGCAATGCAGTAAGATAGGTAAATAATTTCTCCCACTTTACAGAAGTTGAAACTGAGGTTTAGTGAAAGATTATAGGGTTCTCCTCAATCACATTGTGAGAGTGTTGAGACTTAAACTGACATCTTCAGACTTCAATTCTGATATAATTAATAGTCTGGCATGAAGAAAACAATGTTTGAGGAAGATCAGTGTATCAGATGAGTTAGAGCTAGTTGGGTAAAAGGAGAATTAGGATTAGAATTATTTAGGAAACCAGTTGAGAAGCCATTGCAGTAATCCGACAGCCTGCTTTTAAAAGAAAATATTTCTAGTGCATTTCAAAGCCTACCAAGCACTGCCTGAATTTAGAATTCTTCCTGAATGTTAAGTCGAGTTGAAAGTGAGTCACCGTGTGCCAGTACTCCCTAGGAATTAACAGAGTTAAATGAATATCATATTGACAGAGAGGAAGAAAAAGGGAGACAGAAGCAAATTAAGCTAACAGCTCTGCACTCAGTGCCTTGCTGATGTGACAGATGTGGTTCCAACTTTTTTGAAGAGAAAAATACCAACTCCAAAGAAAACATCAACAATAACTCTCAGCTAATGTCTTCTTCACTCACGTTAAATGCCCCTGCTTGAAAAAGCCACAAGCTAGGAGATCTAAGCTACTTGCTTCTGGTCTGAGGGGCTGCAATTAATTATAGCACTATCAGCTGATCTATGGAAGCAGTGCACAGGACATGGCTTTTTAGGTTTATAGACAAGTAGGGTCAATCCAGATCATGAGTGTGGGGCTTTCTGTCCCTGAATTTTTCTCTCTATCCCTCTTGCTACTTGCATATCCTGATATTTGAAATCACTATCTTCAGCCATCTCTTTAGATAAAACATTGAAGCCCTGTTTAAAAAAATACACACATATATACAATGCTTCTCCTAGATTCTAACTATAACATTTAAAATCTTAGAACTAGAAGGGACTTTAAGGATCATCTAGAGCAATGGTTTTCAACCTTCCTAATGCCGTGATCTTTTGATACTCGTATGTGGGCATATCTGCATGTGTGAAGACCTGCCTGGAGACGGATAAAGGAGCAGTGTCTTGGTTCCTAAGACTATCAGAAATATGTGTTTTACGATGGTCTTAGGTGACCCCATTCGACCCCCAAAGGGGTCATGACCCACAGGTTGAGAACCGCTGAACTAGAGTGATCTCCTTATTTTACAAATGGGAAAATCGGGGCCGAGGGAGGAGACTGACTTGCCCAGGGTCATATCAGTAGCTAAGGACAAAGCTAGGACCACCACCAAACACTCTCAATGTGTGGTCTAGTGATCTAGTGATTATCTCATCAAAGACTAAACAATCATTGTATATTAACATCTTATTACAAATTAACTTATTAATCAAGATAGACTCAGAATGAAAGATAGTAAGGTACTGGCAAACAGGATAAGTGCATTGTGGTTGGGTTTGGACATGAGTAGAGAAAAAAAGAGTTTGCAGGAAGGAATTTCGGGAGGAACCCTAAAAACAAATTATACCTCCTTTGCCATTTTGTTCAGGACAGATCCTTGTGATGGCAGTTCAAAAAAGATGGTCCAGCGATATCATTAAAAAATACAGAGTCAGTTTTCTAAGGAGACTTTTAAATCATACCATCCAATTACTTTCTGTTTCTCAATTCTCCTTCATGGAAACAAGGACAATGGAAGGCAGAATCTAGAATGCCAAGAGAGCTGGCAGCAGCAGAGGTTGCATGTGCCCAAATTTGGAGCTCATGGTGGATCTGCAATCTCATCAACATGCCCCCTTTCTCCAGCAGTACAGATCTCAACCTATCCAGGCCTTTTCATCCTTTAAATTCGTGTCCTAGTCCTCTTATAAAGTCTCTACATTTTTCTATGTGGCCTATCATGTGACACTCAAATCCAGCCAGAGCCTGGGAAGCTCTTATCTCCTGTCACTTATCTATTCAATATTTAATAAATGGCTACTCTGTATCGTGCATCTTGGTAGACATTAGGGAAGGCACAGTTTATATAATACAAAGTTCCTTTTAGGACACGCTCTAGATCTAGAGGCATATACAAGATCCATTCAAAGTAGATACAAGGAAAGGAATAAGTGGCTAGGAGGACTGGGAAGCAGAAAAGGCTTTCGGGGTTGAAATTTATTTGAGATTTTAGGGAAGCCAGGGATCCTAACAGGTGGAGGTGCAAAGGGTAAGCGTCCAAGAAAAGTGGCAACCAGTGAGGTTATAGGCACAGAGATAGATGAATAAAGCATGATGTGCAAGGAACAGCTGCCAGTCCAGTATGACTAGACTCTACAGTATGTGAAGGGGGGTAATATATAAGAAATATGGAAAGGTAATATGGGGCTAGGCATGAAAGAACTTTAAATGCTCTTTCTTTCTTTGCAGATTCTTAAAAATAAATTCATTTTCTTTTTTCATAAGAAAATTAATTCCCATAATTCCTTTAAAAGTTTTTTGCTACATAATTTTTAGCCATTGGGTCGGGTCCATCCTTTCTGACTTCATTTTATGTGTCATGTTCACTTTTCTGTTTAGTGTATCAGATACTAATGTATGAGTCCAAATGTATTAGTTTGACTGTTGTCTATGTTCCTATATCACTGATGCTAAGGTCATATTGCTATGGAAACATGGGCAGATATGTTCCATATCATCTATATGTGTTGTGCTCCTCTTTTTATCTACATGTGTTCTCAGGATTCTCAAGCTTAGCAAGGTTCCTTATTAAATTTTATATAGGGTTCACTGTTTTTAACTATTCTGTGGAAAAAGATGCAACTCAATCATTTTTCAACCTCCTCTTTATGGAAGAGAATGATGACATCCTCACATGCACCCCCTATTAACCCAGGCATCTCAAGCCACAAGCTAATCACTCACACCACGGCCAGTTATGTCCAGGTTGATGAAAGTCCAGACTCAGCTATATTCATTCATTAGTCAAAGCCCATTTGTAATTGAAAGCTGGTTATTATTTTTTTTCCAGGCAAATGGACTTTATTGTCCTACCATATCTGTAAATTAGCCATAACTTGCAAATTTGGGACACTAAAATGCATATCAGGCATTATAAATGAGCTTTCAGTACAACCTGAAGGTTCATACTTCCACCCCCACCCCACCACCATCACATATATCAAAAGAAGTGCTTGGCAGTTTAGGAGAGATGACGCAACTTCCTTCCTCTTAGTAACAGGAGCAAAGTAGACTTCTCTCCTACTTTCTTGTACTGAAACAGTAAAATGATCACACTAGGGGGGAGAAATAGAACATTTTAGTGGGAAAGGGGAAAAATTCAAAATTTTGCATGGGATTTTAATTAGTAGATTCAAATTGTGATCTTAAAATTTGATACATACCACTTTATTTTGTTACTATTTAATTAAGTTACTATTCTCACTCTTTATGTAAGTTTAAAACTACTTAAGCCTGCAACTTTAGTTCCCTATTTTACTCTTATTAAGTTACCCACTATCCACTTTTAGGGAAGCTTATCTCAGATAAAGGTCAGCCATATCTCATGAAGTGCTGATGTCAGACATTCCAAGCTATGTAAAAATACCCAAGTTGGGCAAAAAATCCCCATTCTCCATTTCTAGTAAATTGTAACTCAACAATTCCAACAGTGCTAAAAATATAGATTGTGTCACTATATTATAAAAGAACTACCTTGACTGTCAGGGGTATCCTTGGTTACTGAGGAGCCTCAGGTCCCATTTGTTGGCCATTACTAACTTTGCTAATAAATGGATCCTGCTGGGACCCTTGTTGTGGTGGTCTTTCTTATTCACAGATTTCTATCATGACAATAGCCCATCCAATGACAAATAGTGAAGTTAGATAAGAATCCCCAGACACTTTTGTGTCTTTTATCCCTTCCCCAACTCTTTCATGCTCCCAGTCCTCTCTTGAGGCATTCAGTACTTTCGTGCTCTTCCCTCCAGAGAAAGATGTATCATAGTAGATTATTCTGAGCCCATTCTCTCATTGTATAATGACAGACTTTGGTACTTGGATGAGAGAGAAGACTTCCCAGAGGCCCTGAGATCATAGCAGGTAGACTGGTGCCAGTAGGAAATGCATTGTGATATGGTAAAGAATTTTTCATTTTCCGGAGCCTAGTTCAGAAAGCACCTTCCCTATGAAGCCTTCCATGATTTCCCTAGCCAGAAGGGAACTCCTTCTGAGTCCTCTTAGCACTTTGGATCTCTCCTATCCTATTCTAGTAGAAAGGATTTTGAGTCCATTCATTTCAATCCATTCCCAAAGATGAATCCCCTTTATAACTTATACATGAGGTCACAGAGACTTTAAAAGCTGACATCTACAATACAGTACCTGAGCAGGGGCTATCCTCCTTTTCCATTTGTATCCCCAATGATTTACACACAAAAAATGTTTAATAAATGCTTCATTCATTCATTCATTCATTCTAATTTTGAGTTGACTCAAGTTATAAAGGTTTTCTTTATGTCAAGTCTCAATTTGCTTCTTCTAACCTTCATACATTACTCCTATTTCTGCCCTCTACTCTACAGTTGTAAGTTTCTGGAAGGTGGGTACTACATCTCACTCATCTGTATTTCCACCACAGAGTCTCATACACAGACTTCTAATAGCCACTGAAGAATAGAGTGCATGAATAAGCTTATGAAGTGCCTGTTACTATAAATGATTTAGTTTATAATTGCTCCTTGCTCCCTACCCCATTTAGAGTATACAATAAATATAGATATACTTAAATCACATATGAGTCAGACTCATCTTTTTTTTTTTTTATTCTTCAGTAGAATGTTTGGGGTTAGAGGCAAGAAGAGGGATATGGAAGACAGAATCACAGGAAGAGATGAAAGGAAGCCAAATAGTTACTTAGGTTTCTATGTCTTTGAACCTTTTTCAAACAAATCCAATTGCTGATAGCATTAGTGTGGCTTTTAATAGTACGTGGTACCTAGTAGGCACTTAATAAGTACTTGTTGATGGGACTTCCCAAAATCATTTGCAGAGGGCAGGTGGAAGTTCAGATAGACTGTCTGGATTTCTTTCACATATATTACATCCTTGTGACTCGTGCAGATAGCTTGTGGGTAGAACAATGTACTTGATATCATACAGACCTGAGTTCAAATTCTCCCTCTGATTCTTAGAAACCATGTGACTCTTAGTGTCTTAAATGGGGATGATGAAAATAAAAGCCCCTACCTGCTAGGATTGTTGTGAGGATCAAATGAACTAACATATGTAAAGTTCTTTGCAAACCTTGAAGCACTGCACAAATGCTCACAATTACTATTGTTTTTTGTTCTGCTCTTATATTTTAGCAGAACCCAATCTTTGGTGCCCAAACTATAACATCAAAAAAGGTGGGAAGATTTCTGAAGGTTTGTTGTTTTTTTTTTTTTTAACTTACAATATTTAATGAGTATGTTAATTCTCCTTGGGGAAAGGTTATCAATGCATATGAAAAGAATCTAGTCTGCTTCATCTTGCTGTCTTTTCTTTTTTTAAATGGTTGTTATTGTTACAAGATTTTGCACAATCCCTAAATTACAGGGAGCTATCATGAAGAGCAAATTATGAACCAACTCTAATAGAACTTCATCCCTAAAGCAGCACTATTATGTAAGCAGGTAGGAGATTGCGTCCAGCTACGTGCAGGTAGACCCTTTGAAAGACTTATAGGCAGACTTAACTGCACTGATTTGGAAAGGGCCACCTATCTGATTTTCAGCACTAATGAGTCCCTAAAGCAAAGAGTCAGGCATCAAGGGAAATCCATGGGACAGGTTAGCTTCATCAGGATCACTGGTGGCCAATATCTTTTTACTTCTCTGTATAATTCACAGACAGGCAAGTATTCTGATCATTGCTAATTCCTTCTTCACTTTTCTGGAATAACAACTCACTATTCAGTATAAAGTATCCTAAAAGTCTTAGTGGACTTTAAAGCTATTCTTAATTAATAGTTTAATATTCTTAATAGCTATTGAGAATAGCTTAAAACTTTACTAAGACTGTTAGGATATTCTGTATAGTCATAAATTGTCTTAAGCAACCTAATGGAATCAATTCAAAATAATCCAGTCAGTCTCTCTATCTCTTTCTTTATATATATATATGTATATATAGACATATATATATGTCTATATATATACACTCACACACATATAAATATATATGTATGTATGTATATATGTGTGAGTGTGTACAGATATGGTCTGAATGAAGTCTAAGAGGAGTGGAAAATTCTCTGTTCAGAGCACATCTGGAAGACTGTGTTCAATGGTAGGCCCCAACATTTAGACATAACACTGATAAACTAGAGAGTGTCTGAAGAGGAGGTAATCTTAAGTTCATACCTTATAATGATTCGTTGACAGACCTGTGTATTTTTAGCCTGGAGAAGGAAAGATGTAGAGAGGACAGTAGAGCTGTGTTGAAGTATGTGAAGGGCTGTCAAGGAGAAGGATTAGATTTGCTTTGTTTGACCCCAGGGGCAGAAGGATCTAAAACTGGTCAACAATGCAAGTAGAGAAGTTTAGTCTTGATGTCCAGAAGCAACTAAAATTTAGAGCTACTGAAAAATGGAGTAGGCTGCTTCAGGATGGAGAAAGTTCCCTCTCATTGGAGACAAATCAATGACCACTTGTTACGTATATTATATTGTGGATTCTTCTTCTGTGATGGTGTAGTTTAGATGGCTACTGAGGTCCCTTCCAGCTGTAAAATTCTGTGATTCTACCATGGACTGTATGTTTCATTGTTATCCTCATGATATCAAGAAAGCTGTAGCACATTGTTTGGATGCTCTGTATTAAGCTTATGGGAAAGTTTGAATTAAGAGTAACATGGGATTGGAAGGCATCGATTGACTATGGGCTGCCTTGTTGGAGAGAATACTTATATCAGTGAGACCACCGATCCACTGGAGTGTTACAGTATTCGAGTATTTATTACTACTGGCCTTCTATGTATAGCAGAGGTATAAAAGGAAATTTTAAATTAGTTGACTAGATATTACTTTTCTCTCTTTCTGGAGGGCAACGCTAGTTGATGTTGTGACAATAAAGGGAAACTACATTGCCCTATTCCTGATTCGTAAAGATCATGTTAAAATCATGACTGTCAGACCAGGAAGAGACCTGAAAGATCAAGGCCAAACCCTTAACCAGATTAGAAAACTAGGCCCAAAGAGGCCAAGCATCTGTCTCAAGGTTGCACAGTCATTTGATGACAGAGTCAGAATTAAAACCCAAATCTTTTGACTCCTAGTCAGAAATTCTCCCTCAGAAACTAGAAAGATTGCCATTTTATTCCTTCCACAATAAAGTAATATTGAATATGCTATATATTCCTAAAGTTAATTTCATGAATAAGTGCTATAAAAATGGTAGTTGTTATCATCACCACCATCATTATCACTACTAGTAATACTAACCTATTGAAAGCTTTTCATTTTCTTCAAGCTCCCATGTAACTGCCAACTCCTTCATGGACCTTCCTGACCCCTTCCCCAAGGTGAAAATGAACTCTCTCTCCTCAAATTTCTAATAGTACATTATCTGGACTTCTACTTTACACTTATCTCACTTTCCCTTGCATGGTAGTTATCCATGTAACTAATTTTATACCTGAAAAATCACCAAGTGCTGCCCACCTTTAGATTACAAGCTCTCTGAGAGTAGGGGCTCTGTATTCTACCTTTCTTCCTACCCCCAGCACATAATAAAGGACTTTGACTATAGAAGACGCCCCACAAATATTTGTTGGATAGAATTGAAATAATGCTATTCTGCCTTCCTTGGTCCCACTCTTATCATTGGTTACTAAAGATAGCCTTGAAATACAAATGAGTTCCATAGTAGAGAGACAAAGAACAGACGTGCTTGAGAATGCTGTGATATTTTCAAAGGTCAAGAGTCCTGCCTAATGGCATGTACAAACCTCTTGATGTTCCTCCACAGCAGGTCTGACACATTTTAAGCTCACACCCACTTGTCTATTTATACTGGAGCATGCTCACAAGGTTTTGTAGTGTTAAATGTATCCTATCGAAGAATGTGCATCTGATGAAAAGGTCATGGCTAAAAGGAGACAAAAACCAGGTGAGCAGAGCCAGGATCCTGAAGGTCAGCAAATCTTTCAGGAGACAAGCAACAAATGAGAGTGTAGCAGTAGGCAAATAGAAAATTTACATACACACACACACACACACATATATGCATACACACATGTGTGATATGTATGCTTATGTGTATATGCATACATATATGCACACACACACACATATACACGTAATGTGATTTTAACCTATATAAACAGGCAGATAAAGTATTTATGGGATACTATGTATTAAGTGCCACAAATACAAAAACAAGGAAGAAAGACAATCAGTTCCTTTTCTTAAGGAGCCTATATTCTAATAAGGAAAGATAAAACATAAGAGAGATCTAGAAAATGGTGCCAGGGGAGGAGAAGAGGCAGGAAGAAGGAGGTGGGCAATGAAAGAGGTACCCTCCTTGCAAGCGATGTGAATAGAGTTGCTGGGGTTAAGGCTTCCCATGATATGGCAGTTCCAGGAAGAGACTCCTTAATGATCACGTAGGCCTCAGGATGGAGGGGAGCAAGGCAGCTAAGCTGAATTACAATGAGCTAGACTTCACATAGAATTGTTGCAAGAATCAAATGATATATTTAAAGCAATTTGGAAACCTTCAAATGCTATATAAATGGCAGCTATCATGCACACACACACACACACACACACATGCACAGAGTCAATTTTGTGTCTACAATATTCATTACACGGAATAACATTTTATAGTGATCCTCTCATTTGAGCTTTACAGCAACCCTGGGGTAGGTATCATAGAGATTATTAGCTCAAAATTAGAGATGAGGAAACTGTCTCAAAAAAAAAAGTTAAATAATTTGCCCCGTGTTACCTAGCTAAAAAGTGGTAAAGACTCAATTCAGGTCTTCTGACTTTGAAGCCAATTTCTTTCTAGCTTCCCAAAATTAATCACAGAATCTCAACTTTGGAGTGGTTCTTGCCAATCTAGATCCCTTAGCTGAAGAGGAAACCCTTCCATAACCACCCTGACATTGAGTTGCCTTTCAAACATCTCTGGTTACAGTGAACTCATTAACCACTAAGGTATTTTATCCTACCCTGGGACAGTTAATTATGAAGATTTTTTTGTCCTCCTCCTCCTCCCCCTAAATATGGCCCTCTCTAAAGTCTTACCTCCTTTTTGTCACTAAACATTATTATTAATGGAGTCTAAAATGCAACTGAGAGCCAACATGGTATAGTGAGTAAAGTGCTGGTTCAAATCCTCCCTCAGACGTTTACAGAGCTTTCCTGGACAACAAACACTACAGATCAGAACTTGATTTATTATTTTCTTGATTTTCTAGACTTAAGAAAGAGACAGAGAAAATGTTAATGATGCCAATTCAACTTAAAAATATATTATGTATGCCTTTCTTTCAGTCAGTAGTTAAACATTTATCATCATAGCCTTGGATCTCTACAAATATTCAGAAATCTATCTGTGCCTCAGTTTCCTGATCTGTAAAATGAGAAAATTCAACTAAATGATCTCTCAGATTCCTTCTAGCTCTCTCACTACCTTTAGTGTGTATGAATGCGTGTATGTACCTCTTGTGTGTGTATATATATGTACATATATGTATATGTATATATGTATGTATATGTATATATACATATATAAACATATACATATATATATGTATACATATTTCTGAGTGCCCAGAGGGTACAAAGTCATGACTTTCAAAGTAGAAAATAAATATCCAGCTACATTTGAATTCTTGGTCTCTCTGTGTCAGGGTCTGGGAAGCCACTGCTCAGCCTCTGTGGTGCCCTCTGGTGGCCAGTTCTCTGTCCCATACATGATTCCAGGTAGTATCAAAGGCTTAGGGTGAAGAGAATTGGTAGCATCTGGTTAAAGCACCTTCAGGTTTCCTTCTTAAATTCTGACTCAGAAGACCCTAGGAGAAAAGAAAGCTTTTGAAAAGAAGTCACTTTTTTCCACAGATATATTTTCTTTTTTATTATTATTTTTAATTTTTTTTGGTAATTAATCTTTAATTTGTTTATTTTTAGTTTTCAACATTCATTTCCACAAGATTTTGAGTTACACATTGTGTCCCCACCTTTCCTCTAACCCCACCCCAAAATAGCGAGGCTACTGAATATCCCTTCCCCTAATCTGTTCTCTTTTATATCTTCCCCCATGCCTTCCCCTAACTTTCTAGTAGGGCAGGATGGATGTCTATACCCCAGTGCCTATATATCTTATTTCCCAGTTGCATGTAAAAAACAATTTTTTTAAACATTTGTTTTTAAAACTTTGATTTCCAGATTCTTTCCCTTCTTCCGGCCTCACCCACCCCCACTGGGAAGACAAGCAATTCAATATAGGTTGTACATGTGTAGTTATGCAAAACGTTTCCATAATATTATATTGTGAAAGACTATATTTCCCTCCATCCTATCCCACCACCAGTTATTCTATTTTCTACTTTGACCCTATCCCATTCCAAAATTGTTTATTTCTAACTACATTGAGTTACAATGAGCTAGACTTCACATAGAATTGTTGCAAGAATCAAATGATATATTTAAAGCAATTTGGAAATCTGCCCCAATCTGCCCTCCCTTCTATCATCCCCCCCTCTTATCCCCTTCCCCCCTATGTTCCTGTAGGGTAAAATACCCAATTGAGTGTGTATGTTATTCTCTCCTTAAGAGAGATAGATAAGAAATAAGAGATGGATAAGAGATAAGAAATAACACACACACACAAACACACACACATATACATATATATTTCCTTCAACTATCCTCATATTGAGAAAAGTCTCATGAGTTAAAATGATCATTTTTCCATGTAGGAATGTAAATAGTTCAACTTAAAATGTTCCTTATGATTTCTATTTCCTGTTTACCTTCTCATGTTTCTCTTGCTTCTTGTATTTGAAAGTCAATTTTTTCTGTTCAGTTCTAGTTTTTTCATCTAGTTGAAAGTCCTCTATTTCATTGAATGACCATATTTTCCCCTGAAGCATTATACTCAGTTTTGCTGGGTGGGTGAACCTTGGTTTTTATCCTAGCTCCTTGACCTCTGAAATATCATATTCCAAGCCCTCCCATCCCTGAAGTGTAGAAGCTGCTAGATATTGTGTTATCCTGATTGTGTTTCCATAATACTCAAATTATTCCTTCCTGACAGTTTGTAATATTTTCTCCTTGACATGTGAACTCTGGACTTTGGCTATAATATTCCTAGGAGTTTTCTTTTGGGGATCTTTTACAAGTGGCAATTGGTGAATTCTTTCAATTTCTATTTTGCCCTCTGGTTCTAGAATATCAGGGCAATTTTCCTTGAGAATTTCTTGAAGTATGATATCTAGGCTCTTTTTTGATCATGACTTTCATGTCCAATAATTTTTAAATTATCTCTCCTGGATCTATTTTCTAGGTCAGTGGTTTTTCCA
>CM053585.1:66480720-66496319 GCA_028646515.1 Pseudochirops corinnae | reverse complement strand
TTGCCCTCTGGTTCTAGAATATCAGGGCAATTTTCCTTGAGAATTTCTTGAAGTATGATATCTAGGCTCTTTTTTGATCATGACTTTCATGTCCAATAATTTTTAAATTATCTCTCCTGGATCTATTTTCTAGGTCAGTGGTTTTTCCAATGAGATATTTCACATTACCTTCTATTTTTTTCATTTGTTTGGATCTGTTTTATAGTGTCTTGATTTCTCATAAAGTCATTAGTTTCCATTTGTTCCAATCTAATTTTGAAGGAATTATTCTCCCCAGTGACCTTTTGAAATTCCTTTTCCATCTGGCCAATTCAACTTTTCAAGGCATTCTTCTCCTCATTGGCTTTTGGATCCTCTTTTGCCATTTGGGTTAGTCTATTTTTAAGGTGTTATTTTCTTCTGTATTTTTTTGGGGTCTCCTTTAGCAGGCTGTTGACTGGCCTTTCATGATTTCCTTGCATCATTCTCATTTCTCTTCTCAATTTTTTCCTCTCCTTCTCTTACTTCATTTTCAAAATCATCTTTGAGCTCCTCCATAGCCTGTAACCAGTTTGGTTTTTTCTTGGAAGCTTTTAAAGTGGGAATTTTGATTTCCTTGCCTTCTTCTGGGTTCTATGTTTTGATCCTTTTTGTCCCCCAAAAAAGGATTCTATGGTCTGATTGCTCTTCTTCTGCTTGGTCATCTTGCCAGCCGATTATTTGATTTTTGAGCTCTTTGCCATAGTAGAACTCTGCTTCCAGAGTGGAGGGAGCTACGTCCCAAATTGCTGGGGTTTTTGCAAATATCTGAGCTATGAGGAGGGTGCCCTCTCTACAGCCACCACAAGCTCTGGCCACTGGCATTTCTCACCCCAGAACCACTGCCTAAGATGGTGACCCAGATCCCAGCAGGTCAAAGGAAGAGTGATTACCCTCTGAATGGTCACTTGGTGCCTCTGTGATCTGCAGGCCAGGAACTCTGGAGGTAGCCATGTGGCAGCAGCTGCAGCTGCTATGCCTCCACCACCTCTTGCCCCGGGGACACAGGCCATACCACTCTCTTCTCCACTTAGTTCCAATAGAGTTCCTACTGACTTTTTACTTTCTCTTTGGATTTTATGGGTTGAGAAGTCTGAAAACTGCCACAGCTGCCTGTGATTCACTCTCCTAAAGTCTGTTCTGGCAGGTCTGTGCTACTGGTCAGGGCCACACAGGGTCTGGGGCCAGTGGCTCATGTTTAGACTGCACTTGGCTCCCAGCCACATGTGATAGACCCTTCCTGCTGGCCTTCCAGGCTACCTTCAATGGGAGATTTGTTTCTCTCTGTCATTTTGTGGGTACTCTAGCTCTAAAATTTGTTTAGAGTCATATTTTACTCCACCATCTTGGCTCTGCCCCCTCAGATGTATTTTCTAGTGTCTCTTTGATGTGTGCAGCAGTGGTATCAAATTCATAGCTACATATTCCCTTTGAAAATCATAAATTAATAATATCTGCATTTCATTTAATTTTTTTAAATTTTCTTAAACATTTCCCAATTACAGTTTAATCTAGCAAGAATGAACACTGCCCAAGCCACAAGTCTGACATCTCTGGTGTAGGGATTAGAAATTCTGTGATGTGGGGAAATTACATTTAAATTTTTAAAGACATTTCCTTAGGTTCAAAAGGATTATAGATATAGAGCTGAAAAGAGCTCAGAGGCCATGTAGCCTGCCCCCCCATTTTAAAATTAAGCAGCTGAGCTCCAGAAAGATTAAATTCTCAAAAGTCATATGTAGTTTACCAACCTCAGTTTCCAGATCTGTAGATCAATTCCTCTGAGCTTAGAACTCTCTCCCAGGGCCAGCTTTTAAAATTCAGATACCTGTGGAAAGAAGAGTTTTATTGTATTCTCTACCCTCTCAGATATGGGAGCAATATAAGATTACTGGATGCTTGGAAGAAGGAGATGGGGGAAAGAACAGAAAGGAGACAAATGTGCAGAGAAAGAGGAGGGTGTGTCCAGGATTGTCATGAAAACATAGATAAGACATGATCCCCTACATTCTTTTTTAAAAACTTTTAAACATTTTTATTTAAAGTTTTGAGTTCCAAATTCTGTCCCTCCATTATCTCTCACTCTCTTCGACAGCAAGCAGATATAAGTTATGCATGGGCAATTATGTAAAATATGCCTTTACATTCTTGAATGCAAACCTAAGATTCACGGTTATTTGAGTGATTCACAGAAGCTAAAAATTAAGAATGTTGATGTAGTTATTTGTTTGATGCCAATGTGAGATCTCACATGGAGTCAGAGAATATTTGAGTCCTGGCTATGACACTTATTACATGTGTAAGTTATGGCAAATTACTTTATCTCTCTGAGCCTCAGTTTCCACATTTGTAAAAAGTAGGAGATGAATTAGATGACCTTACAGATCTCATCCTGTAATGCTTTATAAGAATTCTCTTTAATGCTCTCCAGCAGGAGTGTATTCAAAGGATTTGTTCTGTGAAGTTTGGATTCCCTCAAAGGACCACACTTGAGGACCTCGAGGGCCACAGGTGGCCTCGAGGCCACAGATTTTCCCACTCATGCTCTATGGTAAACCCTTCAGTGCTAATTTTGTACTATTGGAGTATATCAACTATTTGTTATTTGTTTTTGTTCCTAAAATGCACACTATACTTGGATAGGATAAGCCTGAATTTGCTGACTAAATCCCAGAATGCTGAAACTAGGTCAAATCCCTTGCAATTTGAAAAGAGGTAGCTCTAGATCGCATAAATAGTGGGGAGGAAAAGAAAAGTGAAATCTTAATTTAGGTAATTTTGATTTGTTAATTGAAACACAGTTTCAGGTGTGAGCTGACTGAGCAATTGATTCGCTTTTCTGTATGAATTAGAAGAGCAAGGCTGCCTAGCTATGTTTCCTTCTATCATGCAGCTCTTAGAATAGTCTACAGAAGTCATTTCTGTGGTATGAACTCACAATTTGAAAGCTAGCAGGACCTTTTGAAGCTCATTTAACCCATTCCTCTTATTTTGCAGATAATAAAACCATGACCCAGAGAGATAAATATAGCTAGTAGGTCTCTTGATTCTCAATCCCAGTTTATGTATCCACTAAACATATTTTTTTCCTATGTCTATCTATAAACGTGCAGTGCAACTAAGACTCTGATTTAAAGGAAAGGGGGTAGTCTTTTTAAATGTTATAGAGCAGTGCCTAAAATACATATATGTAAAATTCTTTGTACACCTTAAGGCACTACATAGAAATTAGCTATTGTATCTGTTCTGTGGTTCTGAGTAATAGGATGTAAGGCTTTTCTCAGTACCCTGAAGTAATTGATTGCACAATGCCCCCTAAGAATAGAGCATCCCCAGGTGAGCTCTACCCCTCAGTCAGTAAGGAAACATGTTTTTAAGCACCTGCTATGTGCCCTGCACAGTGCTAAGAGCTGGTGATACAAAAGGGGGCAAAAGATGGGCGCTGCCCTAAAGGAACTTACGATCGAATGGGGAAGACGACAAACAAAAATGTTTACAAGCAAACTACATGGAGGATAAATAGGAAATCATTAATAGAGGTTAGGCGCTAGAATTAAGAGGGATTGGGAAAGGCTTCCTGAAGAAGATGGGGTTTTAGTTGGAAAGTAAAGGAAGCCAGGAAAGCTAGCAGGTAGAGATGAAGAGGGAGTGCATTTCGAGATATTTTGCTGGATTCTATGTCTCCATATTACTTTTCTTCCATTTCCTCATCGCGCTATAATCAAGTTATTGTTCTCCAGTTTCCCCCTTAAAGAGTCTTTTCTCAATTGAATGTAAACTCCTTGAGGGCAGGGATGACGTTGCTTTCTTTTATTTGACTATGAAGTGATCCAACTAGCATGTCACCAAAAGACTTCATCGATCAAATGTAGCCAAAGTGTAAAGTGATAAACATTTTCAAGGGAACTGAAATTCTCCCCCTAAAAAATTTCCCTTTTTTCCCCCCTCAAAAAATAATAGCATCTACAGATGGGGCCCTTGAAAAATAACAACTTTCATTTTGATTCTAACTGATTCAACAGGGCAGAAGTTATGCTTCTTGACACGACTAATTTTTTTGAGTCATAGAGCATCACTGAGAGGATATTTTTAAGAGTAGAAGGTGTTTCTTAATGAGGAAGAGACTAATTTTTTCAGCATCTTCTTCTTTAGCCTCTGTAACATTAAGCACACACCTCCCTAATATCTATTACATATTAAGATTACCATAAGTACTTTCAGTGGTCAAATTTGTGTAGTGATGTACAGAAACCGGTATCTTGAATAAGGAAATCTTATTTTTAACAAACATAAAAATCTAGCCAATTGATCTCTTGTAGTCAAAATGAGGCAATTCCTACCACTGTGCCCCTCAAGGAGGGTACCAATGATCTTGCCAAATGGATGAAGAAGCCAAAAAAAAAAAAAAATTAGTTAATCCACATTTGCTAAAGCCAGTTGGACTTATGTAATTCAATTAGCTAACCCAAGCTTTGGCTAAATACAAGGGCCATATGGTTACTTTCCCTTTTCAGCAAAGGGCAGAAATGTTCTCCCATTCTACCTGAAAATGAGAGCTCGTGTGTTAATGCGGCTACATTTGATTAGTGGGGACAAACCTGGCATCCATTTAACTAAATATCTTTTAGTATGAAAGGGCATTTTAAATGCCCTACAGTCCTTGGATTTCCTATCTTTGAACCTAGCAAAGGTGAACTTATGATTATTCCACAATTCCTATAGTGTAAATATCAATCCCAGAAAAATGAGCAGGAAATATGTAATAAAAAAAGAACCCAAAGCATTGAATTTAGAGTCAAAGGAGTTGGGTCCTAGTTCAGGCTCTGCTATTAATTAGCTGTGTGCCTTTGGGCTTAACACTTGACCTCTCATGGCCCCCCTTCCAGACCTAACATTCCAGGATACTAATCTGTAAAATTTAAAAGTGTCTCAAAAAAGTGTCTCAAATCTAGGCCTTAACATCAGAACCTAACTAAGAGAGTAAACCTACCCCACAAATATTCACTAAAGGATCTACTTCCTTCCCTCCATTCTCTTTTTCCCCAGATTTTTTGACATAGTCACTTTTAGCCCCTATGCTACTAGGATACAGGAAAAATGATTCAACAGGATGGATATAGTTAATGCATGCCACATGCAATTCCATTTGGTTACTCCATATGCTATAATTATGAATCTTTGGCTGAGACTCCTCCTAGCTATTCTTGTAGCTCTCTTGGGTGATAGATGGAAGTCTAATGCCAACCATACTACAAAAAGGCATTATTCAGTCCAGTGACTTGGGAATAGTCTACAGATTCAGTAGGTCTCCCCATTTAGCTTTTGCTGGTGGACATATCTAGAAAATGGAAAGCCCCATCAAAAGTGAAACAGTATGTTATGACAGGGTGCTTGGTTTCTAAGTGTACTTGTTATCACAAAACCTTTAGCTAGGAAATTATATCTGTCCCTTATTGTCCTCTGACTCTTTGGATTCTGTGTGCCCAGTATGTAATAAGTCTCTTTACATTTGTGAATGCATGCTACCTCTTCTGATGCATCACCTTGGGGGCAAGCAATGTAAAGATCCTCATATGTGAGAGAAATGTGGAAAGAATCTTATGAAATCAATTCAGTATGCATTTATTATTTATTATGTATTAGGAACTCTTAGGTCTTGAGGATACAACAACAGAATGAAAATGAGTCCTTTTTCCTCAAGAAATTTGTAATAAATATGTGTGTGGATGCCCCAAAAGCAGAAAATGATGACTAGGAAGTGATTGAAAGGGAAATTCTGTTCCCCTGTTAAAGCTTGACCATTCATTTAACATAAAGTAAGTAGCTGATTTAGGAGCAACAACTAGCCTTATGTGATTGAAATTTAAGTATTTCATGTTCATAAAATCACTGAGTTCCATACTCCATCAGCCCTGTGGCTCATCACACATACATTTCTTTATTCATGCCTACAGCTGCTCTCACAGATGCCTGTCTTTGTTGGCATTAGATTTCTTCAACAAAGTCATCATGAGACTCAATTTGAGCCTGAAGACAGATGATTTCTTAGTCATGAACAAATGCTAATAGCCCAAAGGGTAATTGCAATTTGTGAGTTGTAACTTTTTAATTAAGTGACATGCTGCCACATCCAAGTCCTCATCTATAGGGAGCTTCATCCTTTCCTGCAGCCTTATTGAGTATCCATCATGAGATGAACTTATCCGTTTGGTACTTGTGAACTTTCACATAATCTCAGAGGTGGGAAGAGATTTCAGAGACCATCTAGTCCAACCTCATCTGAATAAGAATCCATTCTACAATATATATAGAGTCTTAAAGCTGCACTGTTCTAAACACTGTGAGTTCAAATATAATCACTAGTAGCATTTACATAATACTTTAAAGTCTACAAAGTGCTTTGCAAATATATCTTATTTGCTCTTCACAATAACCCTAAGAGGGAGGTACTATTGTAACCCTCATTTAACAGACAAGGAAATGGAAACTGAAGGCTTAAATGACTAGTAAGTATATGAAATGAAGTAAAATGTCATAGCTAGTAAGTGTCTGAAGCAGAATTTGAACTCAGCTCTTCAAGACTCTGAGTTCAGGGCTCTAGCCACTATGCCATCTAGTTGTCAAAAGGTAACTTACCTAACATATGAGCAGGCACCCAGTTTTTTTCTGGATCACCAATGAGGGAGAATTCACCACCTCCAGAGAAGCCCATCCCACTTTTAGATATTTTCAATTGTTAAGAAGTCTTTTCATGACTTCAGTTCTCCATCTGTTTCTTTGTAACTCATCCATTGATTTTAACACTGCGTTCTGGGGCAAAAAAAAAAAAAACAGGTCCCTTTCATTTCCTTCATGACAGTCTTCTGGGTATTTATAGGCAGCTCTCATATCCATCATAAAGCTTCTTTTTCCCAGCCTGATTACCCCCATTCACTTCAAACAATCCTCATATGTCATGAATTCAAGGGCATTTAACATTGTCATCCTAATCCAATAGCTTCCATGATTATCAATGTCTCTCCTCCTAAAATTTGTTACCCAGAATTCAACCAAATGTTCCAGATTCTGGCTACCAGAGCAAAGTACTCTGGGACTACCAACTCCCCTTTGAAAAAGTTGGGTTTCTGGCGTGATATTACTAAGTACTGTTTGTAACTATAACTGCATTGTTTTTATTGATGGTATGAAGAGAAGAAATATTCAAATATGTGATTTCATGAGGTCCTGAAGACAGATTCCTTAGATCTCCAGGGCTCTATAATAACTTCAACCTAACTACATCTTCCTATGCATGTGTTCCTTCTTTTTACTCATGAACAGGATACGAGCACAGAGAATCCAGCTTTGGGCCTAGTCTTATAGGACAGAGAATATCCTGGCTCTGGGATATTTGTAGATTGAACACTCGCAGAGCATTTTTCTCCCATTGAGTAAATAACACACAGAGCATTGTTTACTCAGTGACCAAACAGCTGTCCATGTGGGAGGTAATGTGAACCACTTTGGTTTATATGACCAAATCATGGATCCTTCAAGTCCAAACACAAATTAGCTTCTATGGCTGTGAAACCGGAACCAAATTAGATTGAAAGATTAGGCTCTCATTCCAGGATAGAGAAACAAACACACATTTCCAATCCAGAAGTCTCAACATTACCTTCTACTCTTATTGGCCCCACTTCATCAAAAGACATTTTTCACCCCCAAGGTAGAAAAATAAAGGTGATGTACAATAGTTTCTTTAAATTGGAAGATACTGGGAAATAGGAAGAATTATGAGTATATGACCCTGGCAAAATGCATCGAAGAATTAGCAATAAGGAACAATTCTTAAAATGACTTAGATTGAAAAGTTTGTTAATTTTTTTTTAAATCTGAGGACATTATGATTTGTTATCAGCTCATTGGTTTCAATCTCTAGGACATATAGTACTTCACTGAATTAGGAGCTAGTGAAGATATTGCATATTCCAAATCCTTCATTTTATAGATGAGGAGACCCAGGTCTAAAAAAAGAGGGTGATTTATCCAAGGTCATACTAATAGTAAGCCATCACAAACAAGAATGCTGTCTTTCCCAGTACACTGTCCTGTCCATTTAGGGATTTGCTAACCTAGGTCCTCTGACTTGAATTCATTAGACTGCTCTATAATTTCATAATAATAATGAAGTCTTCCAATTAGAATGACAAGGTTCTATTAATATTATAACAAATTCACTTAAATATTCAGATATCTCTAAAGCAGTTGATAAAAAAAGGTTTAGGGTCTGGGCGAGATAAAGATATATAGTTAACATTTATACATCACTTCAAAAATAATATAAAATATATTTCAGAAAGAGAAACATCCAATTAATTTTTGTATAGCAATTCAACAGTAAGAACTAAGAATAATCTGCCAATGTAAAGGAAATGTTCAAATATTTAATAATTAGTGTCAATTTCACCTTTATGTTTTTGTTGCAATTTAAGGGGAATGTAAGAAGGCCTCCCAAAATTATGTGTACAGTATTTTCGATAAAGTACTGATATACTGAAGTATAGCCAAAGAAGGGTGACCAGGAGGCTGAGGGCTGCCACAATGGATGAGAATAAACTGAAAGGTATGGTTATATTTAGCTTTAAAATAAGAGGAGGGGTAGACAAGGGGAGAAATTATAGCTATTTTCAAGTATTTGAAAATCATTTCACTGTATGGGAATTAGATTTGTTCTGCTTAGCCCTAGAAGACAGAATTAGGAATAATAGGTGGAAGTTTTCAGAACTTCTTGTAGGGAAAAATCCCCAACTATTTAAAGTAGCCCAATGATATAATAATCTACCCCAGCAGGCAGTGGATTCCTCTTCAATAAATATCTTCAAATGAAGCCAGGCTGGATTTTGATTTTGAAAAGGGAATTCTTGTTCAGGTATGAGTTTGACTAAATGATCTCTGAGGTCCCTTCCAATTCTAAATTCTAATATGCCATGCAAAAGAAAGATTATTTTTGCAGCAGTATTGAAGGGGAACTGAAATGCAATGGGAATGGGAAAATCAACAGAGTGATGTCTGAGTGAGAATACAAAGGATTAGAGATTTGAATTAGAACATTCTCCTGATTCAGTGCCCTCCTTATGTATATAGAGAAAGTGACTCATCCAGTCTCATGAAAGTATTAAGTGAAATAGCTGAGATTTGAACCCAATTCTGTTGCCTCTAAATTCAGGACTCTCTATTATATGCCAGTGTCTCTCTATGGGAGTGCATGTTGGAACAATGATTTTTCCAAGATCTAGATTCTTCTAGGGAAAAATAGGATTCATGACAATCTTAAATAATTAGACATAAGGGTTTAGTTCAAAGTTGTCATGGACCTTTCATAGCCTGGGAAGGAAGGAAAACGAAGGAAATGGGTTACAAAAAAAGCATCAGTCATTCAAACCTTTTTGCAAAGATCAGATTAGATTTTCTGGTCTTTAAAGAACCCATGCCTTCTCTCCAAAAACAAGGGAAATTAATGAAAAGAAAAATCACTATCTAATTTCTTCCTGTAAAACCTGGTAGTTATGACTCAAGTCAGCTTTCCTGACTCAACTTCTGCCTGTACCTTGCACATTTTTTGAAATCCTTCCCTCATGCATAGCAGAGAGTACATCAACTGCAAGCCAGTCAATGCCATGAGAAAATCTCCTCTCTCCCTATATTTTTCTACTTGGCAAGTCCTCTGGAAAGATCTAACTCATTTTGTCCATGACAGTGTACAGAGGAACATTAGCATGATGTATTTAAGGGTGATGTAAGCTGACTTTGTTATGAAAACAATGTAATTTTAACATTGGAATGACATCTGGTCTGTGTCAGGGGCTATATCAGGATGGATGATAATCAAAGGAGAAGACTAATCAGGCTTTGCCAAATATGGCTGCTGATGAGTAATGTTTCTTCATTCTCCTTCACCCCCTGTTAAGAACAAAATGAAGAACTAGGTCCGAATGTAAGTCCCAACATCTTCAAAATCATCGTTTACCAAGAAGACGTCAACAACATGTGTCACAGTGCACAGAACTCCGAGCTCTGGGCCTGACTTCTTTCTGTAGTTGTGGTTTTCTAAATGAGGAGAGGAATTCTGAGGTCAGATTCATAGTTTCCTGGCAAGTGATGTTGAAGCAGTTCTTCTGCTTGCTGCCAAGACTAACTCAGACAGTCTTCGAAATACAGAGAAAAAGAGAGAGACAGAGAGACAGATTCTGACAGACAGACAGACAGAGACAGCAAGAAAGTTGGGGTGAGGAGAGAGATATTAGAGACAGAGAAACAGAGACAAAGAAACAGAGAGACAGAGAGAGAGAGAGATGCACCTGGGCCTGTTTTGCATAATACCGAAAGCCTGCTACTGTCATTGCTGCATGATTAATCATTTTTCTAGGGTAGTCTTTGCCCCAGGAATATAAATTCCATTGGCCAAAAGAATTTTGGTTACTTTCAGGATGGTATGTTGTGTGAATAAAATAAAATACTCATGATACTCAGGGAATTCTACTCCCTCTAGTCCTATCCTTCTTGAAGGAAATACATTGTGCTCTTTGCTAGGTTTATGGTGCCACAAAAGGAAAAACAGTCCCATTATCACAGAGTCCTGTTTAAACTGGTCAAATTGTCCAGGAAGATTAGAGTCAGGATTCCCAGAGAGAACAGCTTCCTTTTCCACCTCTGTGATGGAGCACATTGGAATAGTATCTGTTCTCTGCTTCTTTCACATTACCAGGGCTCCATTATCTCTTGCTCTAAATAACTAGAGCAAATGAAAAGAATTCTTTAAAACTTTTACAACTAGGGGTGTCTAGGTGGTGCAGTGAATAGAGCACCAGCCCTGGAGTCAGGAGGACCTGAGTTCAAATAAGATCTCAGACAATTAACACAAAACTAGTCGTATGAGCTTGGGCAAGTCACTTAACCCCAATTGCTCTGCCTTCTCCTCTTCCCCCCCCCCAAAGAAAAGCCAAAAAAGGAAAAAAAATTACAACTTCCTGCTTGATGGTGGGGAGTGAAATTCACCTTTGTGTCCAAAGTTTCCAGATTAAAGATTTTTTTTTAAATATACTTCAATTCATTAAGTATTTACAGAAGACCCACTATATGCTCAGCACAAGATATAGATCCTGACTCTAAAGATTATTGAGGAATTTGGTATAATGTGGATCCATACTGATATCTGATGGTTTTAATTGTTTATTTGTTCATTCATTAGTTTATTAGTCTTAAGAAATATGATAATTATTAATAATAAATAGCAGCATATACATAGCACTTTGTGAATATTAACTCATCTGTTCCTCACAACAACACTGGAAAGTAGGTGCTATTGTTATCATCCCCATTTTACAGATGAGTAAAGTGAGGCAGACACAGGTAAAGTTACTTGCCTAGGGTCACACAAATGTCTGAGGCTGGATTTGAAAGCAAGTCTTCTTATCTGCAGGTCCGGTGCTCTATCCACTGCACCACCTAGGTACCTGAACTCCCTTACAGTTCTAAATTCTTAGAATCGATGTACCAACACAGTAGAACCTCTGTGGAATCCCAGAATATAGGTTTATATCAATATGTGAAAATCTTTACCTTTTTTACCCCCTCCCCAACCTGGGAGAGAAGCCGTCAAGTTCATGTTGGGCAAATTCCTTTATAGCTTTGTCCTAACTTATTTCATCTGGGTCAAAGACCTAGAGAACAATATGTTATAGTTACTTGAGGATAGTTAATAACTCAAAACAGGGACCTACCTAATGGTCTGGTAGTCAAGACATAGCTAATATACATTATTGACTTCCATTGCTATGTCTTTGCACTAGCTCTTCTCCATCACTGGAACACTGTTCCTGTTTACCTCCCCGTCTCGGAGGCCCCAGTTTCTTTCAAGACTCAGTTCAAGTGCTACCTTCCACAAGAGGCCTTCCTTTGCCTCCCCACTGGCTGATGTTTCCTTCCCCTCCAAGTTTTCATTAGATCTGCTTTGTGTATGTCTTGTATGTGCCTCTATCTGTTCTGTTCTCTGCACCATCAGCAAGTAAGTTCCTGAAGGGCAGGGACAGCTTGCCATCTGTCTTTGTATCCCTAGAGCTTAGCATGGTCCCTGGCACATGGTCAGTGTTTAATGAATGCTGGTTGATTCATTGGTTGATTGGTTTGGTTGATTGATTGAAGAGAGGGGGAATCTTACTTATTAGCTTGTTTCTTCAATTTTCTTTATTATTATGGGACTATTTTTAATTGATGCTTTAATTTTGAATTTATACTCTGGGATGATTCACTGAAGGCACACTATTAAAAACCAATTCAATAAATAAATTTTCCCATCAAGAAATTATAATACCTGATATAATTCATAGAGATGATAGGAGGGCTAATTGCATAATGATTGTCAAGTGTTTCAAGTTTGTCAAAATGGTACTGTATCAAATCAAGATGTAATATCGCACTCTCTACCATGAAACAGAAAGTTGTAAAAAAAAATTTTTTCAAGAATTCTTTTTATTCTCCCTAGTTATTTAGGGCAAGAGACAGATTTAATTTGGATCCTAATAAAGTTAAGGATGCAGAGAACAGATGCTGTTGTGATGTTCATATTGTCATGAATCCTCCTTGCTTTCTAACCCAAGCAGAGCAAGGCCACAGAAACTAGACAGGTTAAGAATTCATAATGAGTCATAAGCAGGAAGCATTTTAGAGAATTTCAAGTCCAAGGCCCTCACTTGACATTGAGAAGAAAGTGAGTGGAAAAGGGATTTGACCAAGACCACAGAAGTTGGGTATAACAGATAGAGAATGCTTGAACTCGGGGCCTCTCTCTCCAAATCCAGTCCATTTGCTGCACTAAACTTTTCGCAACAATATCTTCAATGAAAGAATATTCATCTAATTGTACAGTGTAGACTTGGTTCTAGAAGCTTTCTGTACATAGAGATGACTTTTAGCTTTCTTAAAATATCATTTCCCATCCTGAAATTCTTCAAGACTGACAAGTCTAGCATCAAACTGAGCTGCCCTAAATCTTGTGACCTGATGCTTCTTCTTGCCTGACATGGTGACCTTCCCATCTTGAATTCTCATCAGAGTTCAGCTGAGTCCTTGAAAACAGTTGGAGAATTCATGCTCCCCTATTTGAAAATAGAATCTAATGGAATAGGAAGGCAGTTTTTGTACAGTCACACTACATGGTTCAAAGGTTTTCTTCATTAGAGAACTTGTGTAGCCCCTTGGAATCTTTGTGAGTTCAGTCTGGCTCTCAACATTGATACCTGAGCCAACCTAAGAACTAGGACAAACCTTCTCTTGACCGAAGTGCCTCCAATTCCACATAAGAGCAAAGGGCATATAGATCATAGAAATGAATTTTAGAGCTCAGAAGGACCTTAAATACCATGAAGACTCTAAGCCCAGTGTCTTCAGATCTCTTCCATTCTAAAGATACAACTTATTTCTGAGGTCATGTTCTCAAACAAGAAGGTAGCAAGAGGATTTGAGAATAAGACAGCTGGACAGCATTTTAACACCCCAAAGCAGAGAAGAATAACAAAGGGAAGTCCCTTGATAATGAGTGAAACCATCTCCCTTACACTATCTGTGTAATTGAATGCATTTCCTTTGCTGCCTTATTCATAAAAGTATGTGTGTGAGTTAAGGAATAATTGATTGCCAAGAAATTGGCAAGGCTATTCTAAGGAACATTTTTCTTTATGATGTCTTTGGCATTTGTGGTTTCCCTGAATCCCTTTCCAGCCCTAGACACTGCACCATAAAATTACAGCAAGAGCTCAGAAAGCCAACTGACATTTTCGCAAAGTTGCTGGGCTCAGAGCAAAGAGAACAATTACCCGTATGCATGGAAAGTAAAATTCCCAGTTCCAGTGGTGATAAAGTTAATAAAATACACTCAGAAATATTCCATCTGGACTGTCCATAGGAACTGGGGCAAGTGGCTTTAAACAGAATAGCTTTAGAATAAATAGGATTCAATTTGATGCTGGAACCCAGTGTTATAAATACTAAAGTCAATTACATTTATGACTATATATGGATACATAGCTACATACATATGTACATATTTATCTATAAACAGGAAGAGATCATGGACTTGTCTTCAGCCCAACCATTTGGTAAGCGTTTATTAAGTGTTTCCCATGTGCCTGGCACTGTGCCAAATGCTGTCGCTACAAAGAAGGCCAAAATATTGTCCCTGTCCTCAAAGGAGGGGTCGACATGCAAAGAACTGGCCATTAATGTAAGGCATGTACAGTGTGAATGGAAGATAATCTCAGATGGGAGACACTGGTAGTTTAGAGAAGGGAGAATGAGAGAGGACCAAGTTAAGGCATTTTGTAGAAGATGGGATTTGAGCTGAGTTTTGAAGGAAACCACAAAGCAGAGGTGAGGAAGGAGAATGTGCCAGGGATGGGGGAGAGCCATTGAAAAGGCACAGAGTAAGGAGATGAATTGTCCAGCGTGCAAGAAACTACAAGGAGTCGGGTATCACTGGATAATAGATTATGCAGAGGGGAATGAAGAGTAAGAAGAGTGAAAAGCAGAAGGGGGCTAGATTAAATGCCATACAGAGGATTTTCTATTGGTTTAGGAGATATTAGGAAACTGTTGAAGTTCATTGAGTAGGGGGATTTCACACGGTCAGACTCGCAATTTAAGAAAATCATTTTGGCAGCTGAGTAAAGGATGGATTGGAATGGGGAGATACTAAAGACAGCCAGGTCATCTACTGGTATTGTGTCCTTTTCTTTCCTGTTTTAAGAACTTGTTACCTTTTGAGAGGAAATTATAATGTCCAACTTATACAAATTTAGATCAGAATGGCCTGGGTTCAATGGCTCCCCCTACTGTCCATTACCTTTGTGACCTTGGGACTTTGCCTCCCCTGCACTCACTTTCTTCATTTGCAAAATTATGGAGTTTGAATTAGATTACATCCAAGATCTATAGTCCCATGATTTCAGGGAAACTCATGTTCATACATGCATGCATCCATTCACAGGCAGAGCAACCACTAGCTGGGTTATCATCCAACAGCATCCTGGAGATCCTGACATCTCTATATAACTTCAAGATTTAAATGCACCTTGTAGCTTGCAGGAAGAAAAGAAGGAAGGAAGGAAGGAAGGAAGGAAGGAAGAAAGAAAGGAAGGAAGGAAGGAAGGAACTAAGGAAAAAGAAGAGAGAGAGAGAAAGGAAAGAAAAAAGGAAGGAGGAAGGTAGGAGAAAAAGAAGGAGAAAAAAAAAAGACAACCATTTCCCCCACAGCAAGTTCAGTCAATTTAATTCCACAGGAGAATAAATAAATTATCCCCACAGTCATTGCACACACATGCATAGGCACAGCAATGGGAAACCTACTAAGGAGAGCAGTAATCTCAAAAAGAGCTGCAGAGAACCTTTCATTTCAGTCTCCTAAATATTTAACCACGTATTTCTTTTTTTTTTTTAATTTTATTATAGTTTGCATCATTCATTTCCACAAGATTTTGAGTTACATATTTTCTCCCCCTCTTTCTCCCACCCACCGCCCCAAAACAGCCATCCCAGTGTGTCCCCCC
>CM053585.1:66424672-66480220 GCA_028646515.1 Pseudochirops corinnae | reverse complement strand
CCACCCCGGGGGGGGGGGGGAAGGGAGGGGAGAAAATCTGAAACCCAAGTGATTGTGGAACTGAATCTTGTAAATTAAAAGTAAATGAGTAAATAAAAAATAAATTTAAAAAAAATAAATGAGGTCATTATAACCATGAAGAGCAAATTTCCTTCTAGATACACTTCTTACTATCAAGTAGATGAAATAATGTCTATTGTTTTGTTGCTTATTCTTTATTGTGAAAGATGGACTCATTTTTCAGTGCATTTTTGTATCTCCCTTTGGGTATCAATATACATGGTTCCTACTAAGTAGAAGTTGGCTTAGCTGGCTTCTGTGCTAATGCTAGGAGTAGGATTAGTGCCACTTCCCATACCCCATTCCCTGTCTATCCTTTCTCCTGATAATCTAGTGAAATATCTGGTGAGGTAGATGGCAGGACTGGGCATATCATGTCAGAGAATAGAAGAATATAGAATTATTTTGAAGATAATGACAAATGGCATGTATATATGTCTTGAGAGTTTGCCTACATTTTTATATATATTACCTCATTTAACTCTCATAATCAACCCTGTGGGATTGTTACTATAGGTATCAATATCCCATTTTCCAGATGAAGAAACTGAAGTTCAGAGAGGACCTGTGATTTGTCTGTAGTCAGACTACAACTAAGCACTAGAGAGAAGACCATCACAGATTGAGAACTTGAAGAGACTCTAGGGGTTTTTTAGTCCAACAATCTCAGTTTCAAAAGAAGAAACTGAGACCATGAGGCAAAATGGCTTGCCCAAAGTCACGCAGGTAGAGACAGAGGTAGGTTTTCCTAACTCTAAATCCACATTCTATACACTATGTCATGTGGACTCTCAAATGATAGATTGTATGTAATACTTTGTAAACACAATACTCTTATTATCAATATTTCTATTGGTACCAAGAGTTTTTTTTAAAGACTATGCCTCATTATAAGTCAGTCTAATTCCAAGTAACCATGAAGTTTCTTGATAAATTCATTATTAAGCTGCTTTGAATAGGAATCTGGTATATCCAATGCCATTCAACATTTTCTACATTTAGCTCTTTTTATGATTCTCATTAACTTATCAAGAGTGGAAAAGAACATGAAAAAATAAAAAGTAAGCTTCATTATCTTCAAAACTAACATAGCAACCTGATAGGTTGCATGAAGGCACAAGCAAAGGTCCACTTGATTTTCACTGTCAGATTCTCTTCTGAAATGCCTAATTAACATCCCCATTCTCCAAATTTAGCATTTTACAAAATATTTTGAATGTGTCTGCTCATAATGGGCCTCAGGATTTATGTAGACAGGGTACTCTTGAATTTCTAGAATTTGTGTTAGGTAAATAGTTGTCTTTCTAGCTGGACAGGATCTCTTCCAGGTGCCTATTCATGTTAACTTTCAAATATATAGAATGGCTTTGTGAATTACCATGTCTGAAGTGAAGAAAAAAAAAATTGGGTAGATGATTATTTGTCATTGGCTAGCATTTGGTCACTATATAAAAACTCAAAGTCCCTCCTTTTCCTGATGGATAGGCAAGGAAATTCCAGTCACGTGGACTCATGTTACTTTGCAATGAGGCAATCTAGATTGTGACATTTTGTGATTCACAGAAGCAATAGGGTACAGTCAATAAGGAACGGGCCTCAGAACTAGGAAGTTTGTTAAAAATTCTCACACATTTGTTGTGTGACCTTGTGCAAGTTAGGTATGCAGCTAATTCTCTGAGACTATAAACTGCAAAACAGTTGCGAATAGGCATTGGTAGAGGGAGTATACCCATTTGGAACTCCCTACATTAATGAAGTCACAAATATGAACCACACTGCTCCCTAAAAAAAACATGAGATTCATTTCAACCAACAATAATGACCTAATATGGGTGGGATACCATGCTAAGTGCTGGGGGAAATGTAAAGATAAAGCCCAGTCCCTGCCTTCATAGACCTTACAGTCGGGTAGAGGTTAAAAGTAGGCCCTCATGGTCTTTTCCTTGGCATTGCCATGGAATATATGCAGATGAATATGAGCAAATGTTACATATTTCTGTCATCCATTTTAGCTGTCCTGTTCCCTTTCCCACCAGTTTTTTTGGAAATCTAGTCAATTCAATATAAATTATTTTTTGCTTGTAACTCTATCTTGTTCAACGTAGATATAATCAGAATCTGTACTCTAAGGGGAAAAAAAAAACATTAATCTCTTAATTGACTGTTCTGTATCAAATTCCAGGCTGTTGCAAAGCGGTTTATTACCAGCATAAGGACTTTAGGCTAGCCTCTATGTAGTCCAAATATATAAACAGAGAGTTTCTTCTCTGAAATGTTAGTGTATGGGGCTTTCTGGCTTGATTTTCTTTCATTTCAATTTCCTTAGTTTTCCGACTGAAGCTTTTTCCTCTGAATTGTCACTGTGAATAAGTATGCATAAGCAGATTAGAAATAGCTTCTAACCTGTTGACTTATAGGTAGAACATATTTAGAGACTAAATTGACTTTTATCACTTAAAAATTACTTGTAGGAGTGCTTTGTCTATGAGATGCCCTTTGGAAGGACCTTACTTTCTTGGTGGGAGGTCAGAGCTTAAGTGTTTTGATAAGAACTTTAAAAAATGTTTTAAATATCACTTACAACCTCTAGGTTGGAGGACCTGAGGTCGCTGAGCACCATTGTTCCTAAGATATAGCCTTTTCTCTGATCTGCTGTAACTGAAATATGGGAAAAACCTATGAAATGTACTGGGGTGTGGGGTGTGGGGGAGAGAATACATATAACAGATTATGTAATTCTAGATTTGATTCCTCAATTTGGACCCCCCTCTTCCCACCCTCAGGGCCACCAAAAGTTAAAATAATCAAGGCCAAAAGCTAGGTAAGTAAATTGTTTGTAAAGTCAGAGAAACAAAATGTTTGCTTACAAATGATAAGGGAACTATCACTTTTCTAGGGAAAGGATGATGCTAGTTAATTAAAAGAAAAGGACTTTGCAAACAAAGTTGGAAAAGTATTTTCTCTTTCTGGTTTGGAAATTTTAAGTGAACAACATTTGAGATGGTTATGCCTCCTCTCCTCTCTTGTTGAGGAAGAAGAATTTAGTGACTCTCCATCAAGATGGCTTTTTCTCTGTTCTTCACACATGACGTTCTAACTCCTTTCTCCCTCTCTTTACTCTTGAAATTCCCCATGACTGAAACATATTCACTCCTTGCCTTACCTCAGAGAATACGAATCTTGCTTCAATTCACAGTTGATGGGTCACCTTCAACACGAAGTTTTCCCTGCCCCCCCCACTTTTATTGTCTCCCTTTCCTAGATATTTTATATTCCCTATATATTTTTGTTTATTCTCTCTAGATGAATATATGTATATATCTACATTTTATGTTTGCATATTGTGTGTGTATGTGTATAGTCAAGAGAAAGGGAAGGGGGCGGGAGGGTCAGTATTATGTAATGAATAGGCAGAGAACTAGCCTTGGTCCTGCCTCTGACAATACTGTCTGTGTACCTCTAGGTAAGACAATTTCCCCAGAACCAGTGAAATCACAGGCCAGTTCTTATCCCCCTATGTATTGTGTCCCTCAACAGAATGTGAGCTTGAGAGTACAGATTGTTTCATTTTTGTCTCTATAGTCCCAGAGTCCAGCATAGTGCTTTGTGAATAATGGGTGCTTAATAAATGCTTACAGATTGATTGATCCATGAGTTGAGATGTTTTTTTTTTCAGTAATGATGGATCTATTTATACACTTAGCCAATCCTTCAGTGCAACTAAATATTTTAAAGAGCAAATGAATGTTTTAGGACTCCGGGTTAATTATGGCTATTTGGATCTAAGTTCTCGAAAATTAGCATGGTACTTTCTGGCCATGGATTCACATTTCAATTGCCACATCTTCTAGTCTGTTTCAGCAATTAATAAGTCAGGCAGTATATACTAGAGACTGGACCAGGGAAAAAGGCATCTGAAAAATGATGGAGCTAGTGAGTTTGGATTTAAATCAATATGTTATTATCACTCTTTTCTGCCCTCTTCCAAAAGAATAACCTTAATTTATCAAGAGGTAAATGAAATTCAAGCAAGTGAATTTTTATCACAGGACCACTATGGTCTTTGAAAATCTGATGAAATTAAATGTGAGTTTGCTTCTAGGTCACAGAAAAAAAAAAAATTCAAATGTTTTGATTTTCCTGCTCTCTTTTGACTGTAAATTTCAGGTCCCAACTTAGTCAATGCCTCATGTTAGAATATATTACAGAATAAATGTTTTTTCCTCCTTTTCTTCATGTGAGTTCTGGTTGTGAATCCCACTTCTCTGCTTTTCCTACTTCTCATTTTGATCACAGATCTTCTTCCCTCTTCCCCTCTATTAATTAGGACTGATCACCCTAACCTTTATTTATTATTTAATCAAGGTACCAGAGCAATGGAGCCACTTGGCCATATACTACTTGGTATTACATTGACAGTCTTAAGGAACCAGCAGAGAACAGTGTAGTTTCTCAGCTGTTCTCTGCTTGAACCTAAAGTCTGTTAACTTTTCTGTCTTTTTTTGTGTTTCCTCTCCTCCTTCTATCCTTTTTCCCCTTGTTCGTCAATCTTTATTCTTCTCTGTTTCAGCAAAACAGTATCAGTCAAGGTAATTGATGATGAGGAATATGAGAAAAACAAGACCTTCTTCCTTGAGATTGGAGAGCCCCGACTGGTGGAGATGAGTGAGAAGAAAGGTGGGGGAGATGCTCCAAAGATGAGCCCAAACTGCCTGTGCCTGTTTGTACTACACTTGGACGCCCAGCACTGTTCAAAACATTACTTACAAGGCACACATCCATCCACCTATGTAACAGGGCATGAGCTTTCCAACAGTAATTTAATGATTTTGCTACTGCCCTCTTATGAACTCTAAGGTCCCCATGATCCCACAATTCTCCAGTCTCAGATCCCAGCACAGGACACTGGGAACCCTGTGATCTACAGGGAAGTGTTGTTAGTCTTTGATTCAATAACTATCCATTTTGGAGGGAGGTACAGAGCCACAGAATTCTAATCTGCTGAAATAGACGTGTCAGGGAAGAGTATTCTTGTGCTCTTGAGTGTAAGAATATTGAACATTATAAATTGAAGTTAATTTGCCTCTCTCCAGGGGCTTTATTGGCGGGACTAGATGGGTCCAGGACCTGAGTATTCATCATGCCCTTTTACATATTTAATGGAGGTGGATGTGATGCAATTATCTCCTTCCATAACATCACAGTGACATCGAGCTTGGTGGACACCTAAAGCATGAGTGTGTGAATCCAACCATTTGTTTTGCCTTTGTCTTGTGTTCCCACAGGAAGACCATTACCCTTAGAATATTTGACCGTGAGGAATATGAGAAAGAGTGCAGTTTCTCCCTTGTGCTTGAGGAACCAATATGGATAAGAAGAGGAATGAAAGGTGTGAGAGTATACCAAGACATACCAGCGAGAAATTGTACTCTCTCTCTCCGTATCTCCTTACTCTCACGCTTAACTCTCTTCTTCCCCTTTGGCTACCAGATACTTTACTTTGTCTCCTTAAAAGCTTTAGCAGTTTTGAGTTTCTTTTTCTAACTCTCCAGTGCATTAGTCATGGACCACTAAATAAGCTAATGGTAGAATACCAACTAACCCAGATTTTAACTACATGTAAAACAACTTCATGAAATGGAAGGCATTTCATTAGTTCAGAAAACTTGATAAAAAGAGTTTAAGAGATTTTTCCCCTGCTCAGGGGAAACAGGCTATGGTTGGCCACATCATTTTCATCTTGATGTTTGATTCCCACTGTCTAATATAGTTAAATATAGCTGTATTAATAAGGAGAAACAACATGAGACAATAGGACTCAGTGGATAGAGGCCTGGCTATAAAGCCAGGAGGGCTTTGGTTCGGGTCCCACCTCTGAAATCTGCTAACTGTATGACTCTGTGTAAGTCACCTAAACCTCCCAATGCTTTAGACAACTCCCTGAAAGTAGAAATTATGGAGAATTTTCCATTGAGGGAGTGTTCTCACCTGGGAGTTCCCTATCCAAATGAAATCACAGACCCAGTCCCTAGCCTTAATAAGAACACCAATCATTGAAGCAGACATTTATGAAGCTCTTTACAATTAACAAAATTTCACATACAAAATATTTTATATATTCTGTCTTGTTTGATCCTCCCAAACCGAAGTAGTTTGTCAGGTATTATTATCTTTATTAAATGAGATAATATTTGTAACATTCTTGGCACAGTGTTTGGCACATAGTAAATGTTTAATAAATTCTTACTCTTTTATTCCTTTCCCTAGATGAGGCAACCCCAAACCTGAGATGCAGTGTGACTTGTAGGAAGTGGGAGAGCTGGGAGTGAAACCCAAGCCTTTTGATCACCAATCCAGTGCTTTTTCCATTATGCCTCAGCTGGCCAGGTGTGGTGGCACATACCTGTAAACTCTATTCCTGAAGAAGCTGCGGCTGGTGGCTTGTTTTAGTTCAGAAGTATGCATGCTTTGCTAAGCATGCTATTCTTCCAAAATGGAGCTACTGACAAAGGTTAAAGAAATTTACGTGCAATTGGACTAACATTAGGAAACAGCATGATTTAATGGGAAGACCTCCCAGCTCAAGAGTAAGAAGTACTAGGAAGGCTAAAAACAATCAGATCCACACAATCTGACACCAGTTAGGTAAACCCCCAGGTGCAGAGGTCTACCAGGCTGCCTAAGGATGGACTAACTGGTCCAGGGCAGAAATGAAGCAGGTCAAAGTTTCCACACCAGTCAGCAGTAGGATCATGCCCATGAGTGTCTATTGCACTTCCAATAAGTGTGAGATAGGGAAGCAAGCAGAAACAAACAGTGAAAACATATTATGCTACCCGTGAAAGCAAAATGTTGGCCCAAGTAGATTCTGACTTTATAGACCTTGTAATTTAAAAAATAATAAACTGATAATAAAAACAAGGTAAAGACTACTGGCAACAGATGAATCTACAGAAACAGAATGGCTAATTTCAAGAATTTCGCATTTGAGATTTGCTCTAGGGGCCTAGAAGCAGACAGATAGAAAATAAGAAGAGGAAAATGCTTTAAAAGTGAATATGACTAGGGTGTCTAGGCGGTAGCGGTGAATAGAGCACCAGCCCTAGAGTCAGGAGTACCTGACTTCAAATCCAGCCTCAGACACTTAATACTTACCAGCCATGTGACCTTGGGCAAGTCACTTAACCCCAACTTCCCTACTTTCCCCCCTCCAAAAAGCAAAAAAGAAAAGGTGAATATGACAAAAGGGAGTATTATATTTGAGTTCAATATTTCTTTTATACTACCAGATTCAACACAGAAGATTTGCTAGTATCCAAAACCATGACCAAATGTCATTTTGTTAATGGAATATATATGTTCCTTCAGCAGAGATTTAACTGTTGAAGAATTGATGCTTTTTACAGTGTGTAGTAGAATTAAGAGGTAACATTAAAGTGACATTTAAGGACTATACAACTGAGTCACTCACACATTTTTAAAAACTACATGCAGAGAAAATCAACTACCTTTGTGTATTTAGTCTTCTGTCTCTTTCCTGAGTGGTCTGAATTTTCTGGAAGGAAGACACGAAATTGGCCATGAAATTATGCTAAAACACACACATATACACACATTCATACACAATGCAACCCTTCTAGAACTTCCTTGCATGTACCCTTGCAATAATATTAAAGCAGCTGATGGTCATAATTATGAAATCCAGTCCCAGAGCTGGGGGTGGTGTAGTCATTATATTTATTCAAATTTTCACTTTGGATCTGATTTCTTTACCCTTTGCCCTAATTATTTTGAATTGTCAAGCTTAAGGATCAGCACTGATTTGTGGGATTCTCATATTAGTAAACAAAAACCACAGAAGTTGTGTTGAATTTAAGTCTGGCCAAATCATTTGAAAACGTAGACTCTACTTTTATATAAACATAGGCTATCCTGAAGTCATTAGTAATGTTTAAGTTATGTGCCGTATAAGAGGCACAGATCATCTAGTACAGTACTCTCATCTAATAAGTGAGGAAACTGAGGTTCCTAAAACCAGATGTACTGCTTTATCCTTTTGAAAAGGAATTTCAAATTAATAGCTCTAAGTCAAATGACCTTAAAAAAACCAAACTTTAATTGGGCTGCTAAATACCCAAATAAGTATGTTTTCCTTCCAAAGTACAGCTATTACTGAAATCAAAGAAATTTAGATAAACTTAATTGGACTAACATGAGGAGTTGGACTAACATTAGGAGACAGCAAGGTATAATGGAAATACTTCCTAGTTCTAGAGTAAGAGTTTCCAGGTTCACATACTACCTGCATGACCCTAAGTAGTAATTAATTTGACTACCTGATACCTCTGTTCCATTTCATCTATAAATGAGAAGATTGGATTAGGGGGCCTTTGAAGTCCTTTCTAATCTAAGATCATATATATCTATTAAAAAAATGTTTCTTTGTCTAATCATGGGAATTCAATAAAAAGGAATTAATGATACTATATGAATATATTTACATAAATATATGTATCATATACATGTATATATTACTTTTCAAATACTTTATTTATTGATGGAAGGAGGGAAAGCATTTATAAAGTGCTTATTGTAGGTCAGGCACGGTGCTAAGCACTTTGTAAATTTTATCTCATTTTATCCTCACCAACTCTCATTTTACAGTTGAGGAAACTGAAGCAAACAGAAGTTAAGTGAATTGCACAAGATCACCTGGATAGTAAGTGGCTGAAGCCAGATTTTAACTCAGGTCTTCTTGACTCCAGGCTCAGTGCTCTATCCCTTGTGCCGCCCAGTTGTGCTGTGAAATAAATGGCACAAGTATTATTACCCCATTTTGAAGATGAGTATAAATGGATTTAGAATTGGAAGGGTCTCACCTAGTCTGACCTCTTCTTTTTATATATGATGAAACTAAGGTCTTTGATGGTTAAATGACTTGCCCAAAATCATAAATGTAATAAATGTCATGCCATTTCTTCCTGTGCCTCGTCTAACTAGAAGGCAGTATGTGGACTGAGGCCTTCAGTAGTTCCACTATTGAGATCAGAGATATTAGGTTGGCCAAGGTATTTTGGAAAAAACATTGGACTTGGAATACAAAGATCAGTGTTGGCCTGATGACTCTGCCACTTACTAGATATATGGCCTAATTTGTCGGAAAAACTCCCAGAGCCTCAGTTTCCTCATGTATAAAAATGAGGTGACCTTTAATAGGCCTCCTAGAATCATAAGGTATATAAAAAGTTGAAAGAGAACTCCTATCAGGGGTGGAGAATCTGCGGTTTTGAGGATACACGTGGCTTTCTAGTTCCTCAGGTGCAGCCTGTTGACTGAGTCCAAGTTTTACAGAACAAATCCTTTTACTAAGGGAATTTGTTCTGTGAAGTTTGGATTCAGTCAAAGAGCTGTACTTGAGGACCTAAAGGGCCACATGTGACCTTGAGGTTACAGGTTCCCCACCCTCTGTAACCTAGATCACTGAATCCCACTCTTTTTATTTTACAAAATGGTAAATGAGGCCCAGAGTGATAAAAAAACTTCTCTGAAGTCACACAAGTCTTAAACTTCAGAGTCAAGATTGCAATCTGAGTCAGCTGACTTCAGCCCCAGTGGCCTTGCCATTGTTCCATGCTGCCTCCCACCACTGATTTTGTGTGATTCTTATTGCAATCTTGGATTACATAGATAAAAAGTGTCAGAACCATGATAAGAAGTCAAATCAAACCCAAAATTTATTGTTCTTCCTCCTACCCCACCCAAAAGCTAATTTAAAAAGCCATACTATGCTCTCACAAAGATACAGTCAATATAATTTTAGTAAATTATTTCATTTTCATAAAGGAAAAATCTCCCCACATCTGACTATATCCTTTCATTGAACCATCTTTAAATTGAAGGAAGAGAGTCTTGGACTAATTAATGTATTTTATTTGTCCATTAAGAAAACAGTGCTATGTAAAAGCAAATTAAAATTCATTCATAGTATTATCCAGTTCTCACATCTACCATGTGGATTCATGGCACTACCAACATAATTAGTAAACCTATTAGGAAGTATCCTGTCATGCCTCTAAAATTAAATAGAGTGTGAGAATGTCATTGTATATTCTCTCCAACATCCCTCATCAGGCAATTTGGTGTATTTAATCTCATAACTTAAAATAAAAATAAAATTTCTCTTCTGTGTTGATTCTAGGATTGAGGTGTAAATACCAGAAAGCAATAAAATCATTCTTCCAAAATTTTGGTGGCAATAGGCATATACTGAAGCTCTTTTTAAGCTGCTTCCAGGATGTCAATCACCAATAAATGAGTTTTACTTGCCTCACCTCCAAATTGAAAGGAATTTTACTTTGTGAATGCAATAAAAGTAAAATCTTTACATAGTCTAAATTCAGGATTAACATCCCATCTCAAGCCAGATAGCAAAGGACACATTCCCATGAGTTGTTTGTTTTTTTTCCTGCTTCCAGTGAATGGAACACACATAATTCTTGAGATCTTACCTGATTTAGATTTCCCATCTGTATTTTTTTTTTACCAACTTCTAGCAATATTCAGATTTGCCTGATAAAATCTACTTAAGGTTATGCATATGTGCATATACGTATATATAACCATATATGATGCGCAAATACAGTGGTAAATTTATGTAGTTTATCTCCATATGTATTTATGTAGACATGTAGACACACGTGTGTATTTGCACAACACCAATGTATAGAAAGGCAGCCTACTTCGGCACCATAGGGAGGCCATTTTTCCCCATACCCGGATACCTCATGGTACACTGAATTGTGAGCAGTGATTTTTCTAGCCCTCTAAACAGATCTGTCTGGATTTCTTTCTGTGGATATTCCTTTTTATTTCCATTATTCATTTGTTCTCTTATTCTCTGTTTGTCTTTGTCTGTTTCCTTCACAGCCCTGTTGTTGAATGAGCTTGGTAAGCATTTCATTTCTTGCTGTTGCTCTTCATTTCTCCAGGTTTTTCTTTCCATATGTGTGTGTGTTTGTGTCTGTGTCTGTGTCTGTATGTCAAGGGATTTTCCAAATATATCTGATTTTTGTTTTGGAACTGTTGATTTACGCCCAAGATTATTGCTTTAGGACATATATTAGTCCAATGAGTCTTTTTTTTCCTGATGTCCACTAATTAGTGGTCTATTTTCATTATAAAGATGAACTATCTTAAAGATGAATGACTTCTGATGTATATGTGTGATCTAATTTATTATGATTTTGAGTTTAGTCACACAAACAATTACAAGTCATGGAATTCATACTTTAACAAGTGATTCCACATATTTGTAAATATAATTTATAAAATTTTTCACCGTTTGGGTGGGTAACTAGGAAATGTGATGTTAAAGGGGCTTGATATAACTGATATACTTTGAATAAGTCCTAATTTATATTCCTTTCTCTCTTTTGTTGTTCTTAGGTGGCTTCACTATAACAGGTATGGAATTTTTAAAGTCTAATGCCATCAGATTCCTCTTTGATCACACCATGGTATTTATTATGTTTCATCATGCTTCTTTTTTTATCTTCCTCAATTTGCTTAAGGGAAGTCCCGTTATGGTAAGGAAAATATCAAGTGTTCTTTATTTTATTCCTCTATATACTAAATATCACACAAAACAAAAATGGACCTTGTATAACATTGATTAACACAAATTTATAGAAATAGTATAGTACTGATTTTACTTATAATATCACATGCATTGTGTTTATCAGAAAGCAGGCTTTTCCAAGTGAAAACTTAATTAACAAGCTAATGTTTCACATATCAATATAATTAATCAACAAGTATTTGCTGAGAGATTTCTCTGTGCATGCCACTGTTCAGTATTCTATAGAAGGCTCAAAGAATGCATTTTAGTAATATTCTGACAGAAATGTAAGGTTTATAAAACATTCTCCCCAAAATACTTGAAGTTGGTAGACATATGACAGTGTCTCTATCTTCAGAGATAGAATGTCTTAATAGGAATTATATTGGGTTAGCTTTAGGGTCCATCCAGCCCATAATTCTTTCACTAACAAATGTTCTATGGATCCCCACACTAGGCGAAGATTTTGTGGTCCCCCCAAAAGTCAGTCACTATCTCGCAAAGCAAACCATTCTATTTTCATACAGCTCTGAGAATTAGAAAATTCTTTCTTATATTTAACCAAAATATGCCTTCCTGTACCTTCCATCTACTGGTCCTCCTGTCATTTGGACAAATTATGTCTATTAATCTAGACATTCTCTTCCACATACCATTCAAATACAAGATGTCCCACTATGACACTGACAAATTTGATGAGTATTTTATACGTTTATCCAAGTCTTTAGCAATAAACATGATGGCAGCTGGAGAAGTTTGGTTGTCTCCACTTTTTTCAGCACTCTAGTATTTAAAAAAAAAAAGGATTAAATTCACTGAAAGAATTAGACACTTTCTTATTCTTTCTTATCTCTTTTTGGCTATGGTTCCCTCTTATCATACTCATTTGGCCTCTTCCAGTCTTATGTTTATTTCACTTGATAGAGAAACATAGGAGTTTACTATAGTTTTTCTTTCTGTCTTTTGATAATATATCACATGCCCTCCCAAACAGAACTATCTCTAGCTTATATTTCTTGTTTTAATCATTTAAGAACTCTTTTTATTGTCCTCATGTCCCTAAGTTTCAACTCATTCTAGACTTGCTGTTTCCCCAAAGTTTTCTTATATATTCTTGAAATGCCTCTCTTTCTTTGTCTCTCCTTTCATCTTTCTGATATGTCATTTTAAAATTTGATCTCTTCAGAGAGCTTTCTATGCAGGCCCAATGTTTTTTTCTCTGTATCTCTCACTTTTAATATGGACTATTTGTGACTATATTGTTTGAGTTTCATTTCTTTTAAGTCTGTCGTCCTTCTTTAGGTGAATTTCCTTTTAACTTTTTGAAAGAAGCTGTCATTGATGGAATGTAACTCTCTCTCAAGATTCCCAGAATTAAGACCAAAGTCACAAATCCCTTCATTGCTTTTTCAACCTTCTGAGAGATTAAATGCATATAACTAGAAGAAAAAAAGACAATCCTAGGCCCTCTGGTCATTCCTAGCCATCCCTCAACACTGCACAGCCTCTATATTACCCAAGCCCATTATTACTTTTCTCAATATTGACTGCATGTAACCCAACTTTTCCTTTGTAGGCCTCTTCTCCAAATAAGACTTTTTTTTTTCTTTTGATCATTCTGCTCACTGCACCTTGAGAAAAGTTTCTAAGAGTGTAGGAGATCTTTAATTCCACAACCAACATTATATTTTTACGGAGCCTTTCTTTCAAGTCAGTTTGTGACAGGGCTTGCAGAAAAGGATGACTACGGCCTGGGATTTTTACCTACAGCACTCCTAGGGAAATATACCATAGCATATGAAATTCTAAATTGCAAAAGGAATGTAGGGAAATTAAAGAAATTTACTTCATCCAGAGTCCAACCCCAAAAATCAAACATTTTCATTTAACTATGGACATGCAGGACTAGTGGCACTTTTGGAAATTCAAATTCTGTATCCAGTCTTCTTGTGCTTGAAGGCTCCCAATGAACACCACATGATCATGTGATGTCCATCAGAAGCATTGTCCACCACTCCAGCTCTACCCCAACCCATGTGTAGTTCACATATAATCAGTTCCCATTCCCAAAGTACAGAAAATGACTATTTTGCTGAAAGGCAGTCAAATAGTAGAAAGGTCTTTTACCTTGAAGTATCAGCTTTATCTGACAAATGATCATAAGTGCATGTATTAACAGAGAGAGAGAGAGAGAGAGAGAGAGAGAGAGAGAGAAAGCGCACAATGTAGGAGCAACTAAATAAACAAAAAGGGAGAAAAAACCCAAAACCAACTTTGAGGGTTTTTATACAACTAATTGTTTATATTCTTATGACCTAAAAAAGCAGTCAAGCATCTATGATCAAAATAAGAGAAGTAGTTTGAATTAGTGGTGTCAAATATGTGACCTGTCGGCCACATGTGACCTACAATATTCTTCTGTACATCTCAAACCAGAATAAAATGTAACTGGGGAATATTTAACAAAATACATAAAAATACAATAAAATGTAGATAATATTACATTAAAATTTTAGTCTATATATGACTCACAGAGATCCTTATGTATGGACTAGTTATTCCTCTTCCTAGTTAAGTTTGACATCACTAGCTTAGATTGCTCTAATTAATGACTATTATATAATAATCATATAGGAATGTGATATCATCATATATAATATATATAATAGGTGACAACATTTATAGTACAGTTTCTGTATCTAATATTTGAAATGGATTTTCCAGTTACAGCAAAACACTCTTTCTAGTGAAAAGCTATCAACACTCTAGGACTCCCATTTGGAGCTGCTACTCAGTTTATCCAGCAGCAGCAATCCACAGGGGCATACACTTCAGTGGAAACCCTAGCTACAGTTAATTCATGATGATGGCCCCCTGCAAACCTTGGGGCTCAGCAGAATCTCTCTAGCAATTTCAAGCCTTTTCAGCTCACAAAGAAAATGCCGATTTGGAACGAGCAACTTTAAAGACCGAGGTACTCCCAAAGAGTCACCAACAGATAGATACTTGGCCTTTCCCTAGGGAATAGTGAAATGTGACTGGCTTCAGTGGGTCATTTATTCACCCTGGCTCATGGAAGACATTATTTTAAAAAGAGTTCCCTCTATAATAACTCTTCTTAGAATAAATCAGTAAGCATTTATTAAGTACCTACTGTATATCAGACACTATGCTAACTGCTAAGGATATGAAAACAAAATTAAACTGTTCCTGACTTTAAGGAGCACACAAAATTAGATTAAATGAATGAATAAAATTAGTACAAGGTAATGAGCGGGGAGAAACTTGAGTGTCTATGGGAATCAAGAAAGACTTCATGCAAGAGACAGCATCTGAACTGAGCTTTGAAGGGAACAAGATTCTAAGAAATAGATATAAGAAATGCATTCATGCGTGGGGGATGGCCTGTGTAAAATCACAGAGATGAGACATTGGCCATTGTGTAAGAGGATCTATAAGTAGGTCAGTTTGGGGTCTGAGAAATGAATGAAGAATCATGATATATAAGACTGGAAAGGAAGATCAGAGCCAGATTGTAAAGGGCTTTCAATGCCAAGCAAAGGACTTTGATCCTAGAGGGAAGGGTAAAACACCAAAGCCTGGGGTGAAGTGGAAAATAACACATGCATGAGTGTGAAATTTAGTTTACTAACTCCACCAAGAAGTTTCAGAACCAAATAAGTGTAATCCATTCTGCTGATTTTCTGCTGATCCTTTTGTTAGGTCAACCTGTCTTCAGGAAAGTCCATGCTAGAGAGCATCCAATTCCCTCTACTGTAATCAACATTGCAGGTACTCATTTCATCATGGTTGACTCAAAAACCACAATTTAATTAACTCAGCTAAAAGCTTTCAAGTGTACTTTATGCACAGCCATCAGTTCATATATGTTGGCTGCTGTTGATTGTTGACTTTTAAAACTACATCAGTGAGAAACATCAGATGACTTCCCTGGAGCTACAGGGAGAGGGGAGAGTTGTAGGCATTGAATAGAGTATGTGAAGTTCAATATAACTCTAACTATTTATACACACAGATAGGTATATTTATCATTATTGTTCAATCTTTTCAATTGGGTCTAGCTCTTCATGACCCCTTTTGGGCAGAGAAGTGGAGTGGTTTGCCAATTCCTTCTCCATCTCATTTTACAGATGAGGAAACTGAGACAAACAGGTTAAGTGACTTACTCAGTGACACATAACTAATTAAGTGTCTGAAGTTGGATTTGACCTAAGGTCTTCCTTACTCCAGACCCAGTGCTCTATCCACTGAGCCATGCAGCTATGTACACACATACACACACACACACACACAAATGCATATATACACATATATGTACATAAAAACATACACATAAATACACACACATACACACATTATATATAGATATAGATATAAATAATTACCTTGTCAGAGAAGTATAGAAGGCATTATTCGATCTCCATAAAACTACTAAAGAAATTGTTCCCAACTAATTCTACCTCCTAAATTCCTCAAATCGCAAATTTCTCTCTCAAATATTTCTTCCCAAAAGGAAAAAAAAATAATCTCAGGTAGCAGAGGGATTCTTTAAAATTCCTTTTATTTTGGGAGGGGGAAAGACAGGGCAGTTGGGGTTAAGTGACTTGCCCAAGGTTACATGGCTAGTAAGTGTTAAGTGTCTGAGGCTGGATTTGAACTCAGGTCCTCCTGACCGCAGGGCCAGTGCTCTATTCACTGTATCACAAAGCTAAGAGGCCTATTATCCTCAACTTTCTCACACCTAGTAATGATAAAATAGCAGAGCTAAAAGAAACCCAAGAGGACAGCATTACTAACTTTTCATTTTATCAATATGGAAGTCAAGAAGACAGAAATTCAAGTCTTGCCTTGACACTTATTTAATCTGCCTGCCTTAATGTCTTCATTAAAATGAGGATGATAATAGCTTATATTATTTATGATTGCTTAATTACTCAAAAGGAAAAGGAACTATTTATACCTAATTGTTTTGTTCATATCCCCATTAATATTTGCTTTCAAAACATATGCTAATCGTTTATTTGAACCTCGAATGATACTGTTTGACTAAGGAGCAACTATTTAGTCATTTAAATCCAAATGCTCAAAAAAAATTAAACAAATAAAAGTTTAGTTTAAAACTATCTGCTGTTTGTAGTATTGAATAACTTCCTGCAGTTTTAGAGCCCAAAGCATACCCTCTTGATGCTGCAAGAAGAAGAAAAAGAAGCTTAGACACAGGTGAATTATTGGTTTGGGTTTTAGTGTCTGGGCAGAATAAAACCTGCAAGTAGACAAAAGCTGGAGGAGAATAAGCTGAATCCATTGACCCATTCATAAGTAAAGATTTCATATGTAATACAAATGGCTCACATGCACACAAAAATATTAACAGAAGCAAATTCTCACATGTAAAGATTCAGACCATGAAGAATGTCAAGAGTCCATCACCTCTTTTTTTCAACAATGTGCGTTTATCATGCACCTACTATGTGCCGGGTACTATGACTGGTGCCAGACATACAGGGGGCCCCAAAGAAAGGCAGAAAGTATCCCTGCCCTCAAGAAGATCATATCATCATAGCTATATTCTACCAGCAGCAGCAGCTTAGGTTTTTCTGACCATTTTTTCCCAGCTGTTGCAATATATTTGCACATATGACTGACTGTCTCCGTAACCTTTGTGACACTCTTGTCAAGTGATAAATGCTCTTTGGTAGGATGATGGAAAGAGCTCACATTTTGGACAGAAGAGCTAGATTTGAATGGCCATTCTGACATTTATTATCTGTGTGGCTGTTATTTCCCTGGATCTCAATGAGGAGGTTAGACTGGATGATCTCCAAGATTTTACCCATCTCTAAATTTCTGCTCTTTTAGGGATCATATTTAGTAAAAGAAAAAACCAGGCACAAAAAATAAGAGGTTTGCCTACGTCACATGGTAATTTAAATTATACAATCAATTGATCAACAGATACTGAGTGTCAATACTTTGCATGGCCTTGAACTCCTTATGATCACCGAATATGCATTCATAAAGCCCCCACTGTGTGCCAGTGCACACTGGAGATATAAAGACAAAAAAAAAAACAGTCCTTGCTTTCAACGGGTTTTCATTTTACTGGGGGAAAGAACATGTACGTAGACATAAAATAATAAATATAAGTAGATATAGAATAATATATATTATATTAGATATGAAATATAAGTAGATATAGAATAATATATATTATATTAGATATGGAATATAAGTAGATGTAGAATAATATATATTATATTAAATATGGAATATAAATAGATATAGAATAATAAAATGGTAATCAGAGATAAGGGGAGGCACTAGCAGCTAGGGGTGTTATGTAGGAAGTGGTATTTGACATAAACTTTAAAGGAAACAAGGAATTATATGAGGCAGGGCATTCTAGGCATGAAGTCCAGCTTTTTCCTGAAGGTCAGTGTTATTTGATGGTAGAGTGTATGAAGAGGACTAATGTATAACAAAGCTAGAAAAGTAGGTTTGAGCCAGTTTTTGAAGAGCTTTAAATGGCTACCAAAGGATGTTTCTGTGATCCTAGAGGTAATGACTCACTGCAATTTATGAAGCAGAGATGTGACACAGTTAGATCTGGGCTTTAGGATACCACTTTGGCAGTGGTGTGGAGCTGTGTCAGACAGGGAAAAAAAAAAAACTTTAAGCAAGAAGGCCAGTTTGGATGCTGTTACAATAGTTCAGAACATAATTGATGAGGGATTGAAATAGACTAGCAGTCATCTAAGTAGAATCCAGAGGATTAGCAACTAATTGGATATATGGGGTAAGGGAGAGAGACTGGAAGCTGATTTCAGGATTGTAAAACTGAGTGACTCATAGGATAATGTGTCTTCAACAAAAATGGAGAAATTTATAAGAGCTGTAGGTTTTGGGGAAAAGATAGTGGGTTCTATTTTGGACATACTTAATTTACAGAATATTCCATTTGAGATGTCCAAAAAACAGTTGATGTTGCAGGATTAAAAGTCATGGGAGAAATTTGTCCTGGATATATACCTCTAAGCATTATCTGCATGAAGATAATGAAACCAATGGAAGCAGATGAAGCCACTAGGAGAGAGAGACAGAGACAGAGAGAGACAGAGAGACAGAGACAGAGACAGAGAGAGAGAGAAGAGTACCTAGGACAGAGCCTTGACAATACTTCCCCCCATATGTGGACATGTAACATGAGTGAAGATACAGCAAGGAAGATGGAGAAACAGAGAGGTAGAGAACCAATCAAATTCATCCAGAAGCATTGGTTTAGTGCCCACTTTGTAACCAAGAGAGAGCAATATCACAGAAACCCATAGGGAGAGAATATCTAGGAGAAAGTGGTGGCCAACTGTGTCAGATGCTACAGAGATTTCAAGAAGGATTAGAATTGAGAAAAGACCATTGGTTTTGGTGACTAAGAATTTTTTGGTAACTTTAAACAGTTTCAGTTGAGAAAGGAGGTCACAAAACAGATTGTAAAGAATTGAAAAAAGAACAAAAGGAGAAAGGGAGGCAACGGATTTACACAGCTTTTTAAAAGTATAAGACAGACTGGTCTTGCCCTTAAGAAGCACTGTCCAGATGGGAGTAAGACATGCATAAAGAAATATGGGGCAGCTAGGTAACATGGTGGATAGAGCCCAAGACCTGGAGTCAGGAAGATCTGAGTTCAAATTCAGACTCAAACACTTACTAGTTGTGTGTCCCTGGGCAAGTCATTTAACTGTATTTGCCTCAGTTTCCTCATCTGTATAAATGAACTGAATAAGGAAATGGCAAAACCTTCCAATATCTTTGCCAAGAAAACCCCAGTGGGGTCACAAAGAGTTGGACACAACTTAAAAATGACAGAAAAAGAAAGGTAACCAAACAAAGCAGTGTTATGTTGGGAAAATATCCAATAAGATTGGAAAAATAAGAATTAAAGAAGAAAAGAATAAGCACATTTTCAGTAGGTTTGGGCAATAGAGGCTCCATGGAAGAAATGGAAATTGGATATTGAAGGTAAAAAGTAGAAGGCAGCTGGGGTAAGGAAAGGCAGGGAAATAAAAACAAAAGTGTAAGGTATGGCTAGGAGAATAGTGCAACCAGGAATAGAAACAAGTTGTTTCTCTTCTGGCATGGTACAAGAATCCATTACACAATGTTTTCTCTAATATCATTCACGAGAGTAGACAGCACTATACTCGGTGCGATTAATATACAGGACAACCCTTTAGACAGCAGCTATCTGGAAAATGATAGAAGAGTTTCTATGATGGGGCCCAGATAAAGCACCCTCCTATAATGGCCCCACCTTTCAAATCAGAATCCCAATGATATTCCTTCTTCTTCCCAGTAAAGGAACCAAGGACCAGTGCATACAGTGGTGGGGAGAAAGGCACTCTGAGCTGAGATTCGGAATACATGAATCTGAATCCTGTTCTGCTGTTTACTATGTGACTTTAGACAAACATTTAACTTCTCTAGCCTCAGTTTACTCAGCTATAAAGCGAAGGGGTTAGCTAGATGACTTCTGAGATCCCTTCCAGATTTCATTCTGGGAGCTCCACATTTTTCCAGTTTTCAGCAAGCATAATTCATTAAGTTGCCATGAAGAATCACACTATTGATGTGGAATTAAATGTGTGATTATCACCATAGGTACACAGAAGACAAATAATGGGAATTGCAAATCTCTGTCTACATCCCCACTTTAATCTTTCCCTTTACTAAGGTGTACACGAGCCTTCTTTGAACATCCCTTTTCTGGGATAAACCCCTGTCTCTCCTCCTTGCCTCCCATTAAAGTCCAGTAACGGAAGGCCCTTGATCATTTATCTCTTTAGTTGCCGTCTAATTTCTTTGGAGCTCTTACCCTGAGTGATTTAAAGACTTGTTTAAAACCCTTTCAGCAAGGCATGACTATATATTCTTCATAAGACTCATTTACATGCTTATTTTTTACTTTCAATTCCCATTTTGTTTTGTCACTTGATATACTTTCTTCTCCTAAAATGGTGAGCATGTTTTTTTTATCCCATCTGCTTCTGGGAACCATTGCCAGCCTTGTACCTGAAGCCTGTTTTCATCTGGAAGTGATTGGCCTAGACTTATGTCCTAGGAGCTCCATTTGGGAACAAAAAGAGTTAAAACTCAGTGAAATGCACCTCTGAGTGAAACTGGAGGCCTCTCATGGAAAGGAGTATTGAGAGAATGCTGGATGTTTTACCTAAATAGAAAAGGAAAAAGATATTCATCATGTGGAACCCTAGGCAAGGAGCTCTTTCCTTTCAAAAGTATCCACTCTTGATAGGCTCCCACTGAAAGGCAGTTTGACTGGAGCAAGTGCGAACAACACAAACCATGATTTCTCGGTTTCACATGCTGCCTAACATAGCCCAAGAATACCTGCAATTTCTACCTTTATTCACAGAAAGTGGCTAGACTTACTTCCCTTTTTGACCTGTGGGATGAGGGGCTCAGGACTCATTTTGTTTTACCTTTAGATGACTTTTGTAGCTTTGATTTCAGTCCACTAACTTTCATCCTAAAGTAAACTGTACTCAGATATGTTTCCCCATTAATCTCATCATGATCCATACTAAATGGATGGCTTCTGTAAAACATCTTTCTCAGGTGGACTGAATGTTTTATTCCCAAAGAACACCATCCTTCCTCTTAATAATTAAAGTTTAAGTGTTAGAAAGCTTTTCTTTATAGCCCTCAAAGCTCTGAACAGTACCAGATTAGGTGATTTCTCCAGCAGAGATATGGAAGGGAATGGGAGGGGATGGGATGGGATGGGATGGGATGGGATGGGATGGGATGGGATGGGATGGGATGGGATGGGATGGGATGGAGTGGGATGGGATGGAGTGGGATGAATGGGATGGAGTGGAATGGGATGGAATGGACTGGGATAAGATGGTATGAAAAGGAATAGGCGGGGGTGGGAAAGGATAGCATGGAGATATTTGGTGCTCAAAATTCCCATGACTACCTAGAACATTGAAGCAGAGATCATATTTTGTCTTGTACCATTTCTTTAGTTCTATGGTATTTTCATTTTTGTTGTCCACAAGCGGTGGTGGAGTCACTTTCAACTAATGTTAATATAAAGTCATATCCTGATATAAATCTGGAATGAACATCCGCAGTGAGATCAAGATTTTAAAACTCTCCACAAGCAGCCTTGACCATATTTAGTGAATAAGGAAATAAAAATGCTTATACTTCAGTGAAGTCATTTATTAGTCCTTTAAAGCAGGGCTTCTTAATTTTTTTCCACTCATGACCCACAGTTTAAGAAGCCCTGATTTAAAGCAGGCTGTGTCCAAGAGGGATGTGGGTGGGGTCTTCTCCCTTGCAAAGGAAAACCTTCTAGGCCTCATACTTTCATGCAAGAGACTTCTGCAGCTGAAAACATGGCAGTTGAGGTTTTATCCCTCATAGGGTTCATTTTCCCAGAAGCCAGGGTTCCAGAGTGAAAGTCACCATGTTCCTCAGTATTTTTCTATTTCCCTCTTGCAGAAGAATGTGATGAAAAGCAGCCCCTGACCAGCAAAGAGGAAGAGGAACGGCGCATTGCAGAAATGGGGCGCCCAATTCTTGGGGAACATACCAAACTGGAAGTCATCATTGAAGAGTCCTATGAGTTCAAGGTACCCTCCCTGCCACAGTCACTTCAAAGCCAAATTCTCCCAAGATCATTGGCCATGTTGCCCAAAGCGCAAGCAACAGCAGTGTAAATCATAAAATAGAGCCTTGTGAGTTCAAGATCAGCTTACAAGGAATATTGGGAATATGGTGTTAGTGGTGAGGGGATAAAGCAAGACTAAATCTAAGCCTGTGATTTGAAAAGAAAAGCTAGCTTATCAAACATTCTAAAGACTCTAAGGTGAATTTATATAATGGAATTTTCAGGGAAGATTCAAATACGGAGGTAAAGATGGAATCTAAAAGATTATTCTCTGTATTCAGGGTTAATATGAAAGAATGTGTCAGAGAAAAGTAGACATATTATTAAAGATAAGAGGATAGTTTTACTTTTATCTTGTCCATCTGGTAGCTTTGGCTATCTCTGCCATGATATTGCTTTCACCTGTACTTTCCCCCCTTTCTGAGGCAATTTAAGGAACCAAGCACTATCAGTGAAATGGCAACATGGTTCTTAAAACAACAATATTTAGACTCAAGTGTTCAGAAAACAAAGAATTGATGGAGCATTCTGTTATGTATAAGGCATGGTACTTCTTGGCTGTTAGAGAATAAGAATAATAAGATGTAGTTCCTGCCCTCTGGAAACTAACAAGAGGAATCCTTTCCCATGATGTTTACAAGAGAAATAAGCCAAATATCACCTTACTTTAAAAAGTTAGAATATATCAAGTAAATAGGAAAGATATAGGAGATCAGAAGAGCAAAAACTTACTTCTGGATAGAAGAATAAGAGAAGAATCATGGGTAATTGGGGTACATGAGATCGACAGGATAGAAAGAATTTTAATAGAACCCAGAGTTTTGCTAGAGACAGGCAATGCCATAAGCAAAGGTACAGAGATAAGCAAGGACAGGATGAATTCAGGGAACGATGGGTAGCCTATTTTGGCCACAGCTTGGATTCCATGAAGGGGAGCCGTGCCATATAAGGCTGGAAAGTGATGTTAGAGCCAGATTATGGAAGGTCTTAAATGTCAGGCTAAGCAGTAAACAATGGGGAGCCCTTAAATGCTTTTGAGAAAGAAGGATCCAAGCAGAGTATTTGGACAGCAGTTCAGACAATGAATTAAAATAGGAAAACTAAAAGAAGGAATAGATGTTAAAGAGGTTTTTATACTGTCCCAGAGAGGAGATGAGAAGAGTCTGAGTTACGTAAAGTTCTCTCCAGAAATAATATTTTCAGGTAACAAGTCTCTTAAGCACCTTGCTCAAATCTTCCGGAGTCTTACCAGAGAAGCAAATCTGTATAACACTTTGGCCTATCTGCTGTCTCCTTCTGTGCCCTAAGGCAGGGCACAGATCTATTAACACGGTCCTTGCTCAAGTGAGCTATCCTAATCACCAAGGAGCTGATACTCCCTTCTAACAGTGTCCAAATCTATGGTGGGAGAGACTTGGCAATAATCACCAATTTACCTCCATATGTCCCCCTCCCACGTGGCCATGGGGTATATATGCCAATTGAATCCCAGGAATAGCCCTGAGTATCATAAAGTTCCTGGATATAAATATGCAAACTAAGCTCTAATAATAACTGCCCTGGATTGCATACATTTTTTAAAAGTTTTCTTTCTCTCAAGACTCTGCTCTTTGAACAATACTTATAACAAGGGGAGACAAAGTCCAATTATCAGAGCTTTTTTTACACACTAGTAGGGCTCTGCTAACCAAATTCCTTTCCATTTTGGCTTCAGCCTATAGATCAAGGGCTCTTAACCATCTTTGTGACATAGACCCCTTTCGGCAGTCTGATGCAGTCTGTAGCCCCTTCCCAGAATAATGTTTTTAAATGCACAAAATAAAATGTGTAAGATTCCAAATGATACCAATTGATTGAAATAGTTATTATTTATATATGCATATATTATACATATGTACACATATGTTATCTTATATTGTTATGTTATATTATCTTGTTATATTGTCATGTCACGTCACATCACATCACATTACATAATGTTACATCACATCACATTACATTATATTACATTTTATTATATTATATTTTATATTATATTAATTATATCATGTCATGCATGTCATTTCACATCATGTCACATCATGCTAAGTCATGCCACATCATATCATATCATATTTCATGTCATATCACATAACATATCACATCATATTTTTCAAACTTAGAGAACCTGGTTTTAAAAACCCCATAACTGAAAGCTTTGGCCAGACCACTCTGATAAGTCTGTTGGGTCTGGTAAGCAAAAGGTTCTCTTCTATAACATAGTAGATAGAGATTTGTCCTGATAGTAGTCCAAATGCCATAGTTACTTGTGGAGAGATGGCTTAGTCCAAGACAGAATAGACTGATTCTTATCCCTTGATCTTGTGATAACCAGCAGTGAAAGGTCTTATTGTTACTGTTAATATTAACTCAGGGCTAGAGAATCAATTCACAGACTAACCAATTCTCTATTTGGGCTTGTTAAGCTAGTTTTAACAAGCTTTTTTATGTGATGTGTTTTCTACAGATAGATAACTAACTTACACTTTTAATACTATTCAATACAACAAACCTTTATTAGGTGCCTACTATATGCAAAATGTAGTGCTAAGATTTGGGGGACACAAAAACAAATAGTGAAAAACAGGGTATGTTCTCAGGAAGCTTACATTCTGCTGGGGGTGATATGCTATGTAAAAAAGATAAAGAAACACAAGAAAATTTGATGACACAGAGAGAGTACTAACAACAAGAGTATCAGAAAAAAAAAATTTCTTGTAGGAGAGCACACCTGAGCTAAGCCTTTAAGGAAGCTAAGAATTTTAAGAGGCAGAGATGAGGAAAAGGCTGCATTGCAGGCTTGAGGGAAAATCTATGTAAAGACACAGATGCAGAGGGAGTCCCAAATTTAAGAGACTGTTTCAAGTTACAATATAAATTACATATCCCCACTTGCCCATCACCATTGGAACATTGGCTCTCAGTCATGGATTTTGCCCTTTTGCATGAGGCGATAACAAAGCACCACTATGTTTTCTGGGTTCCCCTTATTTTATAACATCTTATCCCTCCCCAGATAGCTCATACATAGTCAACACAACATTAACAATTGTACATTTTTGAACTAAGTCCAAGTTGTGTGTGTGTTTGTGCTTCTTTGCCATGAGTGGGCTTTGGAGGACATGCTGACAGTAAGTTTGGTGGCTGGGTAGACTAGTTGATGTAGTTGAGCCAGGAAAGGCTGCCCTGCTGTGCTAGGAGTGCCTGCCCTCTCACCATAGTCTGTGTGATTGAAGGTCTTGTATGTAGATCACCCGCTTTCTTAGCTGAAGATTGCTTGGCTGCTGCGATTGACAAAATTGACCTTTTGAAAAGCAGAGAGTGTTAATTGTACAGAACCAAGTGTTTGACACATGTCTAAAAATTCAAGGGGCATAAAGCCTATTAGTGGTAAAAAAAAAAATAGATGAAAATAAAATAAAAGATCAACTTCAAAAAAGCACAGAGAAGTTTTTTTGGAGGAACTATAAAGAGGATGGTTCAACAACAATAAAGTTAACAAAATGACTGGTAAAAGAAAACTCCATTTGCTATAGATTACACAGTAACCTTGATACTCTCCTATGCAACTTCATTACAGAATTAAAAAAACATTCTTTGGATTTATCATTTTCAACCAACTCTGGCCTCTTATAAGATGCGCATTACTGAGCAGAACGCACTATCCCATCAGTTGCAGGAAGCAGAGGGGTGATGGAACAATAGACAAAACTAAGTTCACAAAGCATCCCCAATGCCATTCAGTGTAAACAGATGAGGTGTTTCGACGTCTAGTATGATAATCACGGAGGCCATTCCCAGTATATTCATACTGGGTGCCAGGAACAATTTTCCATTTGTGTATATTTTGAACCAGGGGCCATGGTTGTACACAGAATCACAATGGCAATTGAAGTCAACACTCTTGTTCTGAGCCTGACATCTCCTCTACTCTGGAGTCTTAAACCAGCATGGTCTTCTATTTCCTGAGGTCCTGACCAACCCCAGCTGTAATTATCTCATTCTTTTCAACTTCTCTAGAGTACTGTGGACAAACTTATTAAGAAGACGAACCTAGCTCTTGTGGTTGGGACTAACAGCTGGAGAGAACAGTTCATTGAAGCTATCACTGTCAGTGCTGGTGAGTGCCCACCTCTGCATGTAATCAAATTAGGATGGCCCACCCTGATCTCAGTCTCAGTACACTGGCCAAGCTGCCCACAGCATGCCATCCAGAAGACTTCTCTATAGGGAAGCCAATGGGATCTAAAAGGTCTGTAACACGTGTTTCCTTTTAGTGAACACAATGAGAGTCTGCCTGTATGAAGCAAATATTTTCAGATGTCCGCTGTAATATATTTTTCTCTTCTTTCAGTATTGCCTTTTTTGTGTAAATGTTCAAGTTAAGAACCTGATGTGAAGATCAATGCGTTATGATGAAAAGAGCAATGGATAAGTGAATTTCAGTTTTGGTCCCAGGAGCTTGATTATTAGCTAATTTTACAACTTTGGACACGCCATTTAATTTATCTGGGGTTTAATTTCTTTATACAAAGTAAGGGGGAATGGACAGAACCAAGTGTTGGAATAGAGTCTAAAAAATTAAGGGGTGTGAGGCTCCTTTGATCTATAGCTTGAAAAATCATCAGCTGACCTGCTAGGTTCCATTATCTCTCTTTGAAAAAGCCAGTCATGGGGCTCTAGGAAAAAATGCCCTGCCCAAAGGCATAAGATGACAATGGAAATTTCAAAAGGACAATGAGGATGACAAGGAAGTGGCACTAAGACTTTACCCTGGAAACTACCCATAACGTGTTATTCTCCACCAAACCTTTGTTTGTCTTGGCAAAGATAGAGATTTCCTGCTAGCAAGGTAGAGTATAGAATCTGGAGGGGAAAAAAAGTTACCTACATTACCTACATATTGATGAGATTCAGTCAACAAGCATTGTGCTAAGCTCTGGGGAAAGAAAAAAAAAAGTACCTGCCCTCAAGGTGCTTATATTCTAATGGGAGAAACAACATGCAAACAACAATATAAATCAAGATGTGTGTGTGTGTGTGTGTGTGTGTTTGTGTGTGTAAATCTGATGCAGAGAGGGGCCTACTGAATTTGCCTTGCTTACTGAAAATAACCCAGATAGGTGTTATGTGCTCAATAATGCATCCTAAAACAGTCCTGCACGTTCCTTAAATGTATCAGTACAGAAACAGTCACTCATGCACAAACTATTGCTTATTACAAATCTCTCTCAAAAACAAAAAGAAAAACACCTAAGTGCTATGAGAAAAGAGAATGGAGGAGATTTTTGTCAATTTATTATTAGTGCTATTCATAATGCTTTTCATTTCTTTGGCTTCCTCAATTTAAGTATGCCATGAGATTTTATGAACATTAAATAGTAGCAGCCATTCAAAGGAAATGCATTAGGAAACCTCAACAATTCTTTGCTCTGAAGCAAAGGAATTGAAAAAGATAGCTCAGCGTTTCCCTTTATATACTATATTACTATGGTTCCATAATTCTAATTAATGTCTGATCTCACCATTATCCCCAACAAAGAGGCATGATCTTCTCATTTTCACAGAGTAACAGACAGAAATGACTTGTTTAAGAAGTCACAGAGGGAATTTGACAAATCTGCTAGCCTAAAACATGTCTCAGCATTGCTTTTATCAATAAATCTAAATATATCATGAATTCATGATATAGATAGTTTAAATACCAAATAAATTTTAAATATTTATCAATTATCCCCCAAAGTGTAGTATCATAGACTGGAGCTAAAAGGGTACTTAGGGATCATTTAGTCCAACCTTTTCATTTTATAGTGGGGGAAACTGAGGCTGCCTTCAGAATTGAAATGACTTGGTCAAGGTCATACATGGAAGGTGTCAATTAATAAACCAAAAATCTGTCTTCTGACTCCAAATCCAGTACTCTTTATGCCAGATTTGTTGTGAATAAATGCATGTGTGTGTGTGTTTGTGTGTGTGTTTGTGTGTGTGTGTGTGTGTGTATGTATGATCCTGAGTGCTTTACTTTACCCCATTAGCCCCGACTTCTTTATTTGTAAAGTGAGTGAACATATACTACACAGTCTCCAAGGTCCCTGGCAATTCTGGTCTGCGATGACCTTAAATAATCCTGTGCTGTCATGAATGACAACTAAGATGAGATTTTATTTAGTATTTAACTCCACATTATGGATTTAGAATATAATCAGGTCTATTTATAAATACATCTGTAAGCTATTTTCTAATATCAGACTTATCCCGCTCGTCCTATGATTACCTAAATGAAACATTCCTTGGTTTACTTATATGTGCCAAGAGAACAGTGCCTTGCACTGATGAAATCACAGGTCTGTATATGTGTGAATATGCATGTGTGTATGTGTGTGTGTATGTGTATATAATTTAACATCTATAAACACAAAAGATATATAATATATGCATTTTATTAACATGTTCCAAAAGACATTGACAGAAGCACATACCTGTACATATACACCCACATATAGGAATATATTAAACTGTGCATATGTGTATATTCATTTGTATTTGTGTGCATATGTACACATGTACATATTTATAGTAATTATGTATATACAGATACATTCCCATACATATATGTAGTACATTTGTATGTGAAATTTTCAGTTTAAAAATTCCTTCCACTCATGTAGATCAGCTGCTAATCTATAACTTAGAGTTTTAGTTGCCTGAGACTCTGAATGTTAAGGGACTTGACAAGGATTTTGTTGTTCAATTGTTTCTGACTCTCCATAACCCCATTTGGCATTTTCTTGGCAAAGATATTGGAGTGGTTTGTCATTTCCTTCTCTACTGGATTGAGGCAAAGAGAGGTTAAGTGATTTCCCCAGGATCACATAGCTAGTGAGTGTCTGAGGCTGGATTTGAACCCAGGTCTTCCTGACTCCAAGTCCAGCATTTTATGGTTAGGCAGCCATTATCAGAGGCAGGGCTTGAACTTACTTCTTCCTATGTCCTTCTATTTATTATAGCATGTTGACCCCCTTATCAGTCTATCAATCTGTATACTTAATGAACTAACCTCATTATACTAACAAGAAACTATTAACCTAGCTTAAATTGTGTATGCACCTTGAATTTGTTGTTGTGATTAGTTCACACAGAGCAATCCACAATTTACCTTGATCTTTGGCCGTCATCTGTGATACTTGAGCTATGGAATGCATTTTATGAGATAACTGACTGAAGAAAGGGGTGTAGTAGAAGGGACTGATGTTAGTAATTGATCAAAATCTGATATTAGCAAGACCAAAAACATGTGGCCAATTCCAATAAATGAAATCTGTGGCATGGTCCAAGAGAGTAGCCTACTCCTTAGGTAAGAAAACTTTTTTTTTTCCCATGGTTAATTTATTGTGTGATAAAGATAGTCTTCTCTTTAACCATTTTGCGACCTATAATGCCTATACAAAGGTCTTTGAAGAAGATGTCATTAAGTGAAAATGATGTTATCTTATGAATCAATGCATGAAATTCATATTCAACAAATCTGGAGGAAGCAGAATTATGGGAAGGCAGCATGGTTTTAGAAACAGGACCTTCCTAACCTTGGGCAAGTAACCTTGCCTGAACCTCAGTATTCTTTAATATAAAGGGGTTGGATTAGGGTAACTCTCAGATCTCTTTAAGCTCTGTAGCAATGATCTTTTTTTTAATTTTTTAATTTTTTTTCCTTTTTTGGAGGGAGGAGGGCAGGGCAATTGGGGTTAAGTGACTTGCCCAAGGTCACACTGCTGGTAAGTGTTACGTGTCTGAGGCCAAATTTGAATTCAGGTCCTCCTGACTCCAAGGCTGGTGCTCCATTCTCTGTGCCACCTAGCCACCCCTGTAGCAATGATCTTATGAATTCCCTTACTCAACAAATATTTAGTAATCATCTATGTATGTAAGCAATCCACAATGTGGGACTTTGAGGGCCATACAAAAAGTAAAGTTATAACAGGTCTTGAAGTTAGAAAGATCTGTGTTCAAGTCCTGACTCTAGCATATCCTGTCAATGTGGTGACCCTGGTTGGGCAACGAACTTAACTTCTGAGTGCTCCCACACAACCATCAAAGAACATAAGCTGCAGAGAAGATGCTGATCTGCATTGAAGTAGGGAGTTTGCTACAAGGAGTTCACTGCACCAAGGAAATCACAATTCTGAAACTATCCTCCCAAAAAGCATAATGAATTATAATTGTTCATATCCTTACATATATGTGTGTATATACATATAATGTATATATGCATATACATTTATACACATACATCTATGCATAGTGCATCGATTTACAAAGCCTTGAAATTTTGCAAATATTTTCCTCACAATATCCCTATGATATGGCTAATACAAACATCATTATACATCTTTGACAGATAAGACAGTGGCATAGTGGATAGATTGCTGGGTCTAGATTCAGGAAGACCTGAGTTCAAATCCAACCTCAGACACTTACTAGCAGTATGACCCTGGTCCGACAGAGGGTGAGAACAACTTAACCTCTGTCTCCGTTAATTTCCTCTTTTGTAAAACGGGGATAAAAACATCACCTACCACCTAGGGTTGTTGTGAGGATCAAATGAGGTAATAGTCATAAAGTTGGCACATAATAAGCACTATATGAATATTAGTGATTTTTATTACCATTAATTATCATCATCATCATCATCACATAGCTAATAAATGTCAGAGACTAGAATCTCACCCAAGGCTTCCTTGGCCCCAAGTCTTCCTTCATTCCACCATCCTGTACCCCAAAAGTTAAAATGAACATTTTCCAGCAAAATGAAATAAATTGTTATGTCCCATAACCTTGATTCTTTAGATGTAACCATAACAACCAAGCTATAAATCATTCAGATGCAATTTGTATGTTGTGAGCATTTCTGTGATCCTTACCTTGTGGGTGGGCACCATACTGGCCCTTTAAGGTTGTCAGTGGGAGAACTGGTCTGGGACCTTATAGATGTTCTTTTCTCCTGAATGCTCAAGTGGCTCCTTGGAGGTAGGCTTGAGTCCAAAAAAATACACAATAATTTTTCCAGGTTTCTGGTACATTCAAATTAATATATATTATGTGAGGTCTGTAAAATTTCAGGAAAGCAAACTTATTTTGTAGACGCTTAATTTCATGAAAAAGCAATTCCCAAATTCAATACTGGTATGTGTGATGAAATTTAAATGGCTATAAAAATGGGAATGTTCTTATGGTGGTTTAACAGACAATGAAATTCATATAATTTACAGGAAAAACAAAATCTTACTGAGAGTCACGGATTTAAGTTTTCATAGTTGATTTTCAGGCTAAGGGCTTGGTTTATTTTAAAATATTAAAGGGCACTTATGGTTTTTTACTTTCAATTTCTGACATTTTAGTAGCTTAGACAGAGCTAAGAATATAGATCTGCCAGGAAACACTAAACAATAATAACAGATGTACTCAGGAGCAGGTATTATGAGAGTAGTGCCCCACTAGGCTCTGGCTGACCTGGATTCTATTCCTGGTTCTATGGCTCCCTAGCTGATTGGTCTCAACTATGAAATAAAGGTAATATATTAATTAAATGGGCTAAAGTCCTTTCCTTTCCTATTATTCTATGTTTCTTTGGCACTTCCGATTCGTTCCCACCTATTACATCTACTATGGTTTCATTTTAATCAAAGTACTTTGCTCACATCTCTGTGAACACAGGCATAGCAAATATTTTTATCCCCATTGTGCAGAGGAGCAGACTGAGACTTAAATAACATTAATAGCTATATTTATGTAGCCCTATAGAGTTTAAAAAAGAACTTTTCATACATTCGCTTATTTGATCCTCCCAACAAGCCTGTGAGGTATGTAATGTGAACGCTATTTTCCTGTGACACTTGGAAGGACACTAGAATTGTATTTGTTCCTATATAGAGCAATCAGGCTGTCAACCAGACATTAACTTCACTTGGCATGGTCACCACTCAACCCCAGAAACAGCTCTGGGGTAACTCTGACCCTCTGAAAGCTTGCTGCCTTTTGCCCTTTAAGTCCATCCCTTCCTGAATGTAAATGTTTCTTTCCTATTGGTCTAGGGATTATTAAGCATTACCTAATCAAATTAGGACTTGAAGTTGCATCCTACTAGGTAAATAATGTTTCCTAATTCATTTACTTCTTATTCAAAAGCATATTGTAATAAGCCTTTTATGCCAGGGTTCTTAATCATTTTTGTGTCAGATTCGTTCGGCAGTCTGGCGAAGCCTATGGATTCCTTATTCAGAATCATGTTTTGTTGTTGCTGTTTTTTTAATACATTAAACAAAATATATAGAATTATAAAAGAAACCAATTATATCAAAATTCAATTAGCAAAATATTCTGAAAAAAAAAAGAATGTAAAAATTGTTTTGGGGCAGCTAAGTGGAGCAGTGAATAGAGCACCAGCCCTGGAGTCAGGAGGACCTGAGTTCAAATTTGGCTTTAGACACTTGACACTTAACTAGCCGTGTGACCTTAGGCAAGTCACTTAACCCCAATTGCCCTACCTACCTCTCTCCAAAAAGCAATATATATATATATAATTTTTTTTTTAATAAGATCATGGACCCCAGGTTAAGAACTACTACTTAACGGAATTAAATACAAATGAATAAAAGCAGAAGCATCTGTTCATATGAAATAGACATGGAGATGCACCATAGCATTATGGTAAAAGAGCTGATTCAGAGACAAGAAGGTTTGGGTTCGATCCTGCCTTTGACACAGATTTAGTTGTATGATCCTGGGCTTGTCACTAGACTTCTCGTTTCCCTAGACAATTCTCTAAGACTCTAAATTGCAGAACTGCTTCCAGTCTACATTGGGAAAAGGATTTCCCTTGTGGAAGTTCTTATACCAATGACTGAAGTTCTTATACCAATGAAATCACAGTCCAAACATAAACACAAATTGTACTTTCCATTTCATCCCTGGTCCAGCTAAGGCCAAAGGCTAAAATCCTGGCAGGGCTGAAATTCATCATTTTCTTATCTCCCAACCCAGAGATGAGAGTTTTATCATCAATTCAATTCTCAATTGGCCCCAGTAGATATCTGAGCAAAAGGATTTTTTTCACTTACACGCCAACAGCACCCATAGTTAGCTGCCCTGTTCATTGCTATAAGGATGGTAGTAAAGTTAATCTTACACACTGTGCTTTCTCTCCTTGGCTCAGCTGGATATAACCTGCTCATACCATTCACATAGGGTCAGAAACTATGTACTTAACTTCGATCTGTCCCCACAAGCCCTCAGATGTAGTAAGTAACAGGTTCCAGACTGTGCCCAGATGGCAGTGGCCTGACGTTCTGCAATCAACAGCCTATGAGGGGCAGGGGCATCACCATGTCCTTTCTGCCTTTCAACTTCAAAATTCTTCATCATTCCTAGTTCAGTGGTATGGCATCATGTCCCCAGCCTATCTCACTTCTCATCCACTGTTCCTTCCTCCTTTGTTAGTGGCATAGTGCTAGGTATGCCCACTCCTATTGGGGTACAGGGGCAGGAAACAGAATCATAATCCCTTCTTCACAGAGGAGAAAACTAAATCTTAGAGATATTGTAATTTCCCCATGGAGGCACTGCTAGTATCTAGGTACTGGGTCTTGAACCTAGCTAGATATTCCATGTTGCTGATTTGAGTTTAACAATAAAGCATTCATTTGTCACCACCCACTTTTCCTATATTTCAGAGCTCAGCCTCTGGAACTCCCAGGACTTTATGGTAACATTGATACGTAGATTATTATACTTCATTGTACGAAGAGTTAAGGGATATATTTCACCCTAAAAATGGTTGTAGGGAGGAGAGAAAGCAAGGATTCAACCACATATCCCAGAGTTTCTCTTTTCACATCATAGTATTACTATCAGGAGGAGTAGAGTACATGAGTTAAGTGACTAGCAGAAACAGGCAAATCTCATTCTACAGAGCACCTTGAAAATATGTCAGAAAGTCCAGGTGATCTAGCTGACATTCATTATCTCTCTGGTTTGAGTTTCTCTCCTACCCCAACTACTTGCAAGTATTTGTGATGCCAGGTAGAAAGGAATGGCTTCAGAAGAAATTGCTTGCAGGAAAGGGCCCTTCCAATTTTAAAATTCTATGATTCTGTGAGAGTGTAAAACAAGTAAAAAAAAAAAAAAAAAAAGGCCAGACTGTTAGTCAGTATTCCTCTGGAAAAGCAGTATTTCTTTATGATGCTCTCAGGCCAGGTATATGTAAAATCGTGGAATTTTGGGTAAAGTTATTGCTTTTCTTTTAAATTTTTTTTTTTGGAGGGCAATTGGAGTTAAGTGACTTGCCCAAGGTCACATGGCTAGTTCTTGTGTTAAGTGTCTTAGGCTGGATTTGAATTCAGGTCCTCCTGACTCTAGGGCCAGTGCTCTATTCACTGCGCCACCTAGCCACCCCAGCTATTGCTTTTCTTAAAGGCCATATTACCCAATTTCAGCATAATTCTTCAGATTTTATGCACCCTTCAAAGTGTCTGAAAACACAAAATTGATCTTTTTGTCCTCTGCATGACTATACATACATATATATATATTTTTTCCCCTCATGGCTTCCAATGTTTTTTAAACCTTGCTGAGGAAAGAAGTAGAATACTGGTAGAGCGAGGCCAAAAGAGAATCTGTTTTCTCTCACTGCATCCATGACTCTGTTTGAAGATTTAGCTCAGATAGTTGACAACTCGGGATGACAGCAGCCCCAGCTACTCTTGTTTATCCCCTTGGGATGTCTTTCAATTAAGCACAAAGTAACCAGGATGTTTTCCTGACCTGCCTGGAGATGGCACAGGGCATCATCACCTCTGAGGCTGAATGTTGAGATGTGGGAACATTTCTCTTGTGTCTATCAAACCTAAATCTTCTGGACTTTTTCCATATTCAGAGAGAGCCAGTGCCAGCAAATCCATTCAAGGATTAAAGGGGAGGCTCAGAGAACTTAGGGCAGGAGGGGACCTTTGTAATCATTTGACCCAACCCCATCATTTTACATATCTCTAAAGAAATGAAGAGACTTGCTCAAGTCACATAGGTAAGAAATAACTGAGCCAGGATGTTGGTCTTTTGTAAGTTTTCTTTAGCCTCCTCCATATTGGATGCATTTATCTACTGGCATCTTTAAATTCATAGTGAAAACTTGAAAAGTATCTAGTGACTCCAGATTCCCTCTTAGAATCCTATTGTCAGCTTTGAGAGTATGGAAGTGGCAATGCCTCTAATATTAGAAGTTTGTTGTTTAGTCATTTTTCAGTCACTATCTGACTCTTTGTGACCCCATTTGGGATTTTCTCAGCAAAGAAACAAGAGTGGTTTGCCATTTCCTTCTCTAGTTTATTTTACAGATTAGGAAACTGAGGCAAGTAGGATTAAGTGACTTGCCTAGGGTCACCCAGCTAGTAAGTGTCTCAGGCTAGATTTGACCTCAGGTCTTCCTGACTCCAGACTTCACTCTTTCCCCTGAGTCACTTAACTGCCCTAGTGTTAGCAGATCTGGTTTCAAATCCCTCTTCTGATGCTTACTACATGTTTCATCTTGGGTAAGTCTCCATGGACCTCAGTTTCCTCATTCATAAGTAAATGGTTTGGATGACTTCTGAGGTCACTTCTAGCTATCATCCAGCCATGCTCCTCTAGAATGCTTTGTGCCAGATGATGGAAATACAAATGTCAAAATCATTGCTTAAGAAATAACTACAAACGTTATCCTCAACACAATTTCATGAAATGTTCCATAGGGATTTTTTTTGGTCCCATTTCATTAGTGAGGAAAACAAGGCTGAGTGAGATAAAGTAAATAGCACATGATAGTCTGTGTCATCTGATTCCATGTCTAATGCTCTTTTCGCTACTGGAATAGTCTAGACGTGATGTGAGTAGGACCCACACCAGAATGGCGGAGGGTCAAAGGAGAGAAGCAAGTGAATACGAGATGTTACAAAATCAGAATTGACAAGACTTGGCAAATGATTATATATGGGAGAAAAGAATGGTCTTTTCATCTGTATTCATCATCCTTTCCTTGTTGGTTTCATTTAGTTCTCCTGCACTAGACTTCTCAACCTCAAACTTCTCAGTGAGATGGTGGGAAATGGGGAAGAGAGAACAAGATTGACCAGGCTTACCTGCTATGTCCTGCAATGGCCCTTTTGAATTCATTTGCTTTAGGTATTGCTGACTCACTAGCTCTTATAAAGTGAATTACTGGAACATTACAAAACCCTCACCACACTTTTCTCTGTCACTAAAGACAAAGTGATAATGTTCAGAGAGCTTGAAGTTCTCAAAACACTGCTCTCATTTTACTTCTGTTTCTATAGCACAATAGGCCCCCTTTACAACCTTCTCTTTTCATTAGCCTCATTGCCCCCCCAAAAAATTCAGGGTCAGAGAAAAATTAAGTGATTTGAGAAGAATCACAGCATGTTAGAATACAAGTAGGACAAGCCCTCCTTCCACTTTCTTTTTTCCTCCTGAGTGAAGTCATTTAGCAGCCCAAAAGTGACAAGATTTTGCTCTTATCTCAACTATAGGTGACCAGTAACATGGTGGGTTAATACTAGGTCATTCAATGGACAAGAAAACTTTCTGGTGTCTCATGCTAGTCCTATGATACACATAGCATCATCATCCTTTGAAACCTGTGGGTTCCCCTGTTGCTCCAAACTTTCATAAATGAATCAGTACTTGGGAAATCTGTTCTATCCTTCTCATTTTACAGGTGAAAAAACTGAGTTGCAGGCAAGTTAGGAGATTTAATCGAAAATTAAAGCTGGATTTGAACCCAGGTCCTATGACTCCCAATCAGGGCTCTTTCTACTATATCACATTGTCTCCTTCCGTTCATAATGAATCTCTCTGACTAGCCATGAAACACCTTGCAGAGAGGCCTTATCTGGAAGGTCTTATCAACTCACAGTACTCTGATCACCATTTCCTTTGGTTTGATAAAGCAGTTTAAAGAGAACCTTCTTTCATTTTACTAGGTTCTGAAAGATGACTGAAATGCGAAGGAAATCTCTCCTCTTTTCCTTATTGTTAAAAACAGTTCTTCTCTTGGGGCACCTAGGTTGCTCAGTGAATGGAGCACCAGCCCTGGAGTCAGGAGGACCTGAGTTCAAATCTAGCATCAAACACTTATATTTACTAGCTGTGTGACCTTGGGCAAGTCATTTAACCCCAATTGCCCTGCCTTCCCCCCTCCAAAAACAAAAAGAAAACAAAAAAGAAAACAGTTTCTCTCACCAAGGAGGAAATATCCTTCACCTCTAAAAAGCAGGAGACCATTTCTGTCTCGCTGTTGAGCCCTGTGAATATGGGCAGCAAAAGATTATTTTTCTATCTCCCCCAAGCAGGACCAAAGTCAAGAATGAAAAAGAGGGAAAGGAAAAAGAGGAAGGAAGGAAAAGAACAAGACCTAAAAAGAAAGAAAATAAATTAAATTGGAATATTTGAGGGAATAATTTGCAAGAAGTCTAGAAAGATGGAAGCCAGGATGTCTAATCCAATCTGTTAGAACCCAGTAAGCATTTAAGTGCTGCTATGTGAAGGGTGAGAAGCACCATGGTTGGAACCAACTGGTAGGAAGATCAGCTTTGGAGTGGGACACACCTGGGTCCTTCTTGACCATTTAATCATGGCCAAGTTGCTTAATATTTCAGCATCACAGGCAATTCCCTACCAGTCTAAGTTACATGTAAGTTGTTACATTAGTGGAGGGAGTTTCCACACCAGCAGGTCTCAACCCCTTCCCCAAAAAATAAAAATGTAAAATTGTCCCTGCCTTTGAGAAATTTATATTCTCTGATGAGGAATAGTCTCAGCAACAGAAGGAATGTTGAGTCAATACTTTGATCTTCACACAAGGAAAGAGATGGAGTGGAGGGGGCAGGAGAATTGGGGAAAAGTTTTCTTCTGGCTCCTAGTTATGCTTCAGGTTAAAAAAACAAAGAAGAATATTATGTTTGGCTGTTTCTCCTCCCAAATTGCCTATTACAAAAGCTTGGGGAAAACATTGTATTGCAAGTCTCCGGCGTGATTCAGCTCTCTTATTGGAAGACACTCCAAGTCATGTCTCTAATGCTGCAATTGTCTGAATTGGCAGACGTTCAGCCTGGCAAACGATATGACTTAACTGGATCTGAGTCTCTCTTTTGTTGGCTTAGTCTGCTGCTATCTGAATGCAGTCTGAGTTGGTGCTCACCAGTCAGTAATTGCAGCAAGGGACCTTTTCATCCCTCTGCAGGAGACTATACACTTTGTTTTCACTGGGGATATGTTTCCACATTTTCTAAAGAGATCAAAAGGGGTGGGTGTTATCCCCAATATACATGTGCATGTGGGCACACACACACACACACACACACACACACACACACACACACTCCTCCATTGCTCTCTGCAAAGGCAGGAAATAGCACTATTGAAAACAATTAGCAACAACGCTTCTTTAATGGTTCACAGCTGGCCCTATTAATTAAGAGCTTGGCATCCAGGACTAGCACTCAAAAGTGACCAGAGAGGCTTTGACAAGCCTCAGTGGGTCTCTCCCCATATTGTCTGTTTGGCCATGCCTGGTGGGTTAGAGTATCTGATGCCCAGTGATGGCATTCTCTCATCACTCAGTCAGGTTGACTTTGGCATTTGAACAACTGAAATATCAGCACTGTAGGCATTTTACTGCCCCAGCCTCCTTTCTGATTAGCTAAAGAACCTTCATATTTGAGCTGTTGTATTTAGGGGTTGGCAGGTTATCTGAGAAGATTAAGATACAGTCCCTTGATAATGTCATCAGAAATGGTCACCATCCTTTACCTAATGGCCAAAGGAGAAACTAAAGGGTTTTCCCATGCTATCTCTTCTATTTTCCTCTGTCTCCCCAAGCTAGGTGTGAAACCATCAGTTATCTCTAGGTTTGAGGCCTAAAGCACCTTGCCAGGCAGACTTCTCTTCCTCTTATACACAGCCAGCCAAAGCATGATGTATTAAAGAGTCCTGGATGACCTGCATTTTTACCCTTCCTTTTTCACTAACTAAACCCAAGAGCCTTTGGGCAAGTCACTTTACCCTTTCAGCACTCACCTATCCAATTAAGAAAAGGGAAAACTAGTAAAGGAGTTTTAACTCAGATCTTCCTAAATCCATGCCCAGCCCTCTATCTGCTTCACCTCGCAGCCTATGACATAAATATAATTTAAATTCAAAGATGGCAAATATGTGAAAGGAATACTAGTCTACCAGATGAGAAAGGGAAGAATATTAGGTTAAATTCTAAATACTAAAGATTTACTGCAGAAAAAAGGACTTGAATCCAAATATGCCTCCAACATGTATTAGCTGTGTAACCATAGTTACCATCTCTTTGATCCTCAGGGTGTTCATCTATAAAAGAGGATGATAACATAGTAAAAACAGGAATAAAATAATAATCCTGAAATAGCTAATTAGAATAGATAAAGAGCCAGGCTTAGAGTCAAGGACAACCAGATTCAAATTCTACCTGCATTAGGTACTGGTTCTGTGTTCCTGAATGAATCACTGCAGTCGCAGTCCCCCAGGCAACTAGGAATGTAAGCCAGAGTTAGTTTCCCGTGTGTTTTGGACACACAGCCACTTAGCTTTCTTGGGCCTCTGTTTCTTCATATGTCAGTGGGGAAGATTACACCTGTAGTATCCGCCTCACAGAATTGTTGTGAGAACAACCAAGGCAATGAGTGCAGAGTGCTTGGTTCTGAAAGGATGATATAATCCATGGAATAGAAGCTCCCTGAGGGCAGGCACTACAATCTTTTTTTTTATTCCCATTGTCTTCTACTTGATAAATTTTGATAGAAAGTTTCCCTACATCAATGAAATTACAAGTCTACATACACACACACACACACACGCACGCACATCCCTCTTAAAAAGTAGTGGTAATACATTGCTGTACTACCTACCTTACGAGATAGCTGAGAGGATACCAGTTTGCGCACCTTAAAGTACTATATACATGAGAGCAATCCCTCTCAAAACAAAATGAAAACTTGAGTCAATAACCTAAATAATTCATGTCGAAACCAAGGTAGCTATGTTCAAACTGAGACTACCTGCAAATATGGATAACCCTCGATATTTGTCTTGGATTTTCCCTTTTCTAGCTGAGAACTTTCATGAAATAGATTAGGACCATTCACGTTAGTCTGGACGCTAATTCCCATCTCTGTTCTCACAAGTATAGTCTCTCTTGATCTACCTAAGGCAGCCACAGATATGTGAAGCCTGTAGAGAAATACAGTGGACAAAGCAAAGGCCTTATGTTCAAATGCTGGCTTTTCTACTTGCCTATGTGACCTTGGATAAATTACTACCTCTATAAGCCTCAGTTTTCTCATCTGTAAAATGACAGTCAGACTCTTATTGTTGTTGAGTCGAGTCTGACTCTTTGTGACCCCATTTGGGGGTTTCTTGGCAAAGATATTAGTATCATTTGCCATTTCTTTCTCCAGCTCATTTTACAGATGAGGAAACTGATGTAAACAGGGTTAATTAAATAATTTGCCCAGGGTCACACTCTTAATAAGTATTTGAGGTCACATTCGAACTCAGGTCTTCCTGACACCAGCCTGGGGCTCTGTCTAGCCGCATGAGAGTCAGACTAGATAATATCAAAAGTCCCTTCCAGCTGGAAATTCTAAGCTCTTATCCAGAGTTACATACACAGAACTGATCACATATACAAAGAGGGTCCCAAGTCTCAGCATTTACTAAATTCCAAAGAACTATAGCTTGTTAGAGCTGGAAGGGACCCCAGAGGCCGTCTACTCCAACCCCTCCATTTTATAGATAATAATGTTAATGGCTGGAGTTTAATTTGTACCTTAAGGTTTGCAAGACACTTTGCAGATATTGTCTCATTTGTTCTTCACTTTAATCAGTGAAGTAAATGTCATTGCCATTTCCGTTTTACATTTAAATAGACTGAGGAATAGAGAGGTTAAGTGACTTCCCAAGGATCACATAAGTAATGTCACAGGTAGAATTTGAACTCAGTTATTCTTAACTTTGTCTAGCCCTCTATCTACTACCCACAAGGAAACAGGCTCAGAAAAGAGGCCACGGGGATTAAAAGGAGAGGTTAGTCGATCAGTATTTACTGATTGCCCACTGAGTTCATATCGCTGTATGTTAAGTTCTGGAAATTTCAGATTATGTTTCTCCACCCTGAAATAATTTATTTCTTAGGTAAACTATACTGAGACATGTTAAAATTGAGACTTGTGACAATTATCGGAAAAAATATTACGGTATAATTTCAAGTATCCCCATAAAAAAAAAAACAACGGCATGCTCTCTTGTATACAAAGATGTCATTCTTGTCTCATCACCGGTAAATGATGACAGGGACTGCCGTTAATTCTTCTTCACGCTCTTAATTGTCCAACTCAGGTGGGAATCAAATCAGTGATCTTAATGTTATTAGCAAGACCCTCAAACCAACTGACATGAACCAACCATAGATAGCTGGATGAGACCCAAGAAGGATTTACTAATTGTTTATGGTGCAGAGGAGCTTCCCAGCAGTAACTCAGTGCAGGGATGTGATTCACAAGAGACTAAGAAATCAGTGCCAAGAAGTGACAAAAGAGAGATGTATCCCCTTGTCGACCCAGAAACAGAAATGCTCAAAAGCAGAGTTGTGGCCAGAAGTAGAAAGAAGGAAAGGCTTGGTCTGGATTCCACAACCTAAACAATCTTCTAATCAAAGTGAACTGGGCATCATACCTAAGCATTTTGTTTCTTCAAAGCCCACTGTAGACTTCATTTAGTAAACTGAATGATAAACCTGGGATGGGGAGCCCTGGATTTGAATCTCTACTCCATCCATTAATAGCTGTAAGATCATAGGGAAGCCACTGCTGTCTCTAGCCCTCACTTACTTCATTTGTCCATGGGGAAAACAAGACCTGTAGTATCAACCTCAGAGGATTGTGGTGAAGATCAGATGAGATGATAAAATGCAGAATGCTTTGTTCTGGAAGGATGATATAAATGTGGGATTTTATTACCATGATCAGTGGAATGTAAGATCTGTGAGGGTAGGGACTGTGCTCACTTTTGTATACACGGTATAGTGCTTAACAAACGTTTTATTGAATGAAATTGAATTTGTAACAGGAAAGAGAAAAATCAACTCTTATCTTCAGTTTATGGAAACTGGGATAGAGGAACTAGGGTCCCTGTTGCCAGTCCTGTAAGAAAGAGTTAAAACCAAAAGCAGAGATCATGAAAAATAGGAAAGTGAATGCAGAGTAGCTAAAATGTTAACAACCATTTTGTGCTGTGCTGGTGATGGATTAATTAGATTCTCAGACACTCAAGTCTGGAATGCCACTTGGCTTGTAAAATCAGCTTGCAGGCATATACATCCTAGACAGGGCTTTCGGGGTGATGTCGAGATTAGCTAAACACTTGGAGACAGGGCTGGGGTTGAAGCTGCTGTCTCTGGTTCCAATCAACTCAGTTGTTAACTGGAGGTTCCAGGAGAAGTAGCCACCAGTCCAAATAGGACACCCCTTTTTGGGGGAAAGGGTGGAGAATGGAGTAGACAGGGAGGGGAACTCCCATAGCATGTACACAATAGTCAACCAAGAGGAAGGAGTAACCACCAAAGCAATTACAGCATTACAAATAAGATTTCCTGGATGATGAAGCAAAGTGCTATGTGTGTTCTCTGAACAGGGGCTTGACATCACATTGCCATTAGAGATCATCTAATTCAATCCCCTCATTTTTCAGAAAGGGCCAGGGAAATAAAATGATTTATCACAGTCATCAATCTCTTAATAGTAAAACCAAGTTACTTTTGTATATTGTTTTAGGGTTCACAAATGACTTTCTTCATGGTCCTGCACAGGAAGTAGTGCAAGCATCATTAAACCTGTTTTATGCTCAAGAGGTGAAATGACTTGGCCATAGTCACACAGCTGGTAAATAGTGGAGCTGAGACTCAGACATAGTCTTCTGGCCCCAGATAGAGGGCTCCTTCCACTATACCAAGTCCCATAATTACTGAAGATGTAATATTTGTCTTCAATACCTATTCTCATTGTTATCAGAACATGATATAGCTGTTTTCCATATTCCTTAGATATGTAAGAAGAAATAAAGGAGCATAAAATGGGCAGATCATTTAACCCCTGTGAGTCTTGGTTTCCATTCATCTATTAAATGAAGAAATTAGACTAAATAACCTTGAAGGCCCCTTGTGGCTTTCAATCTCTCATACTCAATTCTCTTCCGTGCTCATCCTGCCTCCAATAATTTAGATCCAGGTCTCACAAGCATGGTATCAAGGTGGAGGGCAGGTGCATGGGGTTAGATGAGTCTTCATGAAAACTTTAATGGACTGTACTGAAAGGAGGCTGGGGCTTCATTTACGTTCAAATGAACAAACATTAATGAACTGCCTACTATGGGCAAGGCACCAGGGGTCACAAACATGAATAAGAAAGACTCCTATCCCTCAAGGAGTTGACAGAATCTGAAAAGGGAATGAGCACTCAGATTGTGTCTCTGATATGTATAAGCTATGGGACTGTGGGGATGTAACAAATGCTAGATTTTAGATTCAAGAAGATCTGAATTCTAATCCTGTCCATGACATTAACTGTGTGACCCTGGTCAAGTCACTGAAAGGATCTCAGCCTCATTTTTGTGATCCATAAAGTGGTGATATTAGTAACAGCTGCCTAACAGGATTGATGGCAGAATCAAATGAGATGATAGATATAAAGTTCTTTGCAAACCAATGCTAGAGGGGTGGCTAGGTGGAGCAGTGAACAGAGCACCAGCCTTGGAGTCAGGAGGACCTGAGTTCACATCTGACCTCAGACATGTAACACTTACTTGTCGTGGGACCTTGAGCAAGTCACTTTACCCCAATTGCTCTGCCTTCCCCCCTCCAAAAAAGAAAAAAAAAAGTGCTACATACATGCAAATGATCATTTTTATTATTAACCTCTCTAAGCGTCAGTTTTCTCTTCTGTTAAATGGGAATAATAATAATAATAATAGCTATTTAACAAAGTGATTAGAAGAATGATGATGGATGCAAAGTAATTTATAAACCTTAAAATGCTGTGTAAATGAGAGGTATTCAGTTTTCTCATCTGTAAAATGGAGAAAATCACATTACTTAACTCAGAAGATTATGAAGTGAAAAAGCACTTTGTAAATTTTAAATCATTCTGTAAATGTAAGTTAGAATTAATAGCCAAAAATTATTATTAAGTTAGCTGAGGGGCGGCTCAATTTCTGGAAAATAAGGCAACTCAAGAAAACAAGTTCAGGAGACTCTTTCAAAATATTACTCTCTCAAGTAAGATTTTATAGGTATATAAATAGAGATACTAAATGTACAGGCTTGATCGTTATAGATAAATCTTCACATATATTCACATACATGTATGTAAACATGTGTATGGATATACACCCATGCATGCACATATGTATATGTATGCACGCATATCTGCGTGCATGTATGTGTGTACATATATACATATGTGCACATGTGTGTATGCACAAACATATATACATACATATGAAAAGGCCATAAGAAAAAAGAGATAGATGTCTTCTAATTGGAGGAATCGAGGCAGGTTTCATAGAGGAGGTAGTCCTTGAGTTGGAATTTGTAAAACTGTAGAGATTCCAAGGGGGAAGGCTCTTCCAGGGACAGAAAAGAAGATGAAGGAAAGCATGGGTATAGAAAAAAGTGAGACAAATTTGGAGAAGAGTATGTAATTCAATTTTACTGGAAAAGAGGGTCTGTGAAAAGCAGAGCATGAATTAAAATTGTTCAGATAAGTTGGAGCCAGACTATGGAGGGCCCTGACCACCCAGTTCCAGAGCTTGAACTTCTCTCAGTAGGCAAGAGAAAGCCATTGCCATCTCCTGAGCACAAGAGTAACATGATCCAAGTTATTTATTAGAAGGATTAAGCTGGTTTGGATGGATTGAAGTGAGAAGAAACAGGAATCCTCTCTACAGAGAGGTGAGTTAGGAAGTGATTCAAGGAGCTGATTCAAGAAGAAAGGAGGGATTGCACTAAAGTGGGGGCAATCAGAGAGAAAGGAGAAGTATTTATTTTACAATTAATAGGAGATTCTAGTTCTGCCCCTGGCATGAGACAACAGGCAAGTCATTCAATATCTCTTGGACCAAACAATTCTCTAAAAACTATAAGACAGAAAAATCACCTCTGATCTGTATCAGAGAAGCACTGGAGAATTCCACACAGATGAAATAATAGGTTTGGACAAAAAAACACAAAGCAGTAAGGAAAGGTTATTCTTAGGTGAATCACCCAGAATGTCTAATCTTTCCACTAGAGGGATCCCTTGAAAGGTTTCAGGAGCAAAGTCCACATGCTTAATTATGCCAAGCCAACAACATTTGGGAGCCCTCAGTCTGCTGAGTGTTTTATTTAAAATCTCAACACAAGGAACAGACCAATTCGTTTTCAGTCTTAAACAGGTTCACTTGGGTAATCACCAAGATCTCATACAGACAGAACTCTGTCAGATTCTTTTGTCATCTTGGCATCTGCTGCGTGTGCAAAATTACAATTCTGCCACACTGCCTATTGCTTGTGGTGAGCTCAACATCCTAACCATGACCATGATGGCCTGAGCTAATGAGCATTTTCTTCTTAGTGGAGAGTTTCACCCTGCAATTCCTTTGCTCAGAGGTTGAGAGTCTTTCATGCATAATATGGTGTTTTTTTCTGATTCACCCCATGGTCACAGATGCTCATTCTAGGGTATGATGGCCAAGCCATGCCCCTTATTTACAATGCAGTGGAATTACTGAGTTGATCTTAAGAAGGATTTATTATATAATCCATGTAAAAAGCTAACAACCTGAGGGGACAATGAGGAATTAGTGGGGCCTGAGAAGAGAACAAAAGAGTAGCAATTTCTCTTTAAGACATTGAAATCTATGCATTTCATTAATCCATTCAACAAGCATTTATTAAATGTCTTTGATATGCCAAGCACTATACTAGGCACTGGTAATACAAAAGAAATAAACAAAAATAAAATAAACAATAGCAATCCTTGACTTTAAGCAGTTTATATTCTATTGGGAATGTACACCTACAGAGGAAAATGAATAAAAAGGATTTACAAAGGAATTTCTAGAAGCCTGAGGGAGGTGATTAGGATAGGCTTCCTGTAGGATATGAGACTTGAACTGAGCTTTGATGGGATCAATCAATCAGCGTTAATTAAGTGCCTACTATGTGCCAGACACTGTTCTAAACACTGAGAATGCAGAAAAAAACGTTAAAAGAGAGAGTACCTGCTCTGGGAGCTGGCAGAACAGAGTAGAAGAAAGAAGAAAGAAGAGAAGAGAGAACAGGGCAGGAGGGGCAGGAGGGATAGACAAAGAAAAGACTTTACCTGGGGGAATCAAGGAATCATTTGTTTACCAGTCCTGGATTGTTGGGAATTATATAACTGAGGACACAGTTAAATTTTTCACTCGCAGTCCAGGCGCAGTCCTTTCATTAGGTCATTTTTATGACTCTTCAAATTGAAACCCATATGCTGAGTATATAAGGTGAGACATACTCTTAAGAATATACCGTGAAAATACCAGATATCATCTTAAACATTATATGTGCATGGGTATGGAATTCCCGAGAGTCAGGGACTAAGGAAATATCTATTACAGTGCTCAGAAAAATTGTGACCAAGAGAAATGTTCATTCCAATGGCCCATTGAAACTGTCACACATGAAAGGCAGACAAGCTAAGGTATATTAGTCCCTTTAGTCAACTGAGCATGAAAAGAGTAGAGGTGGATAATTCTTGCTTGACAACTATGTCATATAAATGAGTTTTTTTTTTCTCAAAATAGAAAACTATCATCATCATTTAGTAGAGTCAGAAAAACTGGATCTAAATCATGGTTCTGCCATTAACCATTGTAAATAACATCTGGGGCAAGAAGACTAGACCCTAGAAAAATCATTTCACTTCCTATGGCTTGGTTTCGTCTTCTCTACCATGAGGGTACTAGAATAAATTATATTCAAGGTTCTTTTTTGATTCATTATTCTATTTCGTTGAGTCCTGTCAATGAAAGGAGGACTGGGAAAAAAAGATGTTGGCTTTTTATACTTGCATGTGTGAGTTGTCAGGAAATCACAGTCAAAAAGGAAAAGGCACCTTTGTCATGATGTTCTCAAGTACATTTGTACTTGGGGTAGCAAATTGTGATGTTCAGAGAAGAGACATAAAATGAGCCACACTGAATTTTAAAAGTAGGAATAAAGGGTAATGCAGTAATCATTCAAACTAGAATATGTAGCAGAAAAAAAGTCATTGATTGGGCCTCACATTTCACAATCATGTGACTTATGCAGCTTTTGAAGTAGGTGAAAATCTATTCTGTGTAATGGGATATAGATTGGTTCAGGATTTCTTTGTCAGTGACCTTTTTATCTGGCAGAACTTGGTCTCCAGTGAACTAGAATGTTCAACCCATCCTATTCTGCCCCCTCTCTCCTAAGTGAAGAGATCGCCTCCCTCCTTAGCCCTCACTTCCTGGGGACAGATATCTCTGATCCCTGGAATAAACAGAAACATTCCACCCTTCAGTATGAATTGGTTTATCAAATATGTCATGAGTAGGTGTAAGGCCCAATGGGCTTACTCAGATGCTTGCCTGCCATCTTCAACGTCTTAGCTGCCAGGATCCATGGCATATTCATCCATTGTATTTCTTCATCATGCTTCTAATGACTTGACATGTTTGAGAAGAGATTTGTAATATTTTTCTTTTCTGTATATTTTAATAGTTTTCATATCCATCCCCTTTTCTCTATTTACATGACCACTTTACCAGTTCAGGCCCTCACTACCTCTAGCCTGAAATACTGAAATATCCTTCTCATGGTTTCCCTGGCTCAATCTCTTCCCTACCCAACCCATTCTCCATACAGCTGCCAAAGACTGACCATGTCACACCTCTACTCAATAAATTCCAACTATTCCAGATTGCCCCTAAGATCAAATCTAAATTCATCTGTTAAAAAATATTTATAAGCTGGTCCCTACCTAACTTTCCAACTTTATTCCCCTTTCTGTGCTCATCTAAGAGATGAACCAGTATTCTTGCTGTTCCTCGCACAGGACCCTCTCCCTCCTTTCTCTCTACCTTTATACAGACTATCCATCATGTCTTGAATGCACTCTCACATCACCTCCACCTCTTTAGAATCCTTTGTTTCTTTCAAAGCCATGCTCAGGTGGTACCTTTTGTGTAACTCTTCCTGATTCCTCTCATTTGCTAATGTTGTTGTTAAGTTTTTTTCAATCATGGACAACTCTTTGTGACTCCTTTTGATGGCTTTCTTGGCAAAGATACTGGAATAGTTTGCCATTTCCTTCTCCAGCTCATTTTACAGAGGAAGAAGTTAAGGCACACAGTATTAAGTGACTTGCCCAGGGTCACACAGCTAGTTAGTATGTGAGGCCAGATTTGAACTCAGGAAGATGAGTCTTCTTGACTCCAGATCCAGGTCTGGTATTTATTCACTGTGTTACCTATCTGCCCATTTGCTAATGGCCCCTCAAAAAAAATTACCTTTCATTTCCTTTTGTCTGTTTTGTATACACATTTCTGTACGTCTCCTCCAATAGAACATAGGCTCTTTGAGGGTCAAGATGGTTTCATTTTTTGTTTTTGTGTCTTGGTGCTTGGCACAGCTCCTGGACCATTGATGATGCCTAATATGCTGTGACCAGTTTACAGTCTTAGTCAAATGGCATGATTGTAGTTTACAAAGACAGTAAAAGGAGACAAAAATAAGAGGAAAATTTGATTCAATTCAACAAGCATTTCTTAAATGTCTAATCTGTACCCATGGGCACTGGATGAACCTCTGAAGATACAAACAAAAGCAGAACAGTCCCTGCCCTCAAGGAGCTTACTTTCTACTAGAAGGACACCATGAAAAGAAACCTACCAATAGCAAAGTACCTTGCTTAACACAAAGTCACAAAGCAACAGAACTATGCGGGCACAAGCCTGTAAAAGGGAAGACACATCTTAGTGTTCATATTCAGAGCCACTTCTGGTTGATTCTTTTAAAATCTCACTGAGCTTCCCCTGAAAGACCCAAAATTTTACTATACGGTGTGGTAATCATTCATCTACCTCAGAAGGAGGTAGGCAATGCCAGCTTTCCTCCCACCATATCAGCTAGGTGACTCAGTGGATAGAACACTTGCTTTGGAATCAGGAAGACTCATCTTCATAAGTTCTAATCCGGCCTCAGACACTTATTAGCCATGTGACCCTGAACAAGTCACTTCATGCTGTTTGCCTCAGTTTCTTCATCTGTAAAATGAGCTGGAGAAGGAAATGGCAAACCACTCAAGTATCTTTGCCGAGAAAACCCCAAAATGGGGTCACAAAGAGTCAGACACAACTGAACAACAACAATATCATGGTACCTCTCATAGACAAATGTGCTCTGGATGGTGTTCTTTATTCCTTATTCACCCTAAGAGCGGGAAATTGTGCATAATGCATGAGTTAGTGATTTAGGTAGTTAGGTGGTACAGTGGCCAGAGTGCTGGACTTGGGATCAGGAAGACCTGAATTCAAATTCTGCCTCAGGTATTCACTAGCTATGGGACCCTGGTCAAGTCATTTAACACATGGGATACTTTTCTGATCCATAAAAATATAGTAACAGCACCTCCCTCCTAAGGTTGCTGTAAAAGTAAAATGAAATAATATTTGTGATGTGTTTTGCAAATGTTATATAGCATTATAAAACTGTTAGCTATTATTTTTTTTCTGTTAAATAGAATCTAGACTGGAAAGTCAAATTTACAAGGTAAAATGTGACCAGTAAAAGCAATTCAGAAGCACCCATTGGGGAAGAGAAGATACCATTGACTTTGTAATTCAGTAAAAAAGAACCAAACTTAGAAACAGGAGACCAAGGATTCAGTAGTACTGGCTCTACCATATGCAATTTATATGACTTTGAAATTCTATTCCATTCCAGTATCTATTTGAAAGATAAGCAAGAGGCAGCTAGGTGGTAAAAGTGAATAGAGCACCAGCCCTGGAGTGAGGAGGACCTGAGTTCAAAATTGACCTCAGACACTTTAACACTTACTAGCCCTATGACCTTGGGCAATTTACTTAACCCCAATTGTCCTGCCTTCCCCCTCCAAAAAAAAAAAAGAAAGAAAGAAAAAAGAAGAATAAGCAAATTAAGTGCCACCGAGGTGAAGTGACCTGTTCTGAATTGGGAAAATTCAATGACTATCTAATCCAAGCTATACCTTGGGAGGGGGAGGGGGAAACTCATTCTGTAATGTAGCCACCAAGTGGCTATTCAGCCATTGTATGAAGACCTCCAACAAAGGTAAACTCACTACCTCCAGAGAGACCCTTTCCACTTTAGGATAGTTCCAATTTTAAAGAAGCAATATAAAGACACAGATACAGTGATAGATAATAGATACAGGTCTAGACAGAGATACAGATACAGGTGAAGGCACTGAGATAGATATAGATATACATGTAGGCATAAATATAGGTTTTGATCTAGATACAGGTCTAGATAGAAGCCTAGGTCTAGATATAAATATAGGTATCTATATAGATATAGAAACAGATATAGATATAGGTCTAGATCCAAATATAGCTCTAACTGTAAACACAGGAATAGGTATAGATATAGGCCTAGGTGTACACACACAGAGATATGGATACAAATATAGATAGAGATTTACATGTAGATATAGACATAGATACAAATCTATAAATATAGGACTGGATAGAGACATGGACACAGATACAGATACAAATACAAAAGTGCATGTAGAAATAGGGCTAGATGTAGACACAGATACAGGAACAGATATAACTAGCTAGAGATCTAGATATGGATCTAGGTATAGATATAGGCATATTTTATATATATATATATATGTACAGGTAAAGGTACAGATATAGAAAGATATACATGTAGATCTAGATACAAATGTAAATATCAGTCTAGGTATAGATATAGGACTAGATATATATATATGGACACAGATATAAGTATAGGTACAGGTACTTACAGATATGGATGTAGATGTAGATATAAGTCTAGATATGGAAACAGATATAGCACAGGTACAGATATGGAGATAGATATCAGGCCTAAAGCTGCTTCTTCAACTTCTGTCCACTGTACCTCATCCTTCCTTCTAGGGTTAAAGAGAATTAATCCAGTCCCTCTTTTCTTTGAAGATCTTTCACATCTTTGAGGACAGCTAGGTGAAGCAGCCCTACTTCAGTCTGTCAGTCAAAAAATATTTATTAAGTGCCACTCTGTATCAGGCATTGTGCTAAGTGCCAAGAACACAAAAAAAGGCAGAAGACAGCCCCTGATCTCAAGGAGGTCATGCAAACAACTATGTAGAAAGAAGCTATGTATAGGATAAATTGGAAATAAAGAACAGGAGGAAGGCACTAGAATTAAGGGAGATGAGAAAAGGCTTACCAGAGAAGGTGGGATTTGGTCTAGAACTACCTTCAATTAGTCATTATTTGGGAAGAACTTGATGCCCTTCCCTGTCCTGGTGGCCATGCTCTCTAGCTTATCATTGGTCTTCCTAAAATGTGGTGCCTAGAACTACATATAGTACTCCAGATGAATTCTAACTAAGGCTTGGTACAGTGGAACTATCACTTAGATACAACAGGATTGGACAAACTCCAAAATTGTGTGATTCTATAGTGGACATGGTTTGACAGCCTTTCAAGTACCCCCTGCAATACTGGAAGCCCACTAAAAGAACCCCACCCCAACCCTCTTACTGGAGACCTTCTTTAAGTTACACACAAGGATCTTTGCAGAGGGAAAAGTGAAATTTTGGTTCAGAGATGTAAAATAACATTAAAACCACACATGTCTGTGAAACAATGAAATAATAATGAAGATGAAAACATAATAATATATCAAGAAAGTATAAAATGATAAAAGCAAGTAACCAAAATAATAATCATTACCTTTGTAACTTCTCACTTTGCAGAAACAACCTAATTATACCCAGCACGTTTCTCATGGAAAGATATTATTTAGATCTTTTTCATAAATACAGTGCCTGCTGTGAGGTAATAAAATACCATGTCATCTGATTTCTTCCTGTTATTGTTTTTATAATATGTTATCTCCTTCATCCTCAAAATACAAAATTCAGGTACGAAAAAAGGTGTCTTAGAATACATGTAACATTTAGTGCTTTGAGATTGGAATGAGGGATTTAAAAGGGAGAGGCAAGCAGAATTTAAATTTATTTAAATTTAATATTTATTACTATCAAAGACATGCTGCTGCTAGGGACATAAGATGAAAAATAGCCTGGTGCCTGCTCCTAAGTACCTTACAGTTTTAAATTGGAGGATAAGACACAGAGAAATTAACACGATGCCTGGCAGAATGGTTACATGGACATAGGAAATCCCATGAGAAATATGAGGAGGGCAAGATCATCTTTAAGGGAGGGCTGAGGGGTGATCCAGAGAGGTGACATCCAAGTTGGCCCTTAAAGAAGAGGCTTCAACAGGCAATGGTGAGATGATGCCTATGAGATAGCATTAGCAAAGCGTGAGGATGGAAGAAGATTGTCTCAAAAACAGGGGATAGAGAGCAAGCCAGTTTGACTGTAATGTAGAACGCAGGGAGAGTTGAAATTTGAGATGAGGCTGGACAGGTGGACTAGTGGCAAATTTTGAAGGACTAAAATGCCAGGGTTCAAAGTTGAAACTTCGTTCAGTAGGCAATAAGGAAGTGGTAAGAAGCCAGTATAATCCTCCATGGTCCAGAGGAGGAAAAAGGCCCAGAAGTTTAAGTGACTTGCCATTCACACAGCTGGTAAGTAACTAAATTTGAACACAGGCCTTCTTGACTCCAAGTTTTCCGATCTGTTCCCTGTGCCCCCAGCTGCCTCCTTACTGCCACTGACATGAACCACATGTGATTCTTCAAAGACACTGTGATGTTCCAGGACTTGTAACCCTACAGCATCACAGGAGAAATTACCTGCTAAAATGCCAGGGAACAGCCTCAGGATCACTAAAAATATTAAATAATATCCGAATTATAACCCATCCTACTTTCTTTCTCCCATTCAGTTCTGGGCTGAAGTCATTGCCATCTCATCTGAAGTTCTTTGAAAAAAAATAGTATTCTGTTTCAAGTTGAAACTGGCTCTGAACCAGTTCACAGGACTTTTCCCTCTCCAGGGATTTGGGCACTATATAATCAGCCAAAATTAAATTGCATGATGTAACAAGAAGGGCACTGGTCTTTGAATCAAAATACCTGGGTTCAAATAGGACTCTGTCGCTTAATTGAATGACCGTTTCAAGTTATTTTACCTTTGTAAACCTCAATTTTCTCAGCTGTAAAATGGAAATAATAATATTTGCATGATTTTCACAGAATATTTGTAAACCTTAAAGCCCCTTAAGCATAAGCTATCCCATAAAAAAAAATTCAGTTGCATGAAGATCTCTGTATTATTGATCAGTTACAATCTCTGGTTTCCTCTCTATTCCCTGGCAAATGCAGCTAGCATCTACTTGGCTAACCCACACATAGGGAGAGCATTCTTATTTTCTTGTTAACAAAAAGCAGCAATTATCAGAAGCACTTCTGCTTTTAAAGGTTTTACTCTAGAATGTGATCAGCCCTCAAAGAACCCACAGCAGGATTTTCTTTGCAAAGCAGGTTAATTTGCTCCTTGCTGAGAATCCCAGGTAAGATCAGCTAGAACATGTGGTAGCAAGGGACTCACAGCCCCTGTCTACAGAGCTGCAGCAGATGGCTAGAGGTGAATGGCCATTCCTGACTCTCTGGGGTGCCTGGTGACAGTGTTAGGAAAGGGCTGACTATTGTCAGAAGAAAACAAGGACTTCATTGAGCAATTCCCCTCTGGACCTCACAGACTAAAAAAAGCAAAAACATTCCATGTAGCCTGCTAGCAGAAAATCCAAATTTGAAAATAGCCCAATTAGAGGAGTCATATATAATGGGCAGCAAGGTGACACAGTGAAGAGAACACCAGGCCTGGAGTCAGGAAGACTCTTGTTCCTGAGTTCAAATCTAGCCTCAGACATTTCCCAGCTATGTCACACTGGACAAGTCACTTAACCCTGTTTACCTCAGTTACCTAATCTGTAAAATGAGTTAGAGAAGGAAATGGCAAAGCCAGTGGGGTCATGAAGAGTCAGACAGGACAAATGATTGAACAACATTCGCTTTATAGAAGCATTCTTTGCTTTACAAAAGGAAAACCTCCATAGAAAACAGGTCTAGTTCAGGGCTTCTTAACTTTTTTCTACTCACAACCCTCTCAGTACTTGAACTATAAACTTAGACCCCATATGAGTTTGCAATCCATCAGTGTATTCAACTCCACTAAGAAAATAGGATTTAATCTATAAACATTTGATTTGCACATTTTAATGGGACATACCCACTGCTTAAATTGATTGTTTTCTAGGCCTTCAATAGACTGCCTCCTGCCATCTGCCTTTTACAATCCACTCTTTCAAGACTCTACTCAAGCACCAAGTTCTACATCAAGCCCTTCTTGATCTTCCCAGCTCCCAGTGCCTGTGCTCCCCAAATTACTTAGTGTTTATTCTTTTCATATTCTGTATATATCTATTTATGTACATATTATCACCATGTAACAGAATGTAAGTTTCTTTTGTCTTTTCTCTTTGTGCTTCTGGCATTTAATGCTATTCCTGGTGCATAGTAGGTGCTTAATAGAAATTTATTGTTTGATTAATTAATAATGATAATCACTATATAAATATTGCTATAAGGTTTGTAAAGCACTTTGTATATGTTATCTCATTTGATGCCACAGCAACCTTGTGAAAATAGAGTTTTTACAAAGCAGTAATTATAAATTACAATTTACAGACAAAGAAATTCATTAATGAAAGATGGAGGGGAAAAACTCAAGTGAAAGAAACGGTACCACACATATCTTTCTTC
>CM053585.1:66407775-66424172 GCA_028646515.1 Pseudochirops corinnae | reverse complement strand
TCTGTAATCTCTTTGGGATATAATCCCAACAGTGGTATTGCTGGGTCAAAGGGTATGCAATTATTTATAGCCCTTTGGGCATAGTTCCAGATTGCTCTCCAGAATGGTTGTATCAATTCACAACTCCACCAACAATGCATTAGTGTTCCAATTTTTCCACATCCTCTCCAGCATTTGTCATTTTCCTGTTTTGAATGACCTCATTTATTAAACTCTGAACGGTGAAAAACATAGCTTCAGGGACCCATACTATGTGTATGATGAAATGAAAATCTAAAATAATTTTTGTCAATATAATATAAGTTATTCCTCAACATTAGCATGCTCAGGTAATTATACTCCTGAAGAAGGAAAAGACTATTAGGAAACTGTGATAGTGGAAATCACTTTAGGTGAAGAAAACAACATAGTAAAGAAATGTGTAAGGGTAGCTGGCAAAGCTTAGAGTGGATGGAGTCTGCATAATGATGTTTTTTCAAAATTATTAGTAAGAAGATCAATAATGCCCCTGTTGGAGCCATTAAATTATATACTAATTTTCCACCTTATGCACAACAAAGCTATTATTAGGAACTTTAATTAAGAAAGACATCTTAATCAATCTTTGATAGCAGTTCTTGCTTGCTGGTTCCTTCACATTCAGAGGCATAAGCACCAAGTTTCCCCCCCCCCCCCCCCCGCACCCCTTTTAAAGAGTAGGTGATGTTGACAGATGTACTTAAAAGGGGCATATTATAGGATACCATGCAATATCTTTTCCAGTACCAAACATGCCAATTTTCCATTTTAGGAAGGGTTTTGTTCATGATTTCACACAGGAAAATACTAATTTTGTACAGTATCCTATTACTGATTTCAGAAACTGCTAACAAATGTTAAGACTAACTTTGTGACTTCCAATGCCTTGAAGATTTTCTCTTTTACCTCAAAATGAATCTAATTCTTAGAATTCTGTTTCTTTAACTACAACGCAAAGGTACAAAGTTCTTCTCTCTCTCTCTCTCTCTCTCTCTCTCTCTGTCTCTGTCTCTCTCTCCCCCAGATTAATTAACAGGGTTATTTTCTCCCAGACTAATTGACTAAGTGTTTGATTGAACTGATTCATCAATTTAGTCAAAATGATTGAAACAATAAGGGCATAGATAGATCTTTGATAGGAATCTGACTTTTGAATCTCCTTGGTGGGGGGGGGGAGGGGAGAAGCAAATCGAAAACCAGACACAGATAACAAGGAGTCAAGGAAGACAGAACAAATGCTCTTTAAGAGTAAGGACTGCTTAATTTTTGTGTTTATATTCCTAGTGTGGGCCTTGTACTTAGTAGAAGCTTAGGAAATGTGTGATGAATTGATTGGTGAATAATATGCCTTGAATGGAAATATTATGTATGGTTATAAGCACAATTCTGAAAAGGGTGGAATAGTTGCCAGTGATCTAGAGATTGCTTCACAGTCCCAAATAATCTAATTTCTAAAAAAAAATCAACCATACTATCAGTCAATAAGCAGCTATAAGCACTTCCTATGTTCTAAGCCCAGGGCTGAGCTAGATAAAAGTGAAAAGATCCCTGCCCTTGTGAAGCTTACATTTTATCATGGGATTTTACATTTACATACATACATACCTGTATTACACCCAATATTTACAAAATAAATTCAATGGGACTGGAGTGTGAGGAGGCATAGCATAAGAAAGGATTCCAAGGGGAACAGATGAGGAAGGAACATGTATTCCTGACATGGGGAACAGAGCAAACAAATGGAGATGGGAGATGAAATTCTGTGTATGATGAACTGAACCAGAAGGGCAGTGTGGGTAACCAGAGCATATGAGAAGGGGAGTTATCTATAATAATCTGAAAAATTCAGCTGGTACTAGGTTGGAAGGGGCATCACATGCTACCTGGAAGTCCAATATAGGAATCACAGCATTATTTCACTTGCATAATAAAATTCTGAACCACATATCCTCTGAATACCTGAAACTCAAAACATAAAAAAAATAGAGCTCATTATCCTTACCTCCAAGCCCACCTTTGTTTGGAATTTCCCAAGGGCACTACCATCCTTCCAATACCTTTATTCACAACCTCAGAACCATTCTTCACTCTGTATTCTTAATCACTATATATCTAATCAATTGCCAAAACTTGTTGCCTTTACCTCAACATCACTCACCTAGCACCCCTCTAGTCATGTAAACATCCTGGTTTAAGTTCTCATTACTTTTTGCCTAAACTGTATTTTAAATTGATATTTTAATGGATCTTTATGCTTTCTGTCCCTTCTCACTCTCAAATCCATCTTCCATAATGTGCCAAAGTGATTTTCCCGAAGTACAGGTCTGACCACATCATCCCACCACTTGATCAACTGCATTGGCTCCCCATCCTCTTCAAATCAAAGATAAATGACTATATTTGGCACTTAATGCTCTTTACAACCTTGTTCCATCCTACCTTTCCAGACTTATTACTCTCCATGGTGGATTGTATGATCCAGGTCTTGTTGCTGGTACAACCACCCATTGAGCACTTTATTTCGTATCTCCTCTATCCCTGCCTTTGTACCGGCCAGCCGTTCCCTAAGCCTGGAATGAACTCCCTCATCACCTCTAGCCCTCTGAAAGACTGATTTCCTTCAAGACCCAGTTCAAGTGTCATTTCTGCAGGAGGTCTTTCTGGTCACCACAGTAGCTAATAGTTCTCTCCTCCCTACTCTTAGTCAATTTGTATGAGTTTTTTTTTAATATACTTTTTTGTGCCTATTCCATTTGCTGTATTAGACTGCAAGCTCCTTGAGGGCAGGGACTATTCTGCTTTTGTCTTTGTATCATCAGTGCCCAGTACAATCTCTGGCCCATAGTCGGTGCATAATTAATACATCTAGATTGATTGAAGGTGGTTATTTAGCACACAGTATTTTTGCCTAAGTGATTTACTAGCTCAGGGGCTATGCTTATTTCTTGGGAATCACAATGATGAAACTTAAACTTTTTAATAAGGGTGAAAATATAGGCATTTCAAAAATCTGATGTAGTATAAAGTAGGGAAAGTGCCAGTTTAGGAGCCAGGCAAGTCCCAAGTTTGAATGACCTTGACACTTCCTAGCTTGTTTTTACATAGTTGTTTGCTTCTCATCTCCCCAATTAGACCTTGAGCTTTTCCAGGACAGTGGCAATGATTAGCAGCATTTGGTACATATTAGATGCTTAATAAATGCTTACTGAATGAATAACTGAAGTCACCTTGACTCTCTGAATCTCAGTTTCCTCATTGATAAAATGAATATAAAATTTGTAATACCTGTAGTATTTATTTTGTAGATCTGTTGTGAGGATCAGATTCTCTAGATAATGCCTGCAATGATTTTCAAATCTTAAGGCATTTTAATGTCAGTTACGATGATTAAAATTAATCTTTAAATATTTCATCAAGGCAAATGAGTATGAAAATATAGACAGGAGTATTGGATTATAGCTGATGAGGTGATGATTCTTCTTTTTTCTGGAGGAAGGAAGGCAATTAGGGTTAAGTGCCTGCAAGTGCCCAAGGTCACACAGCTAATAAGTGTCAAGTATCTGAGGCTGGATTTGAACTGAGGTCCTCCTGACTGCAGGGTTGGTGCTGTATTCACTGCTTCACCTAGTTGCCCCAGAGGTGATGATTTTTGAGGCTACCAAGTAATTTGTACGTTATAACCTGTCTGGGAAATGGCAGATAGGGCTAGCCAAAATGCAGAGAAAAGTTAAATTCAGTGCTTCAAAGACAATGACTTTAATTTTCAAAAACCGCTTTCATAGAACTAAAAAGAATCAATAAATGAAGTTGATTAAAAATTATCTTATCAACAAGTCTTAAAAATTCAGATGATTTTTGGCCCATTTTGAAACATGTTCTATATACCAACCTCAAAAAGAGTTTTCAAATTAAGGAAATTCTCTCTAGTTCACATGTTTTGCACTGGTTTCATTACCTGTGTAAATGTCCTGTCCCCCATTAGTTACCTCCCTCTCCTGCTTTGCATCATCAAGAGTCAATATTTTCTCTCCTGATTTTTCCATATGCATGCTGGCTAAGGGTTGATAGGCTCTCTTTTGCTAGACTGAACAACTAATTCATAGTTTGCCTAATAATAATTGATTTCTATGATAAATATTTATTTTATGTTATACTGTCATACTAATATATCATATGACTATTAGATATTGGAATAGAATAATTATTAATTATAATATAGCATATTAATACAAATATAGAATAAATATTCTATAATAAATATTTCTACCTAACATTTTTAGAATGCATTCTGGAATGTATGGATATAGAATTGTGACAAGGAGGTCTCAGTCAAAATCAGCATCTGCCTTTAATTAGTCAGTTAACTAGAAAGTTAGGAATAAAACCTGTTATTATGCTCTCCAGCAGTTTTCTGATCTATCTTATCAAGTACAGTGAAATTTCCCCCTTCCCTGCTCCCCAGGTGAAGGCTGAGTTCTGAAGTCAACTTCATTAGCTTAGGTGAGAAAACACATTTAGTTTGTAGGGGGCAGAGTTTACACTCCTGCAGAGTCATTTCTTTTTCATAGAAGCAGATATGAACTCTGCTTCTGTTTATCCAACACTGGCTGCATCTGGAAATGAAATGAATCCCCTAGGGGTTTCAGTTGCCTTAGAGAAAGAGAGTAAAGGGCAATGATGTATTAAATAAAGAAAGAAGGTCATTCAGACCTTCTAACTATAAAATACTGCATGCTCAGACCAAATAGGAAAGGAGTGGGCAGGGACCACAAGGAAGGGAAGAGACAGCCGAAATCTCTCCCTCCCAGAGGCCTTTGGTTGAAAAAGGCAGGGTTGCAAACTCGACCCACTGCCATATCTGGTATTTAAAAAAAAAATCTGGACCAACTGTTCCTTTCACAGAAGGCTGTTTCCCTAGGGTTGAAGTGAAGCAAGATTGTCAGAAACTCTGGTCTCCTAAGGGGAAAAGTGTCAGAGTTCTGTCTTCTGGCCTATGTCAGTCAGGTTTAGAAAGAAAAGAGAAGCTACTGTCACAGAGGAGCATCCCTTCCTGTCAGACTGACCACATGCTTCTACAGTGATTTGCATCATGGTTAAGTGTGATTTCTCTGTATGTCTGCTCTCCTGCCCCTCGACTCAGATTCCCGTTTTCATTTCACTCAAGTAAATGTTAGTGGTCTCCATCTGTTGGGTTTTAAAATAATAGGTGGTTCAGGTGGTTGATTTGATCTCTGATCATGAGACTGTCCCTCCCCTTTGCTAAGTAACAAATCTGGGTTGCTTCTTTTCCTCCAACATCCAAAGGTGTAAGTAAATGCAAGAAGCAGAACTCTCCTTTGCTTTATTGTGATTTATTCTTTGAAAGGAAGAAGAGGGAAAAGCACATCAGGGATTGGCCTTCCCTGGGCATACCAGGGAAGCATCTAGTATTTTTCCCCACAGCACAGAATCATCTATCTGAATACCTTTCTTGAATTTATTTTCATCCACTGACAAGGAAGAATGTATTGGTTATAGACTCCCATTGCAGTACTTTGTTTAAACTTGTGGTCCATTTCCTTGAAGCCAAGAAAATCGTTAAGTAGTGATTCTGGAGTTACCTTTGTACATTAAAAAAAGGCAGGGGAGTTGCTAATAACAATAAGGCAGGGGATTTACAACCTCAGAAGAAAAAAAAACAGCCCATGCTTTCTTGGCAGCTTTCAAAAAGGATCATAGCCAATTTCCTCTTCTATTTATCTGTTAAAATAGGTTTAGACCATAAATTCACTTGGATTCTTCCTTACAATTCTTCTGTAAGGCAAGGCATCTTCATCTTATAGGTGGGGATAATAGATTTAAATCTGCAAGGAACATTTGGGCTCATCAAACCCAATTTCCTCACTTTACACTTTAGGAAACTAAGGCTTAGCAGGGTTAAGTGACTGGCTCAAGGTCACATATGTACTAAGTGGCAGAGCCTGGATTTAAATCTAGGTATTTTGATTCTAAATCCAAAATTCTTTTCAGTGTGCCACACTGCCTTCTGAGCACGGTATAATGACATTTTATGATTTAGTCAAAGCCTTGTGCTAAAGTGGCTATAGAGCCTTCGACACATCCTTCAGCCCCAAGTCCAACATCCTTTCCATTGTATTTTGCTATATCTCTACTTTTATTTTTGACATATATAACATGTATCTGTCAGTAATTACTCTGGATGCATTTCTGTTCCTCTACTGGGAGACATTACAAACACAGATAGTGGTATCTTTCCTTATCATTAATAATAACAATACCTATAATAATAAGCATTTATATAGTACTTTAAGGTTTGCAAAATACAGATATGTCATTTTATTTTTCACAACAACCCCAGGGGATAGGTGCTATTATTATCTCCATTTTACAGACAAGGAAACTGAAGCAAACAGAGATCAAGTGACTTGCCTAAGGTCACATAACTAGTAAATGTCTAAGTCTGGATCTGAACACAGATCTTTCTGATTCTACATCTAGCACATTATCTGCTATACTACCCACCTGCCTTCTTTAATGAAGCAACATCTTACAAATCATAAAAGCTTATGCCCCATGAAACATCAAATATATTTACCCATTATGGCTTAATTGCTGTTCTGGTGATAAAGCTCACCAAGCTGTATCATTCACCTCCTCTGCCTGATGTCCCAAAGCGCTCTTAAACAGTGTTATAGCATAGTAGAGAAAATACCAGATCTGGAATCAGAGGCCCTAGGTTCAGATCTGAGCTCTGGTCTTTACTATCTAGGCACCCTTGAAGAAGTAACTTCATTGTCCCAGATTTAAAACTAGAAGGGAGCCATGAGGTCATCCAGGCCTCAGTTTCTGCATTTATACCATTAGGGGTTTGAACAAGATGAATTTTCCTTTGCAGTTCTAAAACCACAAATCTAAGTTAGGTGACACAGTGGATAGAGCTCTGGGCTTGGAGACAGGAAGACCTAAGTTCAAATCTGGCCTCAGACATTCACTAGCTGTGTGACCCTAGGCAAGTCACTTAACCCTGTTTGCCTCAGTTTCCTCATCTGTAAAATGAACTGGAGAAGGATATGGCAAAGCACTCTAGTATCTTTGCCAAGAAAACCCCACATGGGGTCACAAAGATTTGGACATTACTGAACATCAACAACAAAAACAAAAGACACAAATTGTTCTTTCCTTGGAAATACATCCCGTAATGAGAACCTGAAAAAGGGTTATTGTTTTGATAGTTAATTTTGTCTATTCCAAAGACAAGAGTTAATAAAGGAATGGTGAGCTGGGAAATGACAGTCTCACAAATACTGTGATAATTCTGGGGACCCCAGCACCAATTACTATAATATTGATAGAAAAACAGTAAAAATTGGGAAATGGGCAACCTTAACCTTTCTTTCCTTGAATGTGCTACTTAATGAAACAGGCTGTCAATGAATCTCTCTCTGCTTAAGTTTCCTTCGCTGTGACACATATACTATCTTATCTCCACCCCGCCTTCTTAGCAGGCAGATGGCTTCTGAGTGTTCTGGTCTCTGTGGAGAAAGTCAATATGGAAACATAATCTTGTGTTATTGTTACCAAGTGGAAATTCTGGTCCAGTAAAAGACATCTTGGAGAAATGAAGGGGAGAACATAGAGAACATAGACTTAATTTATATGGTCTTAAAAATCTTTAAAAGTGGGTTATTCTTTTACCCACCCTTCTTCACTATCCATTACAATTCAGTCTTGGAGTCACTGACTAAGGACACTGGACGTGCTATTTAGGAATGCCTCTATTCCCACCCAAAGAACCAAATTCAGTGGTTGACCAAGTCAAAATAGTAGAATTCATCATACTAAAAAGAACATCAAATGATTTTAACTGTATTTTTTCCCATTTTCAATTATCTGTATTGGTGTTATCTAGAACTAATTCAGGAAAAAAAAAAGAACTAAAAGGCAGGGGAAACATGGAACAATTTAGGAAAAATGGTGTTAGATTCTCAATACCCCTGTGCTTTTAATAATGCCTGCTTATCCACTCTCTGAAAATTCTCTTTATACTCTCAAAGACAATAGAAATTGTATAGTAGGATCATTTTGGGGGAAAATATGTTAAAGCGATTCCCAAATTAGCAGAAAAGGCAATTTTATCTTTGCAGGAACATATCTTCTCATGAGCTATGCTCATAAATGTCTTGGGTACAGTTTCAGAAAATTATTCTCTCTTCCCGATTTGACAGTGCTTTTCAAAAAGCCTTAAGATTTATAATGGCCATGATGTTGTTGGATTCCAAATGAACTTTCTGATTTTTCCCTCACCCTACCTCCCACTCCCTCTTTCTGAACCTTTTAAACACATTGTAGGAATATTTGTAACTCCTCTGAGAGATTATCTTTTTTACTTAGGTCCTTTGTCTGACTTTGCTTTGTAGAAAAGAAAAGAGGTTCAGTCCATAATAAGGGAAAGACTTTGCTCACTATGCTGAAGGCACTGGGATCTCTATCAGAGGGGATCGGCTCAAAATACCGAATATACAAAGAGAGCTGACTTTGATTTTTTTTACTCTCATATTTTCTAATCCCATAGAGTCATCTCTATATATACAAATGCACACAGAGGCAACTCTATGTATAAACATAGAGGTATAACATGGTAATATTAAGGCACAATATGGTGGTAGGGTGGGATGACCAATTGGACAGGGAGCTGGCCTTGGAGTAGGAAGACCTGGATTCAAGTTCTGCCACTGATACACACTGGCTCTGTGACTCGGTGGAACCTCTCAGTAATTCTCTAAGACTATGACTTGTAGAGAAAGTGCTAACCTGAATTTGTAGAGGGAATTTCCTCATCTGGAAGTTTCTCTGTAGCAGGAAAAGTATTGAATCTATACTTGGCTCTGTCATTTACTACCTGTATGATCATTGGCAAATCATGTAACCTCTCGGGGTCTCAATTTCCTCATGTGCAAATGAAGGGGTCAGACTTGATGACATGTATGGTCCCTTCTAAATCTAAATCAATGACCCTTTGATTCAGAGAAGTGGAAAAAATATAACTAACAAATTACTTGTTTTTGTACTTCCTATCATCATTCATAATAGATTAGCTAAGATTTTCTATATTAATTATAACCACTCATAAACCATGGGATAATAATAGTATTTTTCAACACTTAAGTATTCTTCTCTTATATTATCCACAAATCTGTTGACAGGTTTCCCCAGAAGTTTTTCTGAAGATTTGACAATGTTGTCTCCCATCCATGCCCCATTCTAATGAAGTCAAGTATCATGGGATACTAAGTAGACCAGAGTAGTTTGAGAAAAAGGTCTATGTAGGAAAATCATGGTGATTAGGTTAGAAAAGGTAGGTTGGGATCAGTTTGGGGATGGCCTTGAATGGAAGGTTAAGGACATCAGACTTGATTTTGAAATTAATAAAGATCGATTGCACACTTCTCAGACAATCCAAGCACTGTTTCAGAAAGATTAAACTGATACATTCAAGATAGAATAGTGTAAGGATACCAGATAGGTGACTTTTTGCCAGGTTTGAAGAAATAAGAGTTTGAAAAAGAGCAGCAGCAGAAAGAGGAATGTGATAGATCTTAAGAAAGAATCAATGAGACTCAGTAAATGACTGAATATGAGAGGGAGACAGAAAAAGGGAGATGACCGAGGTTCTGAGTCTGAGGGTCTTTGAACTTTGAATGATGGTGAATATTTCATGGGTAGAAAAAAGGAAGTAGGGAAGGGGACTCAATTCGGAACTGAAGGGAATGACTTTGGTTTGGGACGAATTGAGTTTGACATGATAGCAGGACTTTCAAGTAGAAATGCCCAACCAACAGAGATATAGGACTAGAGTTTAGCCGAAAGATCAGGGTCATCTGCATAAATGTGATAAATAGTTGAGTTCATGATGCTTGGACAAATTCCATGATGGAAAAGATGAAGAGAAAGAAAAGTGGAGGACTGAAGGTAGACCTTTGAGAGATACTCAAATTTAGAGGGTGAGAGGAAGAAGAAAAAAGAGTGAAAGAGAGACAAAGAAGAAATAATCTAGTTAGTATTTAGTAGTGAAGAACAGGATAGTAGGTTCACAAAAGCAGAAGAATAGAGAATTTCAAGAAGGAAAGGGTATTGACAATGCAGTAGAGAGAAGTAAATGAGAAAGAAGATTTAATAGGTCACTGGTGATCTTAAAAAATCCAACTTTAAAATAATGAGAGGTGACGTGGCATAGAAAATATTTGGGGAGTTAAAGACTAAGTGGTATTTGTAAGGGAAATGGATACTAAAGTCTGAATTAAAGCAGAGGGTTTAATGCAATTGGAAGTGTCAATGGAAACAGTTCATGAGCTTACTGATTGTCCTTTCCTACTATTTGACCAGCAGCTATAGCATTACAGTCTTTTAAAGTACAAACACACATCACACAAATACACTCAACTATCCATATACATGACATACACATGTGCCTTGGAGGTTCCTTCAAATCTAACACCATTATAAAGAATCTGGCCATAAATAAAGAAAGAATCAGACAAGACTTCCAATTTCTACATGACCCTGGGCAATTCACTTAACTTTTCTGTTGCTCAGTTTCCTCATCTGTAAAATGTGGTGAGGAGGACTAAACAATTTCTAGGGTTGCTTCCAGTTCTAGTGTTGTCATCTTATGATGCTCTGATCAGAAGGCTATCTGTCTTTACTCTTATCGAAGATGATTTATCAATCAATAAAAATAATAATAACTATCGCTTATTTACTGCTTTAAACTTTGCCAAGCACTTTATAATTATTATCTCATTCCTCCTACAGGTAGGCCTATTATCATCTCCATTTTACAAATGAGGAAACTGAGGTAAAGAGAGTTTAGATGACTTGCCCAGGGTCACACAGCTAGCATGTGTCTGAGGCTGGATTTTCTGTCCCTGACTCTGCTTGGTTTTGACTCCAGGGAACGTCACGCTTCTCCTAGGCAGGTCTCCTTGACTCAGCATTAGATACTCAACATTTCGGATTCCTCAGCCACCTCTCCCCTCTGATCAGAGGGTTGGAGAGGGAGAGAAATAAGTTCTTCCCAAATAGAGGGCTCTGAACTTTCTTGTGAATCTTTATATTCCATTAGTTACTCTGCTTGGTTTCAACTCCATTAACATAATGTTCCTACTCTGGGTACACCCTGTTTACCCTCAACCCCAAACACATACAATTTTCTGCTCCTTTTGTGTTATTGTTTATACAAATGTGTCAGATTCTAAGCTCCTTGAGGTGAGGGACTATCTTTTACTTATTGTTATCTCTAGTGCTTAGTATAGTGCCTGGCACATAGCAAGCATTTGGTAAGCATTTATTGATTGGAATTGAACTCACGGTCTTCCTGATTCCAAGTCTACATACTCTAACTGTTGTACCATCTAGCAGTCAACTGCAGAACCTGATGGATTTTGCTTTTGAGTGCACTATTTCATTTGAAATGCTTCTCTGTATCATGGAACCCAAGAACAATGGAAGAATGAGACTCCAAGAACTGTTCATGTATTGCGTATAAACAAAAATAATTAAGCAGTTATAGTAAATCTAACAGAATTATCAAAAGACAGAGGTTACTGTCCCCTAAAAGAAAACTAAATTAAATCTCTAGAGAACCCAAAGACACTGGACTCATCCATCCTGGATGACATACCTGCCAAGTCGGGTATCAAGGAAACATCATGTTCTAGCAAGTTTTGGAATCTATGCAAGTTTTCTCTGTGTCTGTTTGTGAGTACCGACACTCATATTTCTCACATAGATCAAAAGGCTAGTGCAGTTGCTGAATAAAACAAACCTGTTTCAGCAGCAAATATTTTGTCCTTAAGTGACATTTTTTGGAACCATAAGGCCAACAGCAGAATTATTGAATGATTCAGCTTCTCGTGGGCCAGGGTTGGCCAAAAGAGCAGAGTGAGATTTTGTTTTATTTTGTTTAATATTGGGAGGGGGATAAATTCACCCCCTCACCCTCTCATTAAAGATTTATTTTTCTGATCAAAAGGAAGGAATGCAGCCTTTAAACTGAACTCAACTCTTGGTAGCCAGGAGCAAATCAGAGACATGAATTGGGATTCTGATCACAACCTATAATTTCTATTCTCTGCATTTTTGTACAATCTTTTATGCAAAGATTATTCTTTTCTTAAATCATCCACAGATCCACTGACAGGTTTCCCCAGAAGTTTTTCCAAAGAAGATTTGTCAGGTTTGTCTCCCATCTCTGCCCCACCCCTAACTGGAAGTTGAGAGTATAAGAGTTCTCACAAGGGCTCCAAGGCACAATAAATTCTTAAGAGTAATTGATGCTGAATCACCACCATATATCTATGAGACTTCATTGCTCTTAGCCGTTCTCACGTCCTTTCTGTGATCACACCTTCAGTAGCATGCTAGATCCATAGGACACAGGATTACAAGTCTAGAATTAGAAGGGACCTTTGAAGACACCTTTGTAAAACCCCTGGATTTAACCCATGAGGAAACAGTTATTGTGGCAACAAGCAATAGAAACAGATTTGAACTCACTTCACTGCTCCTTTGCCAAGAGCTTTTCTGCCCAATGTCCTGTCACCTGCTCTCTTTAAAGCTCAGGTCTACCATTTATTCCTTGGCTGGAAACTTTCTGTCTTTCTTTTTCCTCTGTTGAAATCCAAATTGACTGGCAAGTGAGAATTAGTATTTATCCTTTGTAATCCACTAGAATTTATTCCTTCTTCTGAGAGGCAGTTTGGTGGTACACTAGTTAGAGCACTAGACCTAGAATCAGGAAGGCTTGAGTTCAAATCTAGCCTCAGACACTTAGTACCTGGGCAAATCACTTAATTTCTCTTATTAATTTCTCTTCTCATCTGTAAAATGAGGCGCTATTTGTAAAGTGTTTTTAGACCTTAAAGTTCTATATACAGTTTCATTGCTTATTATTATGGTATACCTTAAAATTCTATATAAATTTTCATCATTTATTATTATTGTTGTTGTGAACCTTAAGGTTCTATATAAATTTTGGTTTATTATCATTGATTCACCTATTGGTTCCTTAGAAAGACCTTTGACTTCTTCTAGATAATTTTGTTCATTTAATGATACAAAGATGCCAATGGCCAGGTCTGGCTTAATATGTTGTTCCTTTTACACAATATATTTTCATTGAGGTCAGGATCATGTTGTACATAAACTTTGCCTCTCTCCAATCCTAGAGAAATACTCTAACCACATTTGGCACTTAATAAATTTATTGAATTGAACTGAACTGAAAGTCCGTTTTCTGTCCCGCTATAGTCTGCTGACTATTCAGTTACTCTTGAGAATTCTTGACTTAAGTGTATATGTAGGTATCCATAGAAATATTCTAGTATCTTGTTTGGGGGTTTAGGGTGTCAAAAAATATTCATAAATCTCCTATGATGTGCCCAGCATTTTGCTAAGTAATTTCACAAATATCTTATTTATTCCTCAGTCACCGTGGGAAGTAGGTGCTTTTATGATTCCCACTTTACAGTTGTGGAAACTGAGTGATTTAGCAGTTAAGTGACACGGTCAGGATCACACTGCTAGTAACAGTAAAATCTGACTCTATTCACTTCACTATTTAGTTGCCTCTAATAGATGAAAAGACCAGGAGATAGAATCTTGGTGACTAAGGCTATATTTACACATCCCACATAACAGAAACTAACCACCAGTACAATATTAAAAGTCTCCAAATGAGGCATTAAGCTAATGGAAAGAGGGCTAGATTTAGAGCCAGAAGACATGGGTTCAAATTCTGACTGTGCTACTTGCTCCTAGATATGTGACACTGGTAAAATCCCTTATACCTCTGGGGGCCTCAGTCTCTTCATCTGTGAGTTGAAGGAGTTGTTTCTAAATCCAATGATGTTATGAAGTGTCCCTAGCTTTTTATAATCCAGACCAGGGACTTGCTGAACCATTCAATTGAGTCATTCTATATGGAGGATTAATTCTGTTTCATGTATCCCACTTGGTTTAAAATTATATCACCCAATATAATTCTGCATCTCATGGCATCCTTAATGCAAATGATCTAAGGTGCTTAATAGGCAATCACAAGATAAAATTAGCAAGGAGGCAATTAGATTCCTTACAGATAACAGGCACTTAACACTAAAAAAGAAAACAAAAACAAGAATAGGATCCATCTTCTTAGAACTGAAAAACAAAACAAAAAGCCTTCTGGTGCCATCCCAATGATGTTTTTCTTCCTTTTCTTTTTCACTTGACTTTTTTCTTTCTCTCTTTTTTCTTTTCTTCCTTTCTTCCTTCTTTTCAGGCTTTTTTCCTTTCTTCCTACCTTCCTTTATTTCTTCTCTCCCTTCCCTTCCCTCTTTTTTTTCTTCTTTCTTTCCTTTCTCCATTTTTTCTTTGTTTACTTCTCTTTTTTTTTTCTTTTTTCTCTTCCTCATTTTCTTTCTCTTTTTACTTTCCCTCTCTTTAGTTTTGCTTTTGGGCAGCAAGTGATCCATTCTTTATTTAAAAAAAATAAAAAAACCAAGAAATATATGAGACAAAAATCAGCAAAATTAATCAATATGTTAAAAAAAATCTCACAATATACAATCTTCCACATTTTCTCTGCAAAGGAATGGAGGAGGTGTCTTCTCATATCTCTTCTTTGGAGCCAAGCTTGTTTTTTGTAACTGCCACATTCTTTTTTTGATTGGTTTGCAATTCCTTCCTTTTTTGCTCTCTTTTACTTTCCTTCCTTCTCTCCCCTTCTTCCTTCCACTCTTCCTCCCTCCCTAGTATTTTCTCATTTTTCTTATTTCCCTTTGCCATTGAAATCTTAGATTTTATAAAACTCTCAGCAAAATTTCATAAAGCACACCAGTCTATAAAACCTCAACAAAAAGTCACTTGAGCACAATATAAAAAAGGAATAATAGACAATTAATTTTTGCCTGAATCACAGAGTTGGTTTGGTATATGCTACACTGAATACACACAATCCCTTTAGGGGGCAGGCCTACATGTTAATCCATATGGGCTACAAAGAGATGTCACTGTATTACACGTTGGACCTGCTACAATTAGTACTCAAAATACAGATGATAGTAATCAACACAACTTCTGTGGATCCCAGGGTAAATATTACTTCAGGGATTGTGTTTTTTTAGGACTTGTATTATTTTAAAAGTTTGCTGAGAAGCATCACATCATATCAATGGTATGCTAAAATGACAAAAAGGAGTGATGCATTATGGGTAGACTGGAAACAGATTAAAATTACTCTATGATTTAATAGTGATTCTTCATGAATGACTGAGATTGCAAAAAAATTTCAATACCTGCTATCTCACCCAATGGTGATGAGCCTCTCAGAATTTAGCCAGTCAAGCCATCAACTGAAGATGAACAATTTGTCCCTGGGACTGCACTCACAGTCTTTCCAGCTTTCTGAGATCTATCAAAGCTTTTGCCCCACTGGCAAATATTCAGGAACCCAGGGTCAACTCCAGGCCATTATTTAGTCATCATAATAGAGTTTTTAAGGAAAACATCTATAAAATGGTTGTTTTGAATAGAAAATGATCTAATACCTAGACAAATGCACTGCACAAATAAGTGGTTGATGAGTATTTGTGGAATGAATGAATGCTGAATATTAATGGATTCAAATAAATAGGATTCAGCGCTTTATTAAATATTGAGGATCATAGATTTCAATCTGGAAACAACCTTATTGGGCATTTCATTTAGCCTACCCTTTTTATAGATGAGGGAACTAAAGCCTAAATTTACCTGATCAAGGACAAGTTTATTATAACATTTGTGATAACACTGTCATAACAGATTTTGGAAGCCCCGTGATCTTTAATCTTAGATTCAATTGAATTTCAAATTAAATTATTTATTTAAAGAAATTTCTAAATTATTCCTCACATACCATTGAGATATAGAAAGTATACGTGTGAAACATTTCATCACTATTTCATTGAAAGCAGGGGAAATAGTGGGCAAATGTGGGTTGTTTTCGTATGAATCATAAGATTGGTTTATGAAACCAAGCCAAACAGTCAATTCAATGAAAGAAAGCAACAGACAAAAGTGTTATTGGACATTGTTGGGACCAGAAAATTACCCAAACAGTTGAGTGAATTTTTCACTGAAGTTTTCTGTATATTCCATTTCTCTGCCTTCCCGTTTTCAGTCGTGTTTTATCATTGACCATCTCCTACCTTCTAGATTAATTTCATATTTGAACTCACTTTAAGAGATTAAGAGTTCTGTAATTATTTTACATTGAACTATTCAGTTCACAAACTCAGTTTTCTTTGTAATTGAACATTCTAAAGTTAAAACTGCTTTGCCCACACATCATATATATATAT
>CM053585.1:66349299-66407275 GCA_028646515.1 Pseudochirops corinnae | reverse complement strand
AAGCCTGGCGCCACAGGCTCCACGTGACCACATTCAGCCTATTAGGGAACAGAGTATACTTTCAAATATCCAAGGGTCCTCAGAGTCACGTAGCCACTTTAGCAAAGGGCCCAGGGGCAGGGAAGATCTTCAGAGTCCCATAACAGTTGCCTCTAATAAAATTCCCAACAAATAGTGATACAGACTTTGTTTAAAGACTTCCAATGAAGAGTAACCCACCATCTATCAAGAAAGGCCATTCCACTGTGGGAAAAGTCCAGTTGTTAGGAAGTTTGTTTGTTTTTTCCCCTAATGTTGAGCTTAAATTGTTCTCTGCACCTACCACTCATTACTTCTGATTCTTTCCCCTAGGACAATTTAGTCAGGCAATAAACATTTATAAGATACCTACTTTATGCCAGGCAGTGTCCCAAGCATCAGAGGTAACACACACACACACACACACACACACACACACACACACACACAGCAGTCCCTGCCTTCAAAGAGGTTACAATCTAATGGGACCAAGCAGAACAACTCAGGTCCCTCTTCTTTATAACATCCCTTCAGATACTTGAAGGTAACTATTATTCACCCCCCCACCCCTTAATCTTTCTTTTCTCCAATATAAACACTCCCAGTTCTTTCGACTAATGCTCATAAGGCACAAAATTGAAATCCTACACATTTCTGCTTGTCATTCTCTAAATATTTCCAGCTATGAAATGAAATTATTTTAGGCTATATATGTTTTTTAAACCACAGCAGGCCTTCCCCCATTATATTGTAGATCATTATTTATTCATAGATTTTATTTGATAGCATTATGGGTAAAATCTTCTGAATATAATAGCTAATGATAGGTAGTAACTTGGCAACAACAAAACAATGGATTTTAACGCCATCCCCAGGTCAGACTGATATACCTATTGCAGTGATAGGTCTTTAACCTAGGTTTTAACTGATGACTTGCACTTTCATAAGAATAGCCCACATTTATACTAATCTTTTGGGTTCAGGTCCATAATTTCATTGGTATAGAGAACTCCCCAGGAGGCTTCTTTTGTCAATATATCTGGAAATTATAGTACCACAGAATTGCCTGTGAGGTCAAGGACTTGCCCAAGGTCATATTTAAACCCTGTAAACTGGCTATCTACTACTATCCACTGCTTCTCATACCTGTTATCAATTATAAAATAAATTTTTAATGTTACAAAATGTTTTTCCTCACCACAGCTCTGTGAAGTAGAAAGTTTTAAATGAGTAAACTGAGAATTGAAGAGATTGACTTTCCCTTAGTCACACTGCTATTAGTGTCCAAGCAAAGACCTGAGTCTAGGTCTTTGGACTCCAAGACCAGGGCTCTTCCTGTCACCTCATCCTTCCTCTTAGCAATGAGTACTTCCAGAAGAGGAAGTGTATGGGGCCTACCACACAACTTCTTGTAAGGTGAAGGTAGAGAAAACTGTAGCTAACTATAGCCCTGTGAATTTGAAAGTGACACCATTGATGGTGCCATTTATTGCCTATATTTATAGGATGGGTGAAGGGGAAGACAGAGAGAGACAGGGAAAAAGAGACAGAAAAACAGACAGAGAGACAGAGACACAGACACAGAGACAGAGAGAGACATAAATACAGAGGAGACACAGAGACAGACAAAAAAGACAGAGTGGCAGAAAGAAAGGGGGTGAGACAGACAGATAGAGAGACAGAGAATGTGTGACATGTGTAGCAGTACCTGTCGCAGGAGAAACATAAGCCAAGGGACATTGACTTTGCTATGGTTTTCCAGGGTGTGCTTGTCATCTCTGCTTTCCAGCTTTCCATTCAAAAATGAACATAGATTAAGCCACACCACATCACAGGAGTCCAGGAGCTGATCCTGTTGTTTCTATAGTCATCTCTGGGGTGGCATCTATTGAACAGCTTGGGTTAACCACCAAGTACCCATTTAGGATGTGGCATCTGCTGAGATGGCAAGAAAGCTGAGGCATTTTGGAAGGGAAGCAAAAGCAGAGCAGGTCAGCAGGTCTCCTCAAAGCCATCGGAGTGACTCTTGATGCTTTGAGTAGCTCAAGACAGCAGGCATTGCATTTGTATTTCTAAATGGATGCCCTAGCTGTACTATGCATTTTCTGTCTTGGATTTTTTCCAGGCTTAGCAGAAAGAAGCCTTTGTATTGTAGTGGAGACATGAAAAATACTCACAGTCTGAGTTTCTTTCACCTTGTGATTATGTATCCCATCACACAACTTAACCAGTGTGACTCCATATCACTCCTCTCAGAGCTTGGCAAAGGAAAAATGGTTTTGCAGTATCCTCTCCATCAGCCCTAAAGCATGGCACTGAATGGTACTAAGCTGGTACATCCTGACTGAGAGAGATTTATGTAATTAAGACTGACTAGCTATCCCATCAAAGCTCCTTTCTGGAAACAAGTAGCTCATCTTTCCAACTCTATTTCTTACTTCCAAAAAACTTTTTTTAACATAACAAATCTTGGTTATGGGCAAGACATTTTTTTTTAATTTAGTGCTTTTTAGGGAGGAGAGAGTATGGGACCAGGATGTAGGCTGTGATTTCATCAATGTAAGGAGATCCCAGTAATGAACACATTCTACTCATTCAGATATGCCACTTCTATGAAACCTCTAGTTTGAGGCAAAGAGAAGTTAAGCAACTGGCCTATAGCCTAACTGAAGCAGAGAAAAGACTTAGACACAGGTCTTCTTGACTCCCAGTACTCCCCTTACTATCTTCTTCAACAAACACACTACTTCTTTAGAATTATTTTTTCCAATCTCTCACTGCTACCAAACTAGCCTTGAAAAATAAACTACTCATCCTTTTTGAAAAGTAATTGCAAATTAATTAAATGTTTTGAGTGGTATGACTAAAACAGATCAGTTTTAAAATAAAGCAGCTTTCATGCCTGTGATTATTCATTCTTTCTAAAGAAGTTTGAAAAGACTGGATTTTATTAGATTTCATTATTAGAGAATTTAATCTACCACTTTTACCCAGTATGGAAGTAAAAAGTGCAGGACTAACATTAGCCCTCCTAAAGTTAAACTCAGTAGATCTGCCAAAAAGCGTGAAATCTTTTTTGGTGGGGGAGAGAGGATATAAGAATCATTGGTTTAACTACTCAAAAAGTCCTGACATAAACTCCCTATTCCCAGTGCCCACTGGGAAGATTTTCTTACCCCATATTTCCATTATAAAATCCCTATGGCAAGCCATGACTATTTATTTATTTTGCAGTATGTTCCCAAAGGATTTATTTAACAGGTAACTCATTATATCTGCTTGGACAGGCTTTTTCTGAAAGAGAAAGGCAGCAGAAATTGAACAATATTGTGACTGGATATAACATTTCTGACCTGCTTTTGTAGCCTTGTGGACAAATGGTTGATGAGCTGACAAGTAGCAACAATTTACTATCCCCATCCCACACTGCCATTTCAAATATTTCTGTCTATCTTCTCAGGCAACACAGAAAGAATAAAATAATGAAGCTGATATTTACTGCCAGTTTACTATACATTGGACCTTGGACCTATGATTTTAATTTCTTTGAAGGTAGTTTGGTTGAATATGTTGATATAGACAGAGAAATAGATAGCAATTTATATAAGCAATATTTTCAAATTATACATATACGTACACATATATGTATATGTGTATATCATATAATATATGACATAATCTTCTCTAGACAATATATAATATATAGCAGATATATATATGTGAGTGTGCATATGTATATGAGTGTATATCAGAAAAATTATATTATGCCCTTATTCTTAAATGTCTCTGGAAAAGTAAAGCACCTAACTGATCTTCTAGGGTACCTCATTCTAGCTTCTTCATGCCTAGCCTACATTTAATGGTTAGTTGTTTGCAAGCTGTCTCCCCAATTAGACTGTAAGCTCTTTGAGAGCAGGAACTGTCTTTTACCTTTCTTTGTATCCCCAGTGCTTAGCACAGTGCCTGGTACATAATAAGCACTTAATAAATGCTCATCAATTTGTGAGCTATAATCTCCTAACAAATACTCTCCTAACTTCAAACATAATTATATGTCCCTATGAGGTTCCTTGAGAATTGTTTCTGAGCAAATTCCTCAGAAGTTTGGGGTCTTAAGATAGTCTAAGAGCACTGAGCACCTATGAAAAAGTGAAAGAAGGTCATAGAACTTTGCCAATTTCCAGATTTTACCCAACGCTCTCCCACCCCTTCTTCCTCCTCCTTTACTTCCTATTGCATATGTTCCTCTGTTCACCAGACCAAAAACTAAGGCTAGCACTATTGACATCATGGCTCATCAGCTATACCATGAATTAAAGATTGTGGGGACTAGCCTGGGAACTAACACATATTCATGTCATTTCTATGGGGGAAAGTATTCCAAGTTCTATGAACAATTGGTCAGCAAATGAATGTTCATTCCTATTGAATACAATTCATTTTTGAGAGTACTTGACCTCCACTACTTGACTATCAAGGTCCTGATTTGGTTTTGTGGTTATTTTTCATTCTCTCTGCAAAATTTGGAAGATAAATAGAAGCAACTGTCATGATTATTGTCAACTCATAAAAAGTTTTAAAAATAGATTTCAGATGGAAACAATCCTATGAAAAGTTGCTACTTTTCATTAAAGCAGACTATTCTTGAATCTTTAATATTCTATGAACCATTGAACAAGTAGATAAACTGTTACGGTAGAATAAAATTATCAGGATAGAAGCTCATTATCTGTGGGCTCACTGAGAGCATCCTTGAATCAACTCTAGTAGCCGACAGGACATGACTGTTATAGACATACACCACCCTCTCCCCATGTGATTATGAGTTCCTCTGCTAGGTCTCTATATTTTGAATTTTTTTTCCTTCCATGTACCTTGGAGATTGAGTATTTAAAAGACATTTAAGTACTTAATTATAAATGTTTAATTAAGAGTACTTAAATAACATTCTCATGTTATTATATTATTAATGTAGATTAAATAAAAGAAATTTTTTTATTTTATATAATGAGAACGGTAATAATAAATATAGATCCCTTTCTTTGAAGTATTTTTTCTCAATCTGCTTGTCACAAATTCCTATGAAAGACATTAAACTCAGAAAATACAATTTACTAATAACTCATATTTATATACTGCTTTGAGGTTTTCAAAGTACTTTTATCACATTAACCTTAATATTCCTATTTCACAGATGGGAAAATAAAAGTTTATGGAGGTAAAGTAATTTGCCCATTGTCACAAAGTATTAAAGCTGAGATTTGGACTTAGGTTCCCTGACTCATCACTTTATCACCCTGCCTCTCATTTTCTTAATTTCTTGCATTTTCTATCATATGAAAAGCAAAATGAATTTAAGTTAGACCATCAACAATATCATAAAATAGATGAGAGAACCCTTAAAGTTCAGCAGTCTGCCATTCCATTTGCAATGAAAATTTAACACACTGAAAAGTAAATTCAATTATGAATTTGTAATTGTCTGAATAAACTATACTTGTAAATTTTATACCAAGCCAGCAAACAAAGTATTTTGTGAGCAGACAAAATTGTGGAAAATATATTTTTTATGTTCTTAAATAACCAAGCATCTTTAGACTAACTAAGGGTATTAAAGAAGACATATCACATTTATTTCCATTTTAAAATGTTTCATAAACTACATGGTTTTTTCCTTACAATTTTAACATTTTTCCACTTGCCAGATGTATTTTATTATTATCATTTTTTGGTTTGAGATTTAGGTTTGTCACGATGTCATTGGAAAAATTTGATAAGACCTTGTTCTTATCATATGTATATGGAAGGAACCTCATATTTTGCTCACGAAAACCCTGTGAAGTACATGTTAAAATATTATTTCAGTTTCACAGATGAGGAAACGTTGCTTCTCAGAGAAGCAAAGTGACTAGTCCATAGTCAGTCATTTAGTAAGCTGGGATCTCTTAATATCCAGTGGTCTTCCTACAACATCATGCTATTGCACAAAGAAAGGAAGGGCATCAGAAGGAACAAACATTAAGTAAATGCCTACTGTGTGCCAGGCACCATGCTAAGCACTTTATAAATGTTATCTCATTTAATACAACAACCTTATGAAGTAGATACAATTATTATAACCAGTTTATATTTGAGGAAACAGAGACAGACAGAGACTTGTCCAAGGTCACACAGATAGGAAGTGTCTGAGGTCCACTAAACTACCAGCCGGGCTGTGTTTAACCATTTTTCCTAGTGGTAACTATTTGGTTGGGGGTGGGGGTGATAAGGGGCCAGAAATGTTGAGGGAGAAACTCCCAGGGATACAGGGATCCCGAGACCATAGTTCACAGGGCAATCTCTCCTGGAATGAATTCATGGACTCAAGCATTCTTTAAGTCAAGGTGGCAAAGATTTATTGTTACACTATATAGGGGGCAAGAGTTCTTAGAGAACCTGCAACCTTAGAGGGGTGCAGTTAAAGTTTATATAGGATAAACTATAGTAAAGCATGTGCCAAATATGCTAACTAGGTGAGTCAGGGCAGGATTAGGGAGGGTTAAGGAGTGGTCAGTTCTTAAAGGAACATGCACTTTTAATATCTACTCCACAGGTATTTTACCCAGAGTTCACTGGGAAATAACCTAAAGAGGGGCTACAGGGAGTTGTGATTTTAGGTCTGAAACTTCATTAAGTCAAATAACCATCAGGGCTGACAGAAACACGCAGGCTGCCCCCATCAATGTCTTGTTAGACAAGAAAAATTTAAGGGAGTATACATATGGCTAAATCTAGGATATATATGATAGGTCAGTGAGTAGTAAATATCTTTATGACCTAGTACATAGCTGGTTCAAACTACTAAATTCTATAGGTGTAGCTGGTATCAGAAAGAGAGAGAAGTATTTTGCTAGGGCGTGCTCCCTTGAGCCGGAGAGAAAGTGCTTGAGACAGAGTTTTGGAGCTAGGGAGAAATGTGATTTTGGAACTGAGGTTCCAGCACAAGCACCCCATGGGCAGGAGAGTGGGGAGGGAGGGGGACAAAGAGGATGAATGAGAAGGAGAGACGGAGAGATGGAGGCATTAAGTCTTGAATTCAGGTCCATAAGGAGGGGAGAAAGGAAGTTGGAAGCAAGGAAAGAAGAGGGTGTAGGAGAGGAGAGAGAAGGAAGAAAAGGAAAGAAAGAAGGAAATTCTTTCTTTTATTAAACACCTACCATATATATATATATATATATATATGCTAGACACTGTGACAACATACTAAGAAAGACAAAAGCCTCTCAAGGAACTCATGGTCTAATGGGGGAGACACAATGCAAACAATAATTTACAAACAAGCTATATACAGCATACATTGAAAATAAAATGGGCACTGGAATTAAAGGAAATCAGAAAAGTTTTCCTTTGGAAAGCCAGGGTTTTAGCTGCAAATTGAAGAAAACCAGGAAAGTCTGGGGGAGAGGAGGATGGAGCAGATGAGAGAGAGCATTCCAGGCATTAAGACTGACAGGGATATTATAGGGAGTCAGGAGATGAAATGCCTTGTTTGAGTAACACCAAGAAAGCTAGGGTTCCTGGATCACATAGCATGTGGCAAGATGTAAGGTATAAGAACACTAGAATCATAGGAAGGAATCTAGGTCATGAAGGGCTTCTAATTAATGACCTACCAGTTTATGTAATAGCAAAATTCTGATGAGGAAAGGAGGGTGGGAAGAAGGGAGGGAAGGAGGGAATTTGCTTCCTCCAATTAGAATCTCTAGTTTATGTGACATCAGTAAGACTTAAATTTAACTCCTACCTCACTTCACCTCTGTTTGCCTCAACCAACAGTCATAAAATAATGACTTACTTCACCATTCTGTTATAAGGATCAATGAGAACCTTATATGTAAAAGTGTTTTGCAGACCATACTGTACTATAACCATTAGCTATTAGTCTCACTAGCCATTATTTATTGCCCATACTTTATACATTTCTATAGAGTCTGTTGAGGTTCTGATGTTGTATGAATGGCTTTCTTCTTGTAAATGGTTTCCCTTTGAAACACTGATCTTCTTTCCATCTTTTTTCTATGTTGTACATGCTACTTCTTATGGTCACATACATATACCAAATCAGATACCAGTTTTATTTTTGTTTTTTCCCTACCCCCTTTCCTTTTCTATTTACAATCTTCTTAATAAAATTTGCAAGATTCCAAGAAAATATATCTTTTATTGGTCTTTGTTTAAGCACATTCCATCTCTGGCCGTGATCTTATCATTCCTGTATTTTAAGCTATGTATCAGAAATCCAAATTTTGGTATCCATCACAATCAGCTTCCAAAATCAGCTTTTCTTTCCTGAAGCCTCTAATTTCAACTGGCAGCAATGATGACAATACCACCTGTGTCCCTTGGGTATTCAATTTCTTGTCTAGGACATCGTATTTCCTAGCAGTGTTTTCTCATTTTTTTCCTGGTGGTATCATTTGTCCCCAAATGAATCTCTTGTCAGAAGCTATGATTGTCAGGTTTAACAGGAAGCTCTCAATCATATTTCAGTTTCATGCCCTGAGAAGACAGCAGATACCTCTATTGATTGGTAGCTGAATAATAACAAACTCTTTTAGTTTGGAAGATTAGCTAATTATACAGTATATAGATCTACTTACTTTTTAAACTGATCTGGATCATGTGAAACTGACAATAATGTAAATCATGGCTTTTTCTTCATGGCTCCTTGTATAGTTCATCCTGGTGAAGTTTCTGTTGCCAGGTGATCTGAAAAGGGATTTGTCCCTGCCCTCTGAGATACATGACTCCATTGATGTGTTTAGGCCTTTGCACAGTGGCATTCCCAAAGCTGCCAACTATATTCATGGTCAAGAGAATATGTCCTCCGGGCAGCTAGGTGGCACAGTAGCCAGGGCACTGACCCTGGAGTCAGGAGAACCTGAGTTCAAATGTGGCCTCAAGACACTTTACACTTACTAGCTATGTGACCCTGTGCAAGTCACTTAACCCCATTAACTCTCAAAATTAAAAAAAAAACATTAAAAAAGAGAATAAATCCTAGCTATTCCATACCCTGAGGGCTCATGAATATTTAACTAGATGATTAACATTTCATGGCAGCTTAAAGAAAAATGGAAATGTATTTTATGGTGAGTCAAGAATTCTCCAGGGGCCAGTATGTTCTCCCATAAGATGCACAGAGTGAGGGGCTGGGACTAATTTTGTTTGTTTGTTTGTAACTCAACTGCAAGCAATCAGCTTTCTCTAGCACCAGCAAAGGCCAGTCCCCTAATTGTGTTCATTGTGTTTAATGAACATTGAGCATTCAAGAGCACTGTGTTCATTTATTCCCTTCTGAAGCTGGAACTGCCAGAAACATGTCGTCACATGTTTCATCAGGTCAACAGTGAGGGTCCATCATAGCAAGAATCTGCTGTGTATCGAAGAGCTTTTTCCATGGAACTTTGCCTCACCTCCATGGCCATAACTAGAGCAAAAGCTATTTCCAGATTCCAGACCACCTCTCCAAGAAAGAAAAGAGGGAGTCATTAGAGCTGAAGGGAAATTTCAAAAGCAGGGCTATTTAAAAGGAAAGGGATGAGACAAAGCAACAGTAGTCACAGAATTTCAACAAAGGCTTTTTTTTTTTTCTCCCTCTCTCTCTTTAAATGACGTAAAAGGCTCTCTTTCTTGCTCTCCTCTTAGGCTGAAAAACACTCAGGAATTTACTGTGTGCATCTAATCCATTTAAAATGAGCATGCCTGAAGCATTTTCAGGTAGTTTATTGAAATCAAATTTAAAACTTCTTTCGGCTTTTGTTTCTTTCACATTAAAGTGAATTTACTTTCCAAATGCCTAATTTTTTTCATTTGAAAATCTTGTAACCTTTGGGTTCTTTTTCAAAAGTGTTTGGTCAGATTCTGCTTTTTTACTCCAACGAGAAAGTGCTCACCGCCTCTTGAGGCAACCAAACCTGCATTCAGATTCAGCCCAAACCCTCAAATTCAGCTGTGTGACGCTAGACAAGTTACTTAACCCTGTCTGCCTCAGTTTCCTCATCTGTAAAAGGAGCTGGAGAAGGAAATGGCAAACCACAGATGGAGTCACAAACAGTCATACATTACTGAAATGACTCAACAACACATTAGGTATTTTTTCTTTCCCTGACATAAAGCCTAGATTTGCTTCTTTGCAACTTCCTCTCACTTTCTTTTCCCTGTTTCTATTCCCTAGGACCAGATAGAATATTATCTAGGGCAGCAACTAGGTGACCCAGTGGAGCAAAGGTTGAAGTTGGAGGCAAGAAGACCCAGGTTCCAATTTTGCCTCAGATGCATACATTTGTATGACCCTGGACAAGTTACTTAATCTCTCCTGATCTGTTATCTCATCTAGAAAATGAGCAGGTTGAACTGACTGGCTTCTAAAGTCTGTTCCAGCTCCAAATCTATGATCAAATAAGACTGACTCCTCTCCCACAGGACCATCTTTTTGAGTACTTGAATTAATAAACATTTATTAAGTACCTGCTAGGTCCCTGGTGCCATTCTAGGTGCTGAGGATAAGAAGATAAAAATGCAAAAAGTCCCTGATCAAGACTGCTATCATTTCTCCTGAGCCTATGAAGTCATTCACTATCCTAGATTCCCTCCTCTGGACACTCTTTAGCTCATCACCATCCTTCTCAAACTGTGGCTGTGAGAACTGAATCTAGTACTCCTGGTGGAAACCTGACCAGGGCAGAAGATGACTCCTTATCCCTGGAAGCTATGTGGAGCCCAAAATTGCAGTAAGAACATTACTCTTGACTAGAGAGTCAAGAATGACTCCCTTGTCTGGGGCCCATGAATTTTTTAAAACTTTGGATAACTGTATTTCAATATGGTCGATTTCCTTGGTAATCTTTTGTTTTATTTATTTAAAATTGTTATTCTGAGGAGTCCATGGGCTTCACCAGATTACCAAAAGGGTCCATGAAACACAAAAGGTTAAGACTTCCTTATTACCAACTTTCTAAGGGAGCAGGATGGAGATCAACATAGCCAATGGTAGAGTTATTTAGAAGTTAATAAACAATTAAGTCCATTGTGCTGTATTATCTGAGGGACTAAAAGTATTGGGTGTACCCAAGCAAAGACTTTTTTGTGGAGGCAGCACGTATAGTTAGTTCATCCTCTGTGTGTGTGTGTGTGTGTGTGTGTGTGTGTGTGTGTACAAGTGAATATAAATTGCTTCTACTTCGCATTTTCATTGTGTTCTTCAAAGGAAACCTACATTAACCAAGTGTAACTAAAGAAAAACATAGTTTTCCTCAATGATAGGCAAGGCTGTGATTTTCTATAGGTTTATTCTCTATTAAAGAATTTTTAGATAGCTACCTTTTGATTTCTTCTTAATTTCCTGTGAAATAGGACACTGTGACTGTGCCAGTCAGGGGACAAGTAAATGGGAAATTATGGGAAATTGGGAAAAGGCCCTTTCTTTAACATCATAGAAATGTGAAATGTCTTTGGACAGTTAATGCACTGGGTCAGAGAAGGTGGGTTCTATGCCCAAGTGAGCCAACTGTCTGTGTTCTAACTAGTCAAGAGCATTGAATTCTCACCTAGAAAATGGATACCACTCAATACAAAGGGTCTGAATAAGAGAATATGAATTATACATACGTGTGTGTATTTACCACTGCCACTGGAAAAAGAGCTCAATTCATTTCAATTCATTATTAAATGTCTACTGTGAGTCCTGCAAAAACAATAACCCCAGGGTCACTGCCTGCCAGGAGTTTACTTTCTTCTGGGAGCAAATAGTATATACACAAGAGGTAACACGATAAAATGGAAATAGTGTTGGATTTGCATTCGAATCCTAGGAAGTCTTCATTTTCCAATGACTTCATTCCATGGTTAGATACAGAAATAGGCAAAACAATGAAGCTAAAGAAATTACTGTTCATTGCCCTCATCTTCATGGTTCTTCTGTCTACCCCAAAGAGTTCAGGGACATATGGGTATATGTGCCCCATGGAACATATGTGCCCCACTCTACTCTTCCAGCTAACAGTACCTCCTACCGAAGTATATCTTCCCCACACATTTCCCCACATTCAGTGTGTGTCTGTGTGTGTGTGTGTGTGTGTGTGTGTGTGTGTGTGTGTGTGTTATTTCTGTACCGGCAAAGACTACTCATCTAATTGTTATATTGTAAAGGATCTGGTGAGACAATTCAGACTAAGATGTGACAGACTAATAAAGACTTAGTACTTCACCCTTCCTATAGATACTTTCATCTTGCCCAGTGCAAATGCCTTAATCAAAAGGAATTTGTATTTTGTAGTTACTTACCTCTAGATGCCCTTGAAACCCTACCAGTATAAAAGTCAGGCGATTTAGTATCTCTACCTTCTGCCCCAGAAATTGAGCCTAGAGTACTCAGTAACATGGGCTAAAAAGTTTCCTGGAAAGTGGAATGAGATTATGGCTAAAATGATGGTCATTGCCAATCTCTCTGAAGTATTCATGAGAAAACACCACCCTTCCCACATCACCTCCTCCAGGAAGGCAGGGTCACTGCGTTATGAATAATTGGCCAACTCTTGTGCTCAGAAAAGTCAATTCGAATAATCCCACAGTTAAGGAAGCCCTTGCTCAGCTTTTAGAAAGTTCAGGCTGTCCTTCTTATTATATACATGGCAGTGAAATTACAGAATTGGTGAAAAATGACACTTTTCCTTAGCTACAGGAAAGTTCTTTATTTTTGGTTGGGCCTCTGCTGATTATTCAATAGAATGCAATGCCTTTTCTCGGTAACTTCGAGCTAGACCATATTTTCTGGTCTTTGCATTACAAATTGCACATCCTCGTGAGAGCCAAAATACAAATAATAAATGACTTGAGGATTACATACTCTTCTAAGACTATATCTTTAGGGTAATAATGTTATTAACAAACTTGGCTAAACTATTTGCCTAGCCAAGTTGAATCTGCCAAGTTATTTCATCAGCTGAGTTAAATAAAATATAATACAGATATAAAAGTATAAGACATTATAATGAAACTATCATCATCTGTCATTGATTTTCATATTTTGTTTATGTAGTCATCACATGAGATTTAATTCCTCAAAGAAAATCGTTGAGAAAAAAATATATATATGTATATGAAATATCTCTAATGTGTATGTATCTTTTTTCTCTCTGATGGGCTAACCCCATGGCAAAAAGCAAAGTAGAAGTGAAGGAAACAGCACTCCAATGCCCTGTATACCCTTTTAGTACCCACGTATGCCATGCTATCTATCATATTTACCATCTCTGGACCAGCACACTCTACTGTCCCCAAGCTACGCAGGGCTTATTTTTTAAAATTATTATTACCCATGATCTGCTCTTCCTACATCTATCTATTTGAAATACAGCTATCCTGCATCTCATCCAACAACACATCTCTACAATTTTCCCCAAACCCAAAACAATGCCTCTGGTAAAACTAAGTCAGAGTGGCCTTTCCTGATGCCATGACTTTTTTTTCCCTCCCCCCACCCCAGGGATCTCATGTGCCTCTCTAGAGACAATACCCCCACTTTTGTTTAACCCCAAAGGGTGATGCTAGGAGCAATGCGAGTCTCAGGTCAGGTAGGAGAAGGTTCCAAGCCTAGGTTGGTAGAGAATATATTTGGGTAAGTAGTTCTGCCTCTTAAACTATAGTGACGATTAGTTTCTAAAAGTTAGGCCAGGCTAGGCCTTTCTTCCTTAGTAACACATTTTGGATTACAGATAAGTTATCTCAAATGAGTTAATATGTGTAAAGCGCTTAGCACTATGCCTGGCTCACAGCAGGTGCTTGTTCCTTTCTCTTCCTTGGTCTAAATTTCCTTGTGTCAAATGAGCAGATTCAACTAGATGCTCTCCAAAGTTCCTTCTACCTTTTAGTCTGTACGTATATGATTTATTCTGACCCTGTGCTTTAACCCTCTCTCATTGTGAAGCTGCCACACCAAGGATATTTTGCAACATTTTCCTTTTGGATTTTAACAGGCTTCTTATTTCTCTGAGCATAAATACTTCAGGAAAACAGATATGATCAAAGCTGAGAATATATTTAGTGTGTCCAGCTGAAATATGAGTAAGCAATACCTAAGAATAAAGATAATATATTTGTGACATCAATGTCCTGTGATTTACAATGTGTCCTATAAGGTGGACTATGGACTTGAGTCTAAATGAGAGAAGACTTGAAAGGAAGCACTGAGACAGCACAGAGGGTGGAGGACTGGGCCAGGTGTCAGGAAGACCTCAGTTCAAATCCACCTTCAGACACTTCACTGAGTGACCCTGGGCAAGTCACTTAACTACTGTCTGCCTCAGTTTACTCATCTGTAAAATTTAGCTGATAATAGCAGCTACTCCCATGGTTGTTGTGAGGATCAATGAGATAACATTTGCAAAGTGCTTTACAAACATCAAAGATCTGTATGAATGCTAGCTATCATTGCTATTATCAAGCGCTGTGATAAGCTCAGGATACTTTGAGGCTAGACCTAAGGATTTCCACGTCCTTTATTTGTTCTTCAATTTGCACTGTACTTATTTTCTACAAAATAAGAATAAAAACAATAATAATGGGGTACTTTGGTAGCTTTTTAAGGTTTTCCAAATGCTTTGCATGCATCCTTCACAGTCACTGCTTGCTACATATCACTCATATTGCTGTAGGATTTTATCGTTTAAAAACATTTTCATCACAACTCTCTGAATTAGAAAATGCAACTACCACTAACCCATTTTACAGATGAGAAAACAGAGACTTAGAGAGTCTGAGTGACTTAACTACAGTGGTATGGCTAATAAGTGATTAAAAAAATTATAAGTTTGATTCAAATACAAGGATTCTGATTCTTGAACCATTCTCAAAGAACAATTTGACTTTTTAAATTTGTGTTTGAAAAATAAGAAAATATTCTTAATTGCCTACTAAGTGGCACAGTGGATAGAGTGTTGGGCCTGGAGTCAAGAAGATCTGAATTCAAATCTAGCCTCAGATACTTACTAGCTGTGTGACCCCAGGCAAGTGTAGCACCAATGCAATATTTGCAGCTCCCACAATCATGATAAAGACTGTGACTCTAAGTATCATATGATGTTTGATCGCCAAAATATACCAGATTCTCCAGCTAGAGGATAGAACTGAAGCATTTATTTAGACACCAGAAAACCGAATCCGAAAACCAGTAAGCTGATTCCATCATAGTGCCGAAGATATTCAGAAGCCTTGATAATGCTGAGAGCCACAGCACCCTTCCCACAAACCAATAAGAGATCAATGTTTACTCAAAAACCTCTCTGACTCCTTAATAAGCACCCTCTCTCTCCCCCATCATCTGGCTGTCTCTAAACCAGCTTTCTATGGGGTCTGCTTCCCTTCAGCAAACTCCTCCCACCACATGCTCCATGTGGTTACATTCAGCCTATTGGGGGCAGAGTTTTCTTTCAAAGCAGGAGAGGTCTTCAAACTCTAGCGTAGGCCTATTCAGGGGCAGGGAAGATCTTCAAATTCCCATTCCCAATACAGCAAGTCACTTAATTCTGTTTGCCTCAGTCTCCCCCTATGTAAAAATGAGCCAGAGAAGAAAATGGCAATCTAATCCAGTGTCTTTGCCAAGAAAACCCCAAGCTGGATCACAGAGTCAGACACAGCTGAACAATTTAACAACAACAGCAGTGCCTCAGACACTGTGCAGGGTACTGAGGAGAGGAAAACAGAAATGAAAAAACCGTTGCTCTCAAAGAGCTTACCTTCTATCATAGGGGACAGTATTTACATATATAAGCATATACAAAATAAATGCAAAATAAAGACAGGTAATTTTAAGAAGCACCAGCCGGGGTTACCAGGACAGACTTTGTGTAGAAAGTGACATTGGAATTGAGCTTTGAAAAGAAAAAGTCACTGTCAACATCATCCTAAGACCAAGATGATGAATCTGTTAAAATCCAGCAGCTCCATCCTCCATTTGTAGTGAAAAATCAATGAAGTTACAAATAAACTCAATCAATCAACAAGCATTTATTAATCACTTTGTGTGTGGCAGACACTGTGCTGAGTGTTGGGGATATTTAAAAAGAAAAAAGCAGTAACAATCCCCACCCACAAAAACACAAAGTTAAATGATTTGTTCAAAGTATCCAAAGTGAGATTTTAACGCCTATCTTTCTAGCTCCAACTCTAGTGCCCTATGCACTATCCCAGGGGTGGGGAATTTGTGACCTTGAGGCCACAGGTTCCCCACCCCTTCCCTATCCCATACTGTCTTTCTTTTGTAACTAGCATACCACTTTGCCACTCTAATGTCCAAAGAAGCTCTTAGAGGAGAGAGACAGGAGACATGTCTTGTTTTGTTTTGTTTTGTTTTTCCAGAAAGAGCACAAGAAAATTCAGCAGAGTAAAGGGCCTTAAAGAGGTCCTCAACAAAAACTCTTAGGCAAGCAAGAGGGAGTTGGAGAAGCTCCATCTTGGATAAGTTACTTGGACTCTGGGAGTAAAGGCCCTATGTTGATATAAGATACTGTTGTTAGCATCAAATAGAGACAAGGAGTTAGAACTTGAGCAATTGGAATTGAATTATCCTGCATTTGGGCAAGGAAGGAGACTATTAGAGTGGACCTTGGCATGTCTGATGACCTTGCTAAATCATGACTCCATGCTGGTCATGTTTAGGAGTGGGGCAGAGTTGTTCCAGTTTCAAAGCAAGCATCCAGTTTCTGTTTGGAAAACTGAACTGATATCATGCTTGGCTTGTGCTCATTCTCTTCTTGCCACATGTTCCCCGAAGAGTGAACTTTGATCATTTTCTCTTTTAATTTGAAATTGTTATTTTCAATGTGCAGACTGAGTACTGAGTCACTTTAAAATATGTGTGTGTGTATGAGTGTGTGTGTGTGTGTGTGTGTGTACTTTGCATTTGAATTCACTGAGTTCTTCATGTCTAAGTACCCAGTCTTTAATGAAAAAGCTTAAAAAAGCTACTTTTCAACAGAATCCCCTTTATAGTCTTTTCTAAAACCATAGAAATTGTTTTTGGTTGCCAGGTGCACATTATCATTCAACATGGCATAATGAAAAAAGGCTAGCTCTGGAGTCTGTCCAATCCCACTTCGGACCTTGGAGAAGTTTCCCTGGACCTCAGTGTCCAGAGGGAGTTGGATTTGAAATCTCTTCTGTTGTAAATTTAAATCCATGATACTATGCATTGATGAAGTGAAGACATAACCAGGAAACTTTATGTCTTTGGTCTGTTATTATTTTAAATATGTTCTTCCCCTGGGAGTGTTATATTACAGAGTTTACCCTCCAAGAGATGCTTATTTTTTCCTCTTTATTTTTTCTTATCTTCCTCTGTTCCAGTATCCTCCACATAGTGTTCCCTTCCAACCCTCCTTTGACCTCTATACATCTCCCTCTCCCTACGTTCAATCTTTCAAAATCATCTCCCTTTTTCCCACTCTCTTCAGAGATCAATTTTTGTGCTTCAGAATTTGTTCTTGGTTCCCCCTGTATCCTTTGTCCACCCCACTCCTACCCCTACATGGCTCTAATGTATTCAGCACTTTAGCCCCAGTAATTCCCTGGATGTTTTAATCCTATATCTATCTTGTCTGTACATAGTTGTTTGCATTGAGCTCCTTGGAAGAGGACTGGTTTTGTTTTGCTTTGCTTTGCTTTTACTTTACTTGTATCTCCAGCAGTTAGAACAATTCCTGGCATGTAGTAGGTGCCTAATTACTAATTTTTGATGACTGAGATCCACCTTCACGTATGAACCAATGATGTTTGTTAATGAGGGTGTTGGATTCCCTAAGGTTCCTTCTAGTTACAAATATCTCAGATTTATGATTCTGTGGAAAATAGAAACTGAACCTATTATTCCATTAGTATACAGAATTCCTGAATGAGGAAACTCCTTTTACCAACTGATATTGGCATCTCCTCTGTAACTTATATAGGAGTTGAGTAGAAGCACAGAGATTAAGTGAGTTGCACAGTCACAAAGGCAGGAAAGTAGATTCAGCAAATACTTTTATATAAAAACAGACCTAACAAGTCGCTCCTTTAACCTGATGATTCTCATTCTGGGCTTTGTGTGGCTATAATCAAAGTGCTATGAAATTCTCAAATTAGTATTATCTAATTTGTTTTAATTTTTAAAAACTGTGTGCCACATAATACTTTTAAGTTTAAAAAGGTTATAAAATTAAGAGACTTTTCAAAGTATTTCATAGTTCCCCAAAATTTTAGAATCCCTGATATATCTACAGCCTCAGATTTCCCTTGTACTATCTCTTCAAAAATGGTTATGTCAATTTTCAAGTGTTTGAGCTTTTTTTTTAGAGCACTTTACATGGTTCATTTTTTCTCACAGTATTTCAGAACAGGGTATATGGTTTTTTCTTAGAGTCAACCATACCAATAGGGGAAAGAGGAAGGTCAATAACCCCCAAAAGCAAGAAATTAAAAAAAAGTTGTTTATAAGTGACTTTGCATTGTTTCAAATAATTTTTTATTTATTTCATATTTATCTTCCTCAAGTATGCTTTACTTAGGCTAAATTTGCCCATGTTGCTTATCCATGAGCACATACCACCTTTTAGCTGTCATGAAGAATACTAGGTATTAGGGAAAGAAAAAAGGAGGGGGATGGAGAGAGAGAAAGAGAGGAGAAGAGAGGAGAGGAGAGGAGAGGAGAGGAGAGGGGAGGGGAGGGGAGGAGAGGAGAGGGGAGAGGGGAGGGGAGGGGAGAGGGGAGGGGAGGGGAGGGGAGGGGAGGGGAGAGGGGAAGGGAGGGGAGGGGAGGGGAGGGGAGGGGAGGGGAGGGGAGAGAAGAGAAGAGAAGAGAAGGAGGGAAATAACCAGCTTGGGGTTAAAAAAAAAAAAAGGTAACTGGGAGCTATCCTTTTACAGATGAGGAATTTGAGATTAAAGGCTAAAGATAAAGATTAAAGATTAAAGGTAAATCAGTTGAAAAAGTCACTACTACTCTGAGGAGCATATAGGCTATCTACACTGACCAGATTCATCAGAGTTCAGTGTTTCACTTTTCTTTTGCAGTGTAGACCTGGTCAAAGAAAAATGATTTGCTTGAGACCGTATAGTTAATCTAAGGAAAGATTCAGGACTACAATGGTTATATTAGGATTCCTGGATTAGGTGCTTTATTTCTGATACACTGTCTCCCAATCAATAGTCTTTCCTGATGTATGTATGTAGCAATGAAGTAGAAACAGGATGCTAATGTCATTTAGACAATCTCATGTATAAGTTGCCCTAATTCTTGGGAATAACTAAGTATGTCAGGTTGACAATAAGTATTTTTTTATATTATACACATTGGGGAGAAAGAAGAGAGGCAGGGGGAAAGAGAGAGTGAAGAATAAATGGGAGAGAGAGAGACAGAGAAAAAGAGAGGAAGAGATAGGGAGAGGTAGGGCGAGAAAAAAAGGAAAAAATGAAAGGAGGGAGAGGAGAGAAAGAGAAGGCAGAGTCAGTCTGACAGAGTAGACAGAGAGTTGTTCTTGGAGTCAGGAAGATCTAAGTTCAAGTGTCACCTATGACCCATACAGCTTCACTGTTTCCTCTCAAATCAAAGTCCTGAGAAGGCTGTCTTTTCTATAATTATGTGTGACCATAGGCATTCCTCTCAACTTCTCAGCACACTCAGACAGCTCTCTAAAACTCTCCCTTACAGACAAGTGTAGATCTGAACTGAAAAAGAGAGTTCCCACCCCAGAAGTTCCCTAAAATATGACATCAGGGCTCTAGACAAAATATATGTATACACATATTTAATGGCATTTGAAATAGTACTGATATTCTAAATAGAACTTATCCTTCCCTGAGACCTTGGAAAACAATTATTCTAAGACTTTTTGTATGGGAAATGTTGTTAGTTCTGTTTACCTAGTAGAACAATAGACTGCCCTTCTGGTTATTTGTGTAGGATGGGTTCATCCTTTAATGGATTAGTACAGCTGCACATATGGTACATAGCCCATTATTCTATGTCCTGCGCCACAAAAGAAAGACTGGAAGTCATTTTCAGCACTCTTGGTGCACTACTGTTAGAAAAACATTGAAATCTTTGACTGATTCACTACATGGATTTGGATTTGCCTGTTTCCAGTTTTGTAAAGCAGTATTTGAACTGAAGATTTACAAATTGGGTACCATGCAACTCAGATGAATAACATTTGCCCAGTCCAAACAAACCAAAGATATGCTTCATTCCAGTGGAAAAAGGTGAGATATAAGTTAGAGGCTGACAAATGTTAGAAAGAGTCACAAGGAGGGTAGGGCTAAAAGGTCAGCATTCTTGTTAGCCTGCAGACACGAATGCCTTGCTCAAACTTCTGTTCCGTAAGAATCACTCAGTCCCATTTATGATACCATGAATGGCTTGATTCCAAAGAACTCAATACATGTTCAGTCACCTTCAGTGGAAGAGTAAGGAAGGGCACAATGACAGTATTCCATAACATAACAGCCCTAGGCTCCAGGGGTCCAAAACTTATTTTCCCTGATCATCAGTCCTCCCAATCTACTGACCCTACTTCTAAGCCATGGAAGTAGGGATGACAACAGTTCTCAGAGTCTCAATTGACATGGATTCTAGTTTCTGCAATTCAATTTAACTACTATTACTACTACAACTACAACTACTACTACTACTTCTATGACTACTACAACTACTACGACTACTACTACTACAACTACTACTAGCTAGCATTTATTTAGAATTTACTATGTAGCAGCCACAGTGCTAAGTGCTTTATAAATGCCATCTCATTTTATCCTCACAACACTCCTGGGAATTTGGTGCTATTATCCATGTAATAGTTGAGGAAACTGAGACAGGCAGAGGTTAAATACTTGCTCAAGGTCATAGTATTAGTATATGTCTAAGGCAGGATTTTATTTCAAGCCTTCCTGACTCTGGATCCAGCATTCTATCCACTGCACCACCTATGCGTGGAGCACAGTTGTAGGCAGGGAAAAGATAAACAATGAAATAATGTCCTTATTATTGACAAGACTTAACAACTAATTAGTTATAAGATGAGCAAGCCTGAAGAGTCAAGATTGGCTTCACTTTTGCAAACTTCTGTAATCAGAAGAATTGTGATGCCCTCAGTAGAAATAGGTAAATTTTCAAGCATGGCAGATTTGGGATGGGAGAAAATAATGAGTTTCCTTTTTATATGTTAAGTTTGAAATGCCTATAGGACATCTAATTGGAAATGCCCAGTAAACCATTGACAAAGCAAGATTGGAGCTGGAGAGAGATTAAGGCTGGATTTATTTACAGATTTTAGAGTAATATATATATAAATATGAAAGTTGAAGCAATGGATGTTGATGAGTCCATTGAAAGACTAGGTAAAGAGAGAAAAGAAGTGGGCCCGGGTCAAAACCTTGTAAACACTCATGATTAAGTGGTGGGCATGAATGGTGATCCCTTGAAATAGACTGAAAAGGAGAAGTCAGACCAGTAGTAGGAGAATCAGAGGGAAACACTATCAAAAAGGTTGTTCAACAATGTCAAAAATTTCAGAGAGGTCAAGAAGGATAAAACCAAAGAAAAAGGCCATGAGTTTTAACAATTCTATATTTATTGATACCCTTAAATGATGGATTTGAGGATGAGGCAGAAAATGGAAGAAAGGAGATTGATACAGAGGTGGGGAACTTTCAGCCTCGAGGCCACCTGTGGCCTTCTAGGTCCTCAGGGGCAGCCTTTGGTTTAAATCCCAGTTTTGCAGAACAAATCCTTTTATTAAGGGGATTTGTTCTGTGAGGTTTAGATTCAGTCACTGAGCCACACCTGAGGACCACATGTGGCCTCAAAGCTGCAGGTTCCTCACTCCTGGATTAGGAAGTCATTACAGTGGTCCAAGTGAATAGTTGTAAGATCCTACATTCAGGCAGTGGTAATGAATTTGGAGAGTGTCTAAGAGACATTACAGAGGTGGAATTCACAGGACTAAACAACTACGTGGATATGGGAGACTCACCAAGTTAGGTAGCTCACTCCAAGGGGAGTGACCAATGTGGAAAGATATCTTGAACATATGAACCTACAAGATAAGAAGGCAAAAGACAGGAATGGTCAGTCTAATGAGCAATGCCTGGCTTACTTGGACCACGAACCAGTATCATCTTCAGCCCCATAATGTGTGTATTGTTCATCGACACCTTTTCTATAATCCTGTCTTGATTTATTCTGTCCTGACAGAATAGGTTCCGTATTCAGTATTCTATCCTCTAAATTGCTAGCAAAAATTAGACTATTTCTCTGAGGCTAGTGTTACTGTAACCTATAATGTTCTGTGGTAATTAAGTGCAAGAGAGACAATTAAGATTCTTATAGCTTTGCTCTTTCTCTTTGGTCCTCTGTAATTGTTCTATGATAATGATATAATTTGTGCCTTCAATTATGTGAGAATGAATACACCAAGAAGAAAATATCATTGGGTTAAATTAGAGAATGGCTTATTGCTTCTCTTTTCTCATTCCTTCCCTACCCTCCTCTTCCCCACAATGATTTGGGGAAAGGCTTTGTTCTGACCCCATGGTAAACCTGCTTCAAAGAGAATGAGTTTAATGCCTTGAGCTCCATCTGTCATATCCTGCCTGAGGCAGGTCTGATTCATGTTAGTCATTAGCAGGGGCACTGAACCTGGGGCAGTGAAACTGGGACAGTGTTGGGGGTTGTTTGAAATAATACCAAAAAGACAGGCAAATTTGGTACTTGAAGGTCTGCAGTACACAGAGAGCCAAGAAAGGTCAGTTGTCAGAGTCGGAATTCAGGGCTGGACATGCATTCTATACCAGGAAGCCAGAACATAGGGAGGAGCATGGAGTTGACTATTTCCCTCATCCAATCTGATTCACCCTAGCTCCTGTTTTTTATTGCACCTGGTCATGAGCAAGGTCTCCTAGGGCCTCTTCTGACTTATCCATCACTATCACTTTGTACAGTCGTACACAATTCAGGATAACCTGGAGCAGACAAGAAATGAGGTAGTCTCTGAAATGTTCAACATTTCCTACCACATCCCTCAATCAGTTTCTGTATTAGTAAAACTGGATCATGTAATATGACATCACTCTTAGAATGGATTCAATAAACATTTCAATGGTTATTAGATTCCTAATGGGTTCTAGGTAGTTGGGAATATAAAATGCAGAGTGGCTCAGCCCTGCCCTCAAAGAGTTTATATTCTCTAGGAGATATGTATGAAATGTGATAGACACAAATAATAATTCACATTTACATAATCCTTTGAGGTTTGGAAAGGGCCTTCCCCGCAACAAACCTGTGAGGTATATAGCAAATTTGTATTATCCCCATTCTACAGGTGATTAAACTAAGGTTCTTAGAGCTTAAGTGACTGTCCCATATCCACAGAGGTAGTAAGTGTTTGAGATAGGATTTGAATCCAGATCTTCAGCATTCTTTCTATTCTACCACACTATCTCTCAAGCATATTACATGGTACAAGAAGGTGGTATAATAGCATAGGAGAAGGTCAGACAAATTACTCTGGGAAAACTGGAGGGGAGAAATAACTAACAATAAGCAACATTTATAAAGCACATTTTTTTCTGTGTTCTGCATATATTATCTCATGTACCTAGCTAGTATTCACACAATGCTTTAAGGCGCTTGAAATTTATTATCTCATTTGATTCTCTCAACTCTACTGTATGGTAAGTGCTATTATTATCATCTCCATTTTATGAATAAGAAAACTGAGGGGGAAAGATGGGTTAAGTGAGTCATTCAGTAAGTTTCTGAGGCAGAAAAACTGAGATCTTCCTAAATCCAGGTCTAAAGGTCTATCTAGTCTACCACTTATATAGGTAATGAAAGCTGGAGTGTGTGGGAGAGATCACAGAAAGGTTTCATAAGGAAAATGATACCTGAAATGGACCTTGAAGGAAGAGAAGGATTTTCACTAGGAGAGATGAGGAAGGAGTGTATTCTAAGTGTTAAGGATAGCATTTGTGAATACACAAAGACAGGCAGGTTGAAATCAGAGAAATGCTAACAGTATAATCTAGCTAAATCATAGAAAACATTAAGAAAAGTCATGTGAAATAAAGCTGAAAAGATGGGTTGTGGGGCATTTGATTGTAAGGAGTTCACCTTTTTTTTTTCCTGAGAAACATTATGAAGTTCTGAATGCAGAGAAAGGAATAGAGGTACTTCAAAATCAATGAAATATCATTTTTTATGATCAATCTCCAAGACTCCCAGTGCAGATTCCAGTAAATTCAGAACTCTGAGTCTCTTAGTCACCTTACTGTCTTTTTTAAAGCATAATAATATGCAACATTTATACAAAATTTCCTATTTTGACATTTGGTGACAAAGGTAATTGTGCATCTAGGGGCAAAGGGTCTGGCAATATGAAAATAGCAGGGAAATGAAAAACAGGTCCTACAGAATGCAGTTGTGGTATCAGTCAGACAATAATCATTCAGTTCCTACTATGTGCCATGCACTGTGTTAAGCACTGGGGATACAAAAAAAAAAAAAAAAGGTAAAAGACAGTCCCTACCCTCAAGGAACTCACACTATAATTGGGGAGAGAATGTGCAAACAGCTATGTACAAACAAGCCACATGCAGGATAAATTGGAAATAGTCAACAAAGGAAAGGCACTAGTATTAAAGGGGATTGGGAAAGGCTTTCTGTATAAAGTGGAATTTTATCTGGGACTTGAAGGAAATCAGGGAAACCAGGAGGTAGAGATGAAGAGCAAGAGAATTCCAGGCATGGGAACAGCCAGTGAAGAGAGGGGAAGTGGGGAACACTAACGTCCTGTTGATGGAGCCCTGAACTAGTCCAGCCATTCTGGAAAACAAATTGGAACTATGCCCCAAAAGCAATGAAACAGTATTGGCCCAGTTGGCCCAGAAATACTGATATTAGGTCTATACTCCAAAGAGATCAAAAAAGAGGAAAAGGGTCCATATGTTAAAAAAAAAAAAAAGAAAGAAAAGATAAATGCATATAGCAGCTCTTTTTTGTGGTAACAAAGAATTGGAAACTGAAGGGATGTTTGTTAATTGAGGAATGGCTATATAGTTACATACAAATACAATGAGGTACTGTTGTACTGTAAGAAATGATGAAAGGGTTGGTTTCAGAAAAACCTGGGAAGAAATGTATGAACTGATGCAAAGTGAAGTGAGCAAAACAAGAACAATTTATGCAATAAAAGCAATATTGTAATCAACTTTGAAATACTTAGTAACTCTGAACACCATGACCAACCACAATTTCAAAGGTCTCATGAAGAAAGAAGCTATCCAGCAAGAGAATGGAAGTTTATTGTCTTCTCTTTCTTGTTCTGTTGTTTTGGGGGTTTGTTTCATTTTTTGTTTGTTTTTGGGAGGAGGGATGGCTAATATGCTCATTTGTTTGCATAACTTTACATATTGATGATGTTTTTTTTCCTGCCTTCTCAATGAATGGGAAAGGGGGGGAGTGAGAGAATTTAGAGTTGAAAATTAAATAAAAATTGAACTTAAAAAGAAAAAAGATGGATTGTCTTGTTTAAGGAATAGCAAAAAGACCATTGTCATAGGATTGTATGGTACTTGAGGAGTGTAAGGTATAAGACTATTGGAAAGGTTGTGGGGAAAGAAAGAGCAGATCATGAAGCGTTTTTAATGTCAAAAGAGTTTATCCTGGAAGTGATAGGGATCCTGAGAGTTGATGACAGAAATCACTGAACTTAGGAAGGACAGAAAGAGCAGAATGAACAGTAATAAGTCTTGAGAAGGGGATTAAGAGAATTTTGATAATAGTCACGAGGCAACATGACAGATTGTTTTTTAATGAGTAAGATTATTATGTTCTTCAGTCTAAGCCTTCCATAACTTGACAGCCAAGGTATTACATCACCATTCTCTCCCTAACTATACTGTAAGTTGAACTGGTCATCTCCATGGTGGTTCACCTACATGGCATTGCATTGGCAGAGACACGGAAATCTTGACCATTCTGTAAGTGTCATCATGGAGAGGGTTGCGAATTCTCCATGTTTTAGGAGAATGTTGAAGTGCATAGTGGGTGATTTGGGGAGCAGTTTTAACCAGGAATTAGATGAGGTAGCCTCTAAGATGACTTTCAATTGTGAAATCATATGGTTCTATGACTATGAATGATCAATGACATCAGAGACGTTCTGCCTTCAGAACTTTGCTGTAACAGTTTTGTTCTACTTAGTTATACAGCTTAGAACTTTTCCAAGAGGATGACCCCATTAGGTAAAAATGCTGATGGGATGATAGCATAATTTCTAATTATGCTATTACCTTGCTCTGTGAACCAATATAATTGCTCTTGTTGTCCCAGTTGTTTGATCTGCAAATGGGATCTCATGGCATTGCAATTCCGAATAATCCAAAATTTGATCATTTCTTTTATCCCATCTGATCCTCACAACAACCCACTGAGGTAAATAGGTAGGCATTATTTTCTCCATTTTATCTATAGGAAGACTGAGGCCCAGAGTTGTAATCACCTGCCCAAGATCACACAGCTAGTTAATAAGTGGACTTGAATGCATGCTTTCTGACTTCTGACACAGCTCCCTGTTTATAGCATGCTGCCTAAAAAGAACTTTGAAATCCTCGATCTTGGGCATTACATAGACACTAACAGAACTGATTGGGACCTTAGAGGGCATCTATTCTAGTTTCCTCATTTGTCAAGTGAAAAAATTGAAACCCTGAGAGGTGCAGGTGAAGTGACTTGTCCAACATCACAGTCTAGTTAATGGCAGGTGATTTGAACTCAGCCCTCCTCAATCCTAGTCCTGGGCTCTTTTCATCCCATCATAGTTGGTGTTTATAGTCAAAAGTGAATATCTAGACAGAGATACCTGCAACACAACAACATCATTGGGAAGTACTGGCTCCGAGTTACTCATTTTCTTCTCTTCCTTTTCAGACACATTTGCAAGCAAAGTTGCAGCCACACAAGACCAATATGCAGATGCTTCCATCGGCAATGTCACCGGCAGCAATGCAGTGAATGTGTTTCTAGGAATTGGTGTGGCCTGGTCCATCGCTGCCATCTACCATGCAGCAAATGGGAAAGAATTTGAGGTCTCCCCTGGCACACTAGCATTTTCGGTCACTCTCTTCACTATTTTTGCTTTCATAAATGTTGGGGTACTGCTGTATCGACGAAGACCAGAAATTGGAGGTGAGCTGGGTGGGCCCCGGACTGCCAAACTCCTCACATCCTCACTTTTTGTCCTCCTGTGGCTCTTGTACATTTTCTTCTCTTCTCTGGAGGCCTACTGCCACATAAAAGGCTTCTAAAGGAACAATCAGATATAGTAAATTTATATATATAAATATATATATATATATAAAGATATATGTATAACGAACAGAGGAAACTGACATTTGTCATGTCCACTTACCTGCTGATGGAATGCAGTTTCAAGAGCGTACTTTGTACTAGGGCAGAAGTAAGAAAACAATAGAATTCTTATCTCAAGGGGCGCCAGCATGTTGAACAAGGCATGGATGCAGGGCCATCTTTGCAACTCTACCTAGAAGGGTGTACTCTTGAGATTGATAGACTACTTTGTTTTGGTTTTGGTTTTGGTTTTGATTTTTTAAAATGACTGATCTAAGTGCAACATGGGCTTTCAGTTATCAATTAAAATCAATCAGATTAATTTTTTTTAATTAAGCATCTGGGCAAAGGAGGGATGTGGAAGAGGAAAAGGGCAGGGGGGGATTTCATTACTCTATTGCAAAACACCAGGTGAATCTGTTTCCAGGAGGAAGCATGTGAGCATGTACTAAAGGAGGACAGGTAAAGGCTTCTGGGTTCAGATTATGGCCTAGCCTCCCAACAGGGAGGCACTCAGCCATCCTTATGTTAATGGTCTGTTCTTATTCAGCAATTACAAAGACAACCTTTTATGGTTCTCAAGAAAAAAAAGAATAGCAATTTGGTCTTTCTCTCTTAACTTCTTAGCCTGACTACTATTAAAATAGCCCTTTCCACCAACCAGTGCCCCTAGCTCCCTCCTCCAGTGTCCTTCCCCCACCAAAATCATAATGATTGTTATTGTTATAACATTCCAAGAGCACACCATTCTTTTCCATTTGCATATCACAAGCCTCCATCCAAATCATCTGTCCTTCAACAGTCTCTTTGTGGCCCTCACGAGGACTGTCTTGTCAGTTTTATTTTTGGTAACACCCATGCCCTATTCAATCTCAATCAAATGAACATTTGCTTCTTCTTCATACTCCTGTTAGGGAACGTTGTTCTGATACTTTTTACACTGTGCATGGATTGAAAAAAAAGAAAAAATAGGAAAAAAAAGAAAAATCTGTATATAGGATAGTATAACAAAAACTGTTATCCCATTCAGCAATGTTGATCGAACATTGAAAACGTGAGTGAAAGGGGTTTTTTTGTTGTTGTTTTCACCTAATTTGTTTTATTTTGTGATTTAGTTTGATTATTTGGGGTAAAGGGAGAATTTTTTTTTTTCTTTCATGGATCTGCACATCAATTTCTAAGAAGCAATAATTGACTGGGAAGTTATAGTTATTGTTGGGGAGCCACCAAGCAAATCTCAAAACATAGGTAGATCATCCTCAGTCTGTATGGAACTCAGAACCAAAGCACGTAAAAAATCACCAAATTTCTTTGATGAGAAAGACAATATATAGATCAACAAGTGAGTGAGATGTGCCTAGGCTTTGAAAGCATATGGTTTTTCCAACAGTATTTATTTCACATTCTTCTGTCTGGCACAGATGGCAGATGATACTCAGGGGAGGGGACAAGTCCTGTTTAGAGTTTAGTTTTGACTTTTGGGGTTTTTTAAAAATTGGTGAAAGGCTAGGTTAAACTCTGTTTTCCTTGCCATGTATACCACTCCGTACCTATAGTCCCTGGTCAGGCAATAAAGTAAAAGTGACCAGTGAGCCTTTTAAAGGGTACTTCCTTTATATCTCACTTAAGAGCCAAATTATTCAGTAAGAAGTTGAGAAGTTTTAGTCTTTTAAATGGAATAATTCTTTTGGTTTCAAAGAACCTAGGGAAGAAAATTTTGTTCACATGATGAGTGCATGACCTTAGCTAGGCATCACTGATGGTTTTACATAAAGAGAGACCCTCAGCCCAGGAAGTTACTGATCATTTGCCTCAGTCCCAAAGTATTAAGATAATAAACCCTGGATGTATATTTGTTAAACTTTTCCCCCACTCATCCTCACTTCATTGTTCTTGTCAAAATGATGTACAAGGGAGCCAAGATGGCAGAATAAAAGCAGGAACTTGCTTAAGCTCCTGCTCCAACAACTTCCAAAATGATGTAAAAGCAAAAAAATAAAAAAACCTTACAGACACAATTCTACCTTGAGGTCACCTAGATGAACTCATCTAGGAGAAAAGGAAGAAAAAGGAGGGAAAGAAAGGGAAAAAAAATCATGGCCCAAATTAAAGGAAAACAAATCCATTCTAGTTTAAAAAAAAATGTCAAGCAATTCTTAAGGAAGCTCCAAACAAGGCCTCCTTTTCTGACCTGAAATGGATACATGAATTTAGAATAACTCCTTATTTATACCTTGCTGAATCTGGCAATCAATTGTTCAGTTAAGCATTTCTTAAACAATTACTATTTGCCAGACACTTAAACCAAGGGTATGACAGGATAGTATGCAAGTATGGATTCATGTTGGAGATTCAAAGTAATGAGATGATTTAGTTCCTGGTTTTTATGGGCAGGACCAGATTGCAGTCTCCCCTGCTCCCTTCTGTCCTCCCTATCAGTAAGAGACCTATTCCTGGTACCTGACAATCAGCAGGAAACTCAAAGGCAGCTGCCTAAATACAAAGCTAAAATAGATACTGTCAACTAACGATAATGCATATATGTGAGTTGTTTAGTCAGTTAAAGATTCTTTGCACACCTTTTCAGCCATATTAGGAATGATCACATCCCCACAGAGGATTTTCACAGAAAAATATAATGAAATCTTTGTCAATTTCACTTTCAAAGAGGTGAAATGTTTTGTTTTGGGGTTTTCTGGGTTTTTTGTTTGGTGGTTTGTTTGTTTGTTTTTTTCTTTTTTGTTTCAGTAGGGAAAACATCAACACTAGAATCTGATTGTTCAGGGTTCTCATTAATTATTATTATTATTATATTTGTGTAAAGTTATTTCATTTAGTTTGTTTGATTCTTTCATTTTGTGTGTATTGTGCACAGATTTAGGAAGAGAATGTTCTTCCTTATAAATGGTACACATCATTGACACAGACAAATAAAGTTTCTAATTGTTTCTGATTTAACTGGTAGTGCCACAGCATGTTCTCTATCAAATGCTTTTTCTCTTATCATCGTCATCTAGTTCTTCTTTGATTATTTTTTTTTAAGATTTGCAGAAACAAAAAACTGAGAAGGTGGTACTATGCAAATGATGGAAAATGGAATCCCAAGGTTCAGTCTGTCCCAAATGATAGTCATTGGGTTGTTCAGTTTCTAATGCCCTAAGGTAACCCACTTGGATATCAAAGTACTGGGTTTCATAAGGGGAGTTTTAGTACTGAGAAAAATGAAGAGAAAATGTAATAATTTGATATTGTTCTATTTTAATATTTGTTTTTCTCATCCTATTTGTCATCCTACTATAGCCACGTTCTACCTACAGCTAGGAATGGCATCCATGGTTCTCTGGTCAATATTCGGAGTGTTAAGTCAATCAGGCCCAATTAGGCTGATCGGAGACTTTCCATCTCAAAGTCTCCCCAAGGACATTTGAGTGCATAGAGTCTTCAACATCATGCCTTTACATTGCCCTTAATTTCATAAACCAAGCTGCTTAGAAGGAATGATTCTTGACAAAGCGAGTAAGTACAAAGAAAGTTGTCTTTATCTGCGCATGTTACCACCAGAAAGCTGGGAAACTTGGATCAAGATGAGCAATAGTGAGAGGAGATGGGTAGGCATCTGAGTTTTCTACTTGTCTGAAAGGTTCATTAGTATCAGAAGATTTCTTTAATCCCTGCTGGCAGTCATTGAGCTAGCACTTTATACTTCTAACCTCTTTCCAGTTCTCTTGTTGGGCATCTTCCATAGCAATGTACTGTAGCGGTCCACATGCATCACATTCATTTTCCAGGTCATGGAAATAATGCATGGTTTCAGTAGCTTGGTAGGGTCAAAGAAAAAGGCACGTCCATCTCCTATACCCCCAATCCTGGTTTAAGACAGCATGTAAGATAATAAGTCAACCCTTGTCTCTTCAAATAGTTTATCCTTAGTTAAGGTATAATTCAATGACTTGACCAGTCCTGAAACTGTAATCAACTTTAAAAATCTTTACATTGTTACAATTCTTTAGTCAAAATTGTCATCACTTTCCCTCAATGTGTCACTGTGATCTCAGTCCTCACATGTTCAGGACAGCTAGGTGGCACAGTAGATAGAGTGCCAGGTCTGGAGTCAGAAAGACCTGAGTTCAAATCCAGCCTCAAGTATTTATTAGTTGTCCAATGCTTATCGAGTCACTTAACCTCTCTGTTTGCCTCAGTTTCCTTATTTGTAAAATGGGGATAATAATAACACCTTCCAGGGTTATTGTGAGGATCAAAGTGAGATAACAATTGTAAAGGACTTAGAGTGCTTGGCACATTGTAAGCACTATAAAAATGTTGCCAACTATTATTATTATCATTAAGCTGTGTTACCCCCTCTCCCTGGACTCTGAGTGCACTGAAGGTTCTATGGTCAAAATGCCCCCTGGCATAAACCCACCATCAGCCTGACGGCTTTGCTCTGCCCATAAAGGAACCCCTGAACATAATCTGATCATGAGAAGGCAGTAATCCCTAGATCATTTTCTCTACAGATTCTTAAACTAGAGATAGTCAGCAGCCAATTTAAGACTTTCTTTAGTCCTTCATGTGGAAATCCCAAAATCTCTGATTGTGAACTCCTGTCTCCCAGCTGGATTCTATAGTCCAGAAACCATTCTTAAAACCTCAAGTGGACCTTGGCTGACTATCTCCTGAATGACTGTGTACAAACAACGCTGGCACTCACTGCTAGCATTTGGTTTTGTAGTTTATGATAAGATCTCCTTGCCAAGGATTCTTAGAGAAGCTACATGAGAGCAAAGTTCCACTGGATAAAAAAAAAAGTAATTTTTATATAAAAAATGGAGCCAAGCAAAAGGGCCAGATTTAATTTACATCAAAAGAATGTGCTAAAATGTTTGGATTCTTGAAAGTTCCTTCAAACTTTATTGAAGGCCAGATATTGCCTGTGACTTGAATCAGTACCCTTTCTTTGTACCCCCATTATTTTGGCTGCAACCATTCTGTGAATGGCATAGGATTTTTTTCTGTCCATCACAAAGTAGCACAGAATTATAGAATTTCAGAGTTGAAAGGATCAATCTCATTCAAGCCATTTAAATTTATTTGAATTGCTTTGAACTCCATATCACATCCCACTTATAAGTCTGGCATGTAGATGGCTGAGAGAACCATTCATAGTACCTAGTTATTTATTCTCAGACTCTGTTAAGTTACTGTTACTTATCTCCAAACCGAAAATTTCTTGAATCTGGAAGCACAGATGAGAAGGAAAAGGGTAAAAGTCACTATCTGTGCATGTGATAAAATCAAACCAAGTCTCAGCTGAAACTCTCTCCCGTCTGATCAGTAACCAAGAAGTGGTGAGTATTTAGCTTTCTATGACTCTCTGGGAACCGGCAATTGTGTCCAAGAAAACTTATTCTGACCATGATAAGTCTTCAATTTCAGTAGAGGAGGCTGACTGGGCATTTTAGTCACATTGTTGGCATTTAAATGAAATTTAAGTAATGAATGTATCAGTGCTTGTTCAGTTCTATTGGTCTCGACACTGGAAATAATTTTATTCAATAATTTACATGAGACAGTTAGATGGCATGATAGGCAGAGCCCTAGATCTGGTGTTAGGAAGACCTAAATTCAAATCTTTCCTCAGACATTTAGTAGTTGTGTAACCCTTGTCAAGTCGCTATTTGCCTCATTTCCTGTCTGCAAAATGGGGATAATAATGGTGCACTATTTTGTCTAATTGCGTTAGATTTTTTTTTAACCATAGAAAAGGATTTGATCCATTACTAAGTTCCAGAGTTGTTGTGAGAATAAAATAAAATAATATTTGCAGACAGCTTTGCCAGCCATCTAGAAATGCTCACTATTATCGTTGTGAACAGCTTTTCTAGCAAGCAGTGACAATCTAACTTGGTCTTAAAAAGAGAGAATTCTTGCCTTGAATCATAATTTTACTTGAATTTTGCCATAGGAACCATAATCTAACAATGTTTCTTTCTCCCAGGCTAGTGATGACACAGTCTCTAAAATTATTTCAACCAGCCCACTATTCCAAGACAGAGAATGTGCCATTCTTGAGAATATATCACTTTAGCTTTCTTTCCCTAAATTCCATCAAATAGGCTTCATTCACTCCTACTCCAAATTTCTTCCTTCAACTTCAGTGGGCTGTTTGAAGACCAATAAATATCAAGTAATGAGATTTACAAGACTTAAGTCTGGACACGATTCTTAGTCATTTGAGCCATCTACCCTGAAAATGGCATGGAAATGTTCTTAGAAAACGTCCCCACCTTCAAAGAAAAAAAAGTAACAAGATACAATTTCATTTCCGTTTGCAGAGTAATTCACAGAATTTCAGAGTCTGATGGGACTACTGCACCAAACCTCCATTACTATAAAAGAATTCATCTGTAGAAAACACTCAACAAATGTATATCTAGTTTTTATTTAGAGACCACCAGGGAGGAAGAATCCACTGCCACCCAAGACTGCCCATTCCCCTTTTGAATAGCCCTATATGTTGGGAAGTTATTTCTTGATGTCAAATATACACTTTCCTCTTTGAAACTTCTCCTTGGTCGTTGTGGAAGAAACTTCTTCCTCATCATAGCCCTTCAAATACTTACTAGACTATAGTTTGATATGCGGGAATTCTAATCAATGGCATTTTGAAAGTTCCACAATTTTGTCATTGGGGGTATTCTGTTTGCTAACACAGATCATACCCTTGCTCTCTTTACTAGACAGTTTTCATCAATCAATCAATCAAAAAGCATCTATCAAGCATTTATCATGTGCCACGTCCTGTGCTGGGTGCTGGGGGTACAAATAAATACAAAAACAATGGATGAAACATTGCCTGCAAACATTGCCTGCTTATACTCTAGTGAGGCTAAAATCTGGTGACTTAATGGCCAACCTTCTGGTTATGAACCCTTCTGAATTTAACTAGGCTGATCCTCACTTCTCCAACTTAGCAAGACCTACTAAAGCATGGCCTCAGATGGCATCATCTTAGAGAGTTCAGGATTATCTCCTCATCACAGTCATTGGAGTAGAATTTTAATAGAGGGTAAAATATATAATACATTTTCATCCTTCTCCAATTACTCTCATATTTCAGGAAAAATAATTACTGAGCATCAATGAAGCTCTCTACCTCTTCATTCTATCAATATAATTAGCCATTGATTTGGGAAGTTTTTCCCCTTGGAGCTTCTTTTCAAGAAGATAAATATGTAAACAGGAAGAAATATAATACATGGAGATCTAGTCATTGCCACATATTAATAATGGATCAAATCCTTTTCTGTGGTAAAAAAAAAAAAAATCTGTCTCATGAAATTAGACATAATAGTTCAAATATTTCTACTTGGAAACCACTAAATATACCAGAATTCACTGACTTAATGATACTTGAGTCAGTTGGAATAATAAAGGCACTTTTTTTATTTATCACTTGAGGGATAGGTAGGTCCATGTAGCCAAAACCAACCAGCTATGTTTTGTGCTATAAGTAATTTGAGGGATTGAAGTAACATTGGATTTATAGTTTATCCATCCAGCATGATATGCCACAGCAATGTTCAATACTTGTTTATCTCTCTTTAAAAAAATTTGTTTAAAAGCTGATTTCCCCAAACCTGTTAGACAGGTCACTAGCAAACCTCTGAGGCCCTGTAGAAAACGATACTCTTCATCAACCACTTCTCTTAGTAAGAGGGAAGCCATATTCTTCTGGGAGACCTATCCTAAAATTCTGTGTTCCTATGATTCTAAATTTATCCTTGCCCAGCCTCCGCTGTAAGGATTGAAGAATCGGTCTAATTCCATGTCACAGCCACCCCAAGTGGAAAGGGAAAACAGCAACAACAAAGAATATCCACAGGTACTTTCTCAAACATTGCCAAACAAAACAGAGATGACTGATCTGAGCAGCATTAAATATCAAGAAAAATGGGACACCTTCACAAGAACTGGTTGTAAGACAAAAATCAGTCTATTTATGGACTTTTGCTTTCTTAAGAGCATAAGGTAGGTTCTTGTTTATTTATGGCATTGACATAAGCACTTACAAATTATTCAAAAGAGAAAAGCTTTAAAAATGCATGATTCTAATAACATTTGTGCTGCTGAGTAATGTGCCAAACATAACGTGGCTGGGTGGAGATCACAGTGATTAACCAAAGCTGTATCAAAAGCCAAGGGAATCAGTGCAAAGAATGTTCATATCATATCAATCATTCATATCACTCTACCCCAACATTATTCATGTCTAAAGGAGCTATATAGATCCTTCAACCTTGACGTAATTTTGACTACAAACAAGTCTGCTAACTCACTGCGCTTCCTTTTCCCTTCCTTCTCCCCACACCTATTAGATAAAGCCAAAAACAACAACCAACTGAATTCCATCTATTAAAATAGGATCTTGTTGGACGTAAAAAGGGGGAGAAGGGACTGAGGCCAATAAGGGGTTGCTCAAAGCAGAGTTTTCCACTCGGGTTTTATAAACAACTCACCCAGAATTGATGGTGCTACTTTCTAGAATGTGCTGGCCCAGTCTATCTGCCTCATTAAAATGCCTTCAGGAGTTTCCATTTCTCCTTGAAGATATGTGACCTCGAAATAGTACAGCTTAACGACTTGGCAATTAATTCTTTTTAGAGGCTGATGCTATTTTAATATGGTTGTTATTTGTTTCCCCCAAAATTCATCTCAATTCAGTCAAAGTCATTAATAAATCAAATGCTCTTTTGACCTCTAAACCACTCAAACAGTATGGCATGGATCAGTACCAGTGTGAGGCATATCCCAAGACACTGTAGGTTTAATTTAATTACACTTAGCAGATATTTATTAAGCACCTACTTGTGCTCACTGTTCTATTCACTGTAGATAAAAAGAAAAAAGAACAGTCCCTGCTTTCAAGGAATTCACTTTCTACAGGCTTAAGAAAATGAATCAAGCCCTCTAAAACATAGAACTTTGGTTACCTCGTCCAGATAAATCTTTTTTGTTTTCCCAATCTTCATTTCCACCGTTAATACTTTTAGCCACTGGACAAGAAGTTTGCAAAAGAAAGTTAGAAAAGCGTTTATCTAGAGAGTTAGATAACACTCTGCCACCAAATAAGAGTTAGGCTTCGACTTTAAATTCCTTTTATCGCAAGTTGACAGGAGCAGTTTTGCCCAAGTGTGACCCCAAGAAGTATGATTTCAGATCTTTGTTGAAGTGATTATTTCTACTGTGCTGGAAAAGTTGACTGCAGGGCCATCGACAAGATTACTTTTATCATCTACATTACTGAGACTCAAGGAGTATAAGAAAGGTACTGTGGTATATAGTGCATAAGGCACTTGACTTGAAGTCAGGAGGATCTGGGTTCAAATTCTTATTCAGACTGGTTGTGTAACTATAACTGGTTGTGTATAACTTAATCTGTGCCTCAGTTTCCTTATCTGTAAAATCAGGGGGTTGGACTCGATGGCCTCTAAGGTCCTTTGCAGCCTGGAATCTATGATCCTATGAATAACCCATTCCTTGTTTTCTTTATCTGAAGATACAAAATAGAAGGTCATCCCCAAAATGATAGGATTAAGGTGTCATGTTGGTATTCACCTGAATGTGGGGTGGAAATATCCACATTCCTATTTTGCAAATGTTGAAGAGAAAGGCATCAAGAGTCAGGATTCCTGTTTTGCTTTTTCATTTTCCTCTGACCCTTGAAAGCAAACAGAAGGGCCTCAGAGTGCTAAGTTAGACATTTTTATTTCCATTTTCAATAATGCCCAGAACACTACTGCTTCAAGTCAGAGGCTAAGTTTAATTTGAGGAAGATGATTTGTGCTTTCTCCCAGCATCATAGCATTGAATGCCCCCATAACTCATTCCACCTGTTCTGGGGTGAAATAAATTAGTATTACTGAGCATCTATCCACAATCTAGAAACACCACTCTCCAATAATCAGCCACAGCATGCTCCTTGGTAAAGACGGCGATTTAGTTATACCTTGATGGAGTCTGAGTTGTCACTCAATGCCAAGAGAGTCCTATGAGCAATATTCCAGATGTTTGCCCCCAAAAGCTTCCACTGAAATGAATTGCATATTCCTGTATAAGAGATGTATTAGCAATAAATTGTCTAAAAGTTTAAAATCACAGATCTCCTTTGAAGGAGGATAAGGAAATATTTTATGTGAAAACAAGTTGATATTTATATCATGATGCCAGAAACTACAGATAAAACCAATGTCTTTTTTAATTACAGAATTCAGTCACCTTAGACTGTTTTGAAAGGATTTATCCCTTAAAGTATTACAATAGTACCTCCATTTCATTTATAACATAATCCCAAGTCATGAACCTCAAGAATAATGTCATATTATGATTTCAATAGGGATAACCCAACTATTTACTATTATTGCATTATTACTAAAAAGGACAGGAATAAGGTGGGTGAGGATATGGACCAGAGAAGAGCTGGGCTTGACAGGTAAACTACATGGCAGGGGCAGGTGGGGAGAGGGGGGAGTCTTTACTCTCAGAATACTTTTTGAGACACAGAGGATGCTCTTATGGGAAGCTGTTACTCCTTGCATTAGAACATTCTTGACCCTGATTGTCCTCATTAATTCCTCTTTGACCTTTGAAAGCTGTGTTTTCTTTATGCTCAGATTAGATCTGGGAATAGACTAAATTTCTCCAATAATTAATTTGATTCTGGTGATGAGAAATGAGACTGACTGAAAAGCAAGTGAGCAGAGTTCTTCCTTCATGACCGTGACTCTGCTTTCTCATTTACTATTGTAGGTACTCAATCCCTGAACGCTTTCTTTGGAAATGGTTCCACATCATTAGAGGGTGATAGAAAGAGCAGAGTTGTCTTTTTAAACTGAAGGGAAATGGCTCGCTGCTTTTAGAAACCATTTCTTCTAACTTATTTCTAAAATGAACAGCTAAGTTGAATGGTGTTGCTTTCAAATACCAACTTCTTTTTTCATAAAGTTATAGGTAATTTGTGTTTAAAAATAAAACATAAAAAAACATTGCCAATGTTTTATATGTGAAGTCCACTGACACTTCAGTGCCCAGTCTATAGATATGCTGGACACCAATTGAGGGACAAGTGTTAATGGAGAGCAGTAGAAGCAACGCTGAGACATTTATATCCCTTAAATGTTTGAAAAGTTCTTTAAATATGAACATAATAGCATCAACATTCATATCCTGAGCAAAAGACAATTTGCAAGGTTGCCTAGTCTAGGACCCCTGCCCTTTTCCTATAATTCCCTAAGTTTTAGAACTGGTAAAATGTAAAGGAAGGAACTAAGTGTAAAAAAAAAAAAGTCATTGGTAAAATTTTTTTTAAAGAATATTCATTTTGTTTATAGTCAGTGGAGAAGACCATAAAGGAAATGTTGCATAGAAAAAAGTCTACAAGATTTAGAATAGGAACCAGGATTCATATCCAGCTCCATCTCTTATTAGCTACTTAACTCTGAGTAAATCACTTACCTTCTCTGAATTTCAGTCTCTTCATCTCTAACTGGATGAAGAGAAGTTGGAATAGATGTCCTGCCAATTCAAAATCCATAATCTTTTGAAGGAAAAATCTTAGAAGCCACAAGATTTAGCAAACTGGCCACAGGAGTAGAGTACATAAAAAATGTGATTTCTTCTCAGCTCTGACTCTGATATGCTAACCATAATCCATCTCATTGTGGGTTTCAGAATCTCAATAATAATATCTACCTCACTATAGATTTTAGAAATAATTATGTACCTGTACAGCACTTTGAGCTCCACAAAAAGTAATTGGCCCAATGGAAGGGATTTCTTTTTGGTTTATTTGGTGGGGTTTTTTTCTTTTGGTCAAATATACCAGCACCAAGAGGACTTTCACCAAATCTTGCAGGCTAACTAAATCTGAATTTAGTTTACCAGAGACAGGACAGTCATTTGATAATTTGGGCATATTTCAATAAGCAATGAGACAGAGAAGATTAGGGTAGGAAGTCCTTCCCATAGGAGTTGCTAGGTATTTGTTAAAATGTCTCCATCTTTTTGCTCTCCGATGTCAGCTTCTATCTGCAATGAATTCTACTTCAAAGCCATAGATTTTTGCTTTTATCTTCAAACTCTTCTTTCTTTTTCCTCAGGAAACCCAAAATTTTTTCAGGGAGAATCAGAGCATCCTCTTGCCTAGAATATTAGAAATGAGAATAGTACTCATTGGCTAAACCAAGAGTATCTTCAGGATGAGGGATTTCTCAGCCTAAAGTTAATAAGCTTTTCCTGTTGCCTTCCACCATTCTTTCTTGAAATGATTGGGCCAGGGCAAGAAATATAGATGCATCCAGTCCGTAGTCATAAATCTGACTTTAATTAAACTTAATTTAATAAGCCCTTATTAAACACCTACTATGTGCAAAGTCATTCTGTTAATTACTGGGAACAAAAAGAAATCAGTCCCTCTCCTCAAGGAGTTTATTATATTCTAGTGCTATTGACACTTAATTTCACAAAATGAAATATACAGGACTTCAAATGCTACTTTCTACACAGAGAATAAAACAAACTTAGATCTGATGCAAGGTTAATATTTGGTGGGTTACAAGTCCCTGAACAATTGTAATCCAAATCAAGATGCTTGTTTTGAAATAATTATTCATCAAATAATGAGGCACCATGGCATTGAAAATAGAGAGAAACCTAGTTTTGGTCTTGCCTCTGACACAAAAATAACTATGACCCAGGACCAGTCATTTTGCTCTCTCAGTCCCCCAGGCAATTCTCTAAATCCCTGCGTTTCATCTCCTAAGCTTCTTTCCATAACTATAATTCATGGTTTCCTAAAGACTACAAGAAGTTCTTTCCACCATCTAGAAGACCACAAAAGGGAGGGAATTATATTGGATAATTAATTGATAAATATAGTAATTGCTTCCTCCTATCTACGAAATTACAGAGAAATTGTCTATCTGCATTGATGGAGAGAATTTCCATGCCTGAATTTCCCACATCAATGAAAATAATAGTTTTACGTTCTCACCCCCCCCCCCAAAAAAAGTAAATAACAAAAATTTCCAGAAAAAAGATTGACCAGGAGAGGGTTGCAAAGAAATCACTTTAGGTATAGTCCTCAGACAAATAGTCTCCATGTTTAATGTGAATCTAAAACAAATAAATGGAGGAATTTGAATGTAAATTGAATTTCAGTTAGTAATGAAGAGTGAGACCCCAGTAATCCTAGAGACTAAATGCTAGATGGGGAATGATCACATATGAAACTTTTCAATTAAATTCACCTTCCACGTCTGTTTAATTGCATTTCTTAAAGTAACTGTCTGAAAGTCTCAATAAAACTTTCCATAAATAGACTCTGACTCATTTCCTTTATATTGAATAATATTTGACCAGTGGAAAACAATTGGAAAACAAGGGTCATTCCCTTCCTCATTGTTTAATTGTGCTATCTAGTACTTCTTTTTCAATATTGTTCCCTCAGTCTCAGGTATCTGGTCAAGATCCCTGTCTCAGTTCTATTGAGATACATATAATCAATTAATTAACCTTATCAATCACTTATTAATCACCTATCGTGTACTAGGCACTGTTAGGCTTTGGGGGTCAAAGACAAAACTAAAAGCACCCCTTGCCCTCAGGGAGCTTATAGTCTATCCAATGAGATAAGAAATTACATAGATAGATTAGATAGACAGCCAGACAGGCAGACAGGCAGACAGACAGACAGACAGAGAAGTGGGCGTATACAAAATAGACATAAGATGTTTTTAGAAGAAAACCATTTAGCTACCAGTCCTATGCCAATAATCAGTTGAGGATCTCCTCTGCCCATCTGTCTGACTATAAAAATTATCTGTAAAATAATTGAATGGTCTCATCCTAGGAGGCCAAGATGCTTTCCTCTTCCCATGAATGAGTTTCTTAGTTCACTATGTTAGGAATACCTTATTCAGAAGGCTCAAAAAACACATATAAAAAATTAACTTTTACAGTAATTGCCTATAATCCCCAACTTCTGGTTTGAATGTTAAGCCTTCAAGATCATGTGAGGTTTGAGCTCCTGATCTCCTTCCCTCAGTATAAATAATGGTTCTTTCCTAAAGACTATAAAGAGTTCCTTCCACAGTTTGGAAGACTATAAAAAAGGAATTCAGTGGAATCACTAATAAGCATAATAACTTGTGTCTTAGCAGCCTTCTTTCTGGATGATTTTTTTCATCCAATTTCAAAAGTTAGGATAGAGCTCCTTTATTTCAAACACAATTTCACATAAAGAACAAGTTTATACTTTTCATCCTCTAGGTCCTTGTATAGGAGGTATTTTAAAGTAAAATATATGTGCGACAGACAGAATTCCTGCACAAAAGGAAATTAGAAGGACGGCCGTCCTGGAGGAAGCTACTGTAAGGCTTAAATTTTGCACAGATTCCAATTGCCCTTAAATGCACCCATGGTAATGTGTACAGAGCAAATGAAAGCCCAGGAAGATTACGAAAAGGGACATAAATCACATCACTAGCAATCATCTTGTCTGCCACAAAACAACCCACCCCACTGTTGAATGGAAATTATAATCCTGCTCCCATGCACAGAGGGAAGGGCGGGAGGGGAATACTTATCCAGTGCCTACACTGCAAAGCTAAGTTACTGGTGAACTCGGGTCATGTAAACAGTAAAAGTTTCAGCCAGATTCCTCTAAACTTGCTTCTGAAGGGATCCCAGCTAATACGTCATCAGAAACCACAAAGTTTCTTAAATGCCATGGCAGTAACATACTATGACTTTATTAGTAAGAAAGTCTCAAGGCAATTCTGTGTGATGTGGAGAAGGTAAACCAATGAGTTCCTTCCTCCCATTGGAACTAGTGCTCTAGTGAGCCCTGGTGCTGAGTCAGAACTTAGAAGAACAAACTCAAACTTTTACAGAGGAATTCTTGTTGTCACTGTTCCGTTAGTGATTCTGGGATAAAACCGGTTTCCTTCCCTCATTAGGATGCATTTATGCATACACCTGCTTTTCATTTTGCAAGAGGCATCTGTGTTTTGTTGTATTTTGAAGAGTCCTCTGGTTGGTTTTGGCCCTATTTTAATTTTGATTAGGAAAATGTAAATTGGAAGGGTAGGTTTTTTAGAAAATGCAGCATAAGCATTCTTCAGAAGCTATCTCAAACTATGTTGTCCCACTGTCAATCATTTGAGAAGATAATTGTTTAAGGCCATAGAATATGCAAGTCGAGTCAACCATTTTTTTTTTCTGGGCAGTGAGTCTGATTAGTACCAGCTCATGCATATCTGGTTCCTCTTCCCTTTCCTCTGGCCCTGCCTCCTATATTGACCCCAGACTGCCAATCAATCCCAGGAACAGTAATTAAATGCTGTTTCAGTTTTCAGCCAAAATCTTCTATTATCAGTTAAAAGCCCCTTTATTGTCCTTTCTATCCCTTTGCACCTCTGCTGGGTCCTGATGTATGACATACCTGAAAGAATAAATGCCTCTTCATTTAATTGAACTAAATTTAGTGTTACAGACCTCTCTAGGATGGAAGTTGATGAGCCTACATAGGTCACAGCTCTTATAGCCCAATAAAGGCCTCTCCCCTCCCACTTCAGTTTAAAAAAATTGGTGTCCCCTGAGCTCTGAGATAGAGACCCTTTTACAAACCTGTTACAAACAGCCTTTCAGAAATGCCAATTTAGCAGTGTACTAAATGTTTTTTTGTCTTTTTTTTTCCAAAATGATTTGTTGATTTGCTTTGTGCTTTCAAAAGCATGAGCAAGAGTTAGAGGTAGGCAGATTTTGATTTGATATAAGGAAACACTTCCTAATAATTAAGGATATCCAAAAATATGTGGACTGTCTTGGGAGGTACTAAACTCCTCATCACTAGAATTCTTCAGAGACTAGATGACTGCTTAGACTTACTTAGAAGGGTCACTAGAAAGGAGATTGGGATGATTAGGGTTGGGGTATTGTTTGCATGGCCAATGTTTCCTCTAGCTCAAAGATTCTATGACCCTGGATACTAAACACTCCTTTTAAAGGAAAAAAAATCAAATTATGTAATAGTACACATGCCAATATCATTCTGAGAGCTACTTAAGGATGGAATTTAGAATAAAAGACTTGGAGTCTATCCAGAGATTGCTTGAAATATAAACCTCTTAAAGGAGATAACCCTAAGACCTGAGTCAAGAGATCTCAAATTGATCTGTAGTTCTATCTTCAACTTGATGTATATCCTGGGACAAGCTGCTTAGCTTCTCTGTACTTTCCATCATTTAATTAAAAAGCTCACATTTGCCCTTCCCCTTCTCTTCCCCACCCAACCTCATACATGCATGTTGGAATTAATTAAATATTGCGACACATTCCTCCAACACATAAGCTTTATCCCAGGAGGGCATAAGCTATTTTGTGTAACTACATACTGCTTGCTCACCCCAGTGGTCTGTTAGTATTAATACAATCCTCCATGACACACCAACTTGCTCCCAGGAGGATGCTTAACAGTCTGATTCTTTGTAGTCAAAAATAGTTTTAAGCTTTTAAGAGTTGACCAAGAGTGCAGACATAAGGTTTCAGTATTATAAAGAAAAATGAATCTTCATAAATGCACACTGCTGAATTAGGTGAGTCCCCAAATACTCTTAAATCTAGTAGATTTTCTCCTATATGTCTCTCTGCTTTACAGTTTTCAGCTCTTCCATCTTGTCTTGAAGGAGACATCTGACATGGTTTTTCCTTCCTATTCGATTGCTGGCACCAACGCATTTGTTCCAATTTAAGCTCAGTTTGTTACAAGCCTCATGCTCTGTCTTCTGTAATGTAAGCCCCCCAGTACCTGGTCTGGAGAATGAGCATGGACAAACATACCATAAGTGAAATGGCTAACAAGATAAAATCATTATTAGCTATAGGTGACATTGTTTTATTGCAGAAGGGAAGGTTTTCAAAGGTCCTTGTGGCCCATGTAACCTGTAGCCTCAGGCAATGTTAAAGTTTCCAGAAGGCCTCTGGGGACTCTGTAAGGTTGTTGTTTTTTGGTTTTATTTTATTTTATTTAGAAAAAGAGGCAGGAAACTTAGCTACTAGGAATGTTCAGGAGTAATTACAATCTTATGGCATACATTTTAGTGTTGGGCAAGGATCTATGCAGAAAATGCCATGTTTGCAAGGGTAGAAAATATTTACAAATATCTTGACATTCCCTTTTGATTCAGAAATGAAGTTAAAAGTGGAAACATCAAAATAGAAAAATAAAAATACCATTCGTATGCAGCTTTAAGCCCTCCAGTACCTTCTATACGAAATAATAGATAGACAGTAGCAGCCAAATCATAGACCATTTGTCCAGTGTATCATTGTGCTCCCTGGGGACTAAAAATTATAAAAACAGCAGGAAAATTATGACAGGATTTTATAACTATTCTAGGTAGCTTATTATAAATTACTTTTTTTAATCAGTCAGTCAAACCAGGAGAATCTTCTTCTAGGGTTATAATTGGCTATGTCAATGTGATGCCAAACATCTAAATAGAAACTGAAAACTTCCATTATCCAGATATTTCCAAAGATTCGCTATTGTATGAACAACAAACAACAGCAACAACAAATCTCTGGATACTTGACTGAAGTCCAGTTTTCTTCTGCATCCATGGCCTCCTGTTGCTTCACTAGGGGCCAGGAGTCCAGTATTTTTTCTTCCAGAGCTCTCCATTATTAAAACACAAGCAAAGTAACTTTTGTGTTCGGTCTGAATCTCCATAACCTGACCATGCCCCCTTACTTTTATCATCTATTCACATCTTGAGCATCTGGGTGACCTTGTGCTGGAAGGACCACTTTTTATTTCTCCTCCTCCCTTGACATTCCTAGTCTTCTAATTACCATGAACTTTCCAAAAGATTTCATTTGGTTAATGATGGTACCTGTCTCTTGTATATTTGCATGTGCATTCTGCATTTCATCCAGGACCTCTATTCTATTTCCTTTTACATTGCACATGCCCACACAGTCCTTTTGGTGGTGGAGACATGCCTTTGGCGGAAGGGAGTGTCAGAGGCACTGGAGGTTACTCACTGATGTCCCCTAGAAAAACTTATGCACTGCCACAACCACACCTTTGCAAGTCCGTGAACCAACAATAACCAGTGTTTTCTTACAGATGTTTAAATGCCCAAAACTAAGGACACGAATGACTGGCTTTATAAGCAATCTCAAAGGAAAAGTTATATGGGTGTGATGTGAAATCACCCACTAGCAGGAATCTTAAGAGACTGAAATCAGCGCTGGTTTGTAACTTTGTATGGGCAGCTGGAGGGTGTAGGGGTGGTGAGAAAGCTAAATACCCTTAGGGTAACCCATATTTTTGTAGTTAATTCAAAGCCCATATTTTTAAGGGTAAAGGAGGTGGGGTTTGGGGGGGGGGGTTGTTTATTTGTTGTAATACCCGAACAGTTTCATCTTTCAGTGTCTTTTATCATTACTTTCAGAGTTTGGTGGCACAACTTAATAACAATCTAATAAGCCATAACAGTAGTGGTTAGTACCACTACTATTGCAATGGGGAACTCTCCCATGTGTTTCAGCTATAAATATTTGTTGATATTAGAGTGATCACAATGAGGAAACACTTGTGGTTCCTAGACAAGAGGGAGAGAGGGGACTGACCCTATTGTAAATTCTGTATATGTTGTATAGAAGACCTCAACAACCAGTGTCATCAATGGTGTATGTAGCCTAGAAGGTAGGAAGAGGAAGCAAACAAGGGAGGGAATTCCTTCTCCCCAAATTTTAAGACCTAGAGATTCTGCTTGGCAGTCTGGCCAAGGCTACAAGTACGGTGAGATGCCGTGGTATTCAGCAGAACTCATCTTGAGTCAGTGCCACAAGCAATCCATCTAAGGAAACTTGGAAACTTAAGGTCATGTTTTTAATGGGAATCTAATCACCCTGAGAACTGATCAGGGGCCTACAAGCCTGAATGTCATCTGAATAGCAAGGAAAAGATAGCTCATGAGGTCCCATAATATCAGAACAAAGGAATCATAGCAAATGGTGTGTATACTCTCTGTAAAAGCAAATTTTTGACATGAGAGAAAGTAGGCAATCACTGTTTCCACTGTTTGATCCAATAAAGTATCTCAGTTGTCTTGTTTCGTTTTTGTGAAAACTTCACTTCCCTTGCAATTTCCATGTACTCAATTCATTCTTTATGCCACTGAATGTAAACTATAAGCCTTACCATTGTGAGGATATGCACACATATGGCACACGTACTCACACATAGCTCATTTGGTGGGAAATATGGTGTACAACAATTAAAAGCTATACAAACATCCAAAATATTTAGTTTATTCAGTGAGTCTCAGTGCTAAAAATCCTGGCTGGGGAAGGAAGGGAAGAAGTGGCCCATTATGATCCAAATGTATTGGAAAAATTGTGACCTTCTCAAGTGACATTTATTTGTCAGAAATACTTGTGTGAATCTTCTCTGATGTTAATTAATCAAAACTCTTTGGGAAAGAGATGCATTATCAAAAAGGAAATGTACTAAACTCATGTATTTTTATAGTTGTGGTGTTTTCCTGTTGACCTTTAGTATTAGAGTGACCACATAACTGAAGCAAGAAGTAAAATATTCAAAATGAGATTTTAAAAATAGAGTGACATATTTATAAAAGAAAAAAAACTTTTTTTTTTTTTGCCAAAGACTAGTCTTTAATGATCTGTAAAATGTAGTTGAATCTCTTTTGCTATGACTGTGATTGTGAGATACCTTCATCCTATTTCCTTCTATCTTTTGAAAATCAATATTGTATTTTGTATATATAAGGACCAAGAAAAATATCACTAAGTTTTTTTAATCAATGCAGTAAATAAAAGTTAAAATTGTGAGGTAACCTTATCTGAACCAAATCCAAAACAATAGAGTAGAACCACAACATTAGATTAACACAGTCAGAACACTAGATCAATTTATCGAATTTTCATCTAATGTTTAATAAGGCATTGGATTGCATTTGGGAATGTCACACACTTCTTCCAAATTAAAGATACCAACTTTAACGGTGGAATATTGATGAATGTAGAGGGAGAGTTATTAAAATGCTACCTTTTAAGTTCTTAAAGGGAATAAAAACACAATCTATTTTCTAGGGACCCAATTTGCCACCTTGGAATTAGTAATGCCATGTTGATTAGCTAAGACATTGAGTGTAGTCCCTGAGTTTAATCAATGCACTGAGCTGAAAAGTGTTTTGAATACAAAGCTACCAAGAACTAACCCTTTTAAAACAAATCCAGTGTTTTGTAAGAAATATGTTTGATTTCCTGGGTTGAATTCAGACTGTTGTCCATAAAGAAAGTTTGTTTTATTTGACTTAAGAAAAAATAGTTATCGTGACCTTAGCTTGTTTTTTGCTGACTCTATGGTCTAATGTGTACTCAGCCATATTTCTGTGAGAAAATATTAATTATATTGACTATCAGCCTCGGCCGTCAATATCTATCTATTCACAGTTTCTTCAAGGATTGCAAGCATAAAGACAAGGAACACCAAAATGAAATTGGTAGTGAAGAAATTAGACACTTATTGTACAAAATGTATTTTCTAAATCTTAAGATATATGTGATTTAAACTGCCTGTTGAGCTAGTCAGTTCGTAAAGTAACCCATGAAATAATATTTAAGACTCTGAGACACCCAATGTATGTGCATTTGTATAGTTCTGTCATCCAACTCTGACTTGCAATGGTCAGCATCTTTTCTGTCACCGTGAGAACCTACAGGAGAATGAGTTTTTGCTCCATATGACTGGCTCTACGAATCCAGAATTCACACAGCTACTGTCTCACTGATCGATGAGAACTAATCATGAAAGATGGCTTTTTTAGAAGAATTGAGTTTATGATCACTGTGCAATTTTGTTAATGAATGATTTCAGATAGTTTTATTTTTACCAGATTTACTCATTAGTCCAGTCGATACAAGCACTGACTTAAGCAAAATTATTATTTGAATGGTTCCTATATTCTTGAGCTAACTACTGGAAATGAAAGCTTGTTGCAAGGTGTCATACAAATGTACGAAATAAATGACTTTTTTTCCTGCATGCTGCCTGAGGTTTGTTGTGATTTGAAACTAAGAGCTTCATTTGCCACAGCCAAGAACAAACAAACAACAAAAACAAAGGTTGTATGTTTCATTACCCAGAATTGACCTGACAATATTTCATCTTGGTATCTATGTAACTGATGCTGTGTTATGTCGAAATCAAGGACTTGTCTGTCATATGTGTATGTCATAGATGAACTTTTATCTTGTTAAAATGTAATCCTGTAAAGCTCTCATTGCCTGAAATAGTCAGCTTTGTACAAACCAGTGTCTTCAACTAACTGTTTTCCTAATCTTGCCACGTTTCCTAACACTGAAATATAAATGTTTGTAAATTATCCATTCATTTGTCTCCTTTTATGTACTTGTAGAGAGAGTCTGCTAACTAATCAGGACAAAGGGAAAGGAGGTTGTCCCCACCATCTACCATATCAAGCTCAATGTCATTTTAGTCTGTGGCAACAGTAGGGAAAATGTTTATGAACCAGGGAAGCTAACAAATTTGCACTCTAATGAAGGTCTTTGCTTTCTCCCTAAATTGATATATCCCCTATATTTCTGTGTTTCTATCTTGATTAGGAAAATCTTTTGATTTATCCTCGTGCAGTAAAAACAAATTGTCATTATCTCTTGGGAGGACTCCACCCCAAATACAATGCAATCACCTTGAGATAATATTACTTGTACCCTCCAGACTATATTGTATCTTCAACTACTCACCAGAAATATGACCTTGCTAAAGGGGCACCATCTTTAAAAGGAAAAAAAGCAAGCAAACTTTAGTTTCCCCACTGTTGTCAGGAGACTGTACATTGTGTCTGTCTTTAAGCCATTATTCTCGAGGAGTCTCTCCTATACATAGAAAATATGACATAAAATCACAGTAATCTGCATCTACAGCACCATCCCAGAAAGCATGTATTCCAGAAATAGATGAAGAAAGCACATCCATTAGATAACACGGGATGAGGAGGAAGTGGTCATATCTAGGGATGTTCCCTTCATAATAGATATTTACTTCATCTGACCATTATATTTAAACTTTCTTCAAACATTCTTTTAACACAGGAAGTCAACTGACCATCAGAATCTCATCTTTCTGCAAATTCCCATTTGTTTCTATAAAAAAAAGATCATCTTACTGACTTCAACTTGAGTCATAGGCATGAAAGGGAAAAGCTTATGATTTAGGTCCATTAAGGAGAACATAATAAGCACAGGTGGTGAGAATGATAGTTGGCATACACTGGGCTCTGACATAATAATTCCCACAGCATTTGTTTTGCTTCCATTCCTGTCATCAAAAGGATCTCTTTCTATTCATGAGTCCCCTCAAAGTATCATTTCTCTTCTCGTTTATTTTATTTCTAAATATGAAATGTGAGGTAGAAGAACTGTCCCTGTCCTCAAAGATGAAACATTCAGGCAGACACACATGCCCAAGAGAGACAAATAATGCTGAATATAGAACTGAATGCCATTGTTCTGCTGGGGGGAGCTCCTTCTGGCTATTGTTACCTTCCAGAGTTGAATTGAAGAAGTGAAGATGGAAAAAACTTGAAGGACTCAATGCTTCCTTCACTGTTCTCAAAAACAATGTAAACAGTAAGACTGTCTCTTCTCGGGAGGCCAAGTCAAAGTATTCTACCATGCCAGACCACCAAAGGAGTTATCTTCCTCCACACACAACTTGTTATTAGGTTAATCAAATTAATAAATAAAAGCTATAGAAAAGTTTCAGCTACTCTGTGCCTAATCAGATTATGACTGAAGTCAAACCACATCATATAACAGCTTCTGTTTTCTCATCTGGAAAATAGATGGGTTGATCTACCACTTAGTGGTGTTACACTCAAATAGAAACAGATCTCCACCAGCAGCACATTGTCTTAGAAAACCCCAAATCAATGATCTCCATGTCGAGTTGTATTTTTTATTTATTTTGTTAAACGTGTCCCAATTACATTTTAATCTAGTTCCTGTGGCACTTGGGAGCATGAAGACTTTGGCACCTCTCTTCTAGGTGGCCTCTAACATGATCTGATTCTAGGATCAGAATATTCAAATAGCAACCTATACCCTTCCTAGTTCATCCAGCTTTACCTTAGAGTGGCAGGAAGGTTCTTCAGAAATACCTCACATTTTTATAGTGTCTTATAGTTTACAGTTTTCACATATATTATCTCACTTGATTATACTGACCTTGTTGGGGGGCAGGGGAAGGCAGAGAAGGTATTATTATCCCTCTTTTATAGATAATTAAACTGAAGTTCACCTGCCTTGCCCACTGCCATGCAGCTAATAAGTGATGGAACAAATCTTAAACCCAACCCATGTCTTAAGATTTGAAACTAAAGCAGTTTACAAACAAGAAGGGGCAAGTCAGAAAATTTGGAGGAAAAAGGATTTAATGTTCTAGAACCCTTAAGAATACTGAACTAGGAAGCAAGCATCTCCCTTGGTCTTCCCTCTTTGATAAGATAGATCCTTGACTCCTTTCTTCCTGGCATAAGACACCACATTTTCTTGACAAGTGCTAGAAGGATGCTGTTCTTTCTTCCCACACCAATACCACCATGACAACCATCATCCCCCAGAGTGCCACTAGAAGACAAAATACCCATTATAGTCAATTCCATCGTGGGAACATTCCTACAGTGTCTTCAAAGGTTGCCTAGTTTATGATAGGAAACTATAAAAATGACAATAAAAGCAGGCAAAGTTTAGCTTAAGCCACTCCTAATAAGGGCATGTGCCAGGTAATTGGAATAGCTCATTCAAGGTTACCTTCAACACTATAGACAAACACATTTTTAGAAATCCCCTTTTTTACTTTTGCCATAATTTATTTATGTACATAAATTAATGTGGAATAAAAGAACCTTGTTTTAACCCCTGAAAATTATCAATTAATCAATAAACATTCATTAAGCTGTGAGCCAGGCACTAGGAATTTAAATACAATGAATGAAACTGCATCCAGGTATAGCCTAATGACTAAAAGGCTGGTCCTAAAATCAAGAAGACCTAGCCTTAGATCCCTAGGCTGTGTGATCCTGGGAAAGCCACTGACTGCCTCAGTTTCCTCATCCATAAAATTAGTTTAATAATAGCAATTATCCTTCAAGGCTATTGCAAAGATCAAATAAGATAGCTGCAGAGCTCTTTGCAAAACCTAAATGTTACATAATGCTGCTTATTATTATTGTTGTTATTTTAAAAATCCCTACTTGCAAAGAGCTTTACATTCTAGCAGCATAGATAATTATATGTGTAAGTTTATATAGAAGAAACATAAAAGGAATAAAGACAAACAAATAGAGTTCTGAGGTAGATTGAGAGTAAGGGCTAAAATTTACCAACCTGACCATCTTTTCTTATACAAATGGTCAAATGAAATTATGTATGTAAAGCACTTGTCGAACCTTAAGGTATATTTATGATTAGATTATTACTATGATAAGAATTCAAGACTAGAAAAGGAAAGAATAGTGACTCTGATGCGTCTTCCATGAATGGGAACACTGAACAATCCCACTAAGGGTTTTGCCTTCCTTTTATCAAGTCAACACTTCACCCTGGTATATTTCAGCTGTGTGTTCTCACAATCCGGAAAAGCAGCATATGCTCTTACAGTTGGGTTTGTTGTCTGTATGTTTATTGAACAGGTTTCACACTTATCCAGAAGACAAGCAACAACATAATTAGGTTCAAAGAACTGCCAATAAACTCTCATGCACCCTCCCATCCTAATTTGGCTTCCACCAAATAAACTTGGCTATGGATTCCCAGAACCCTAAAATTTTATAGACCTTTACCTTGGGGCCGACAAATGATCTCACTGACAATCCGAAGAAGGAAGAACAAATTGTAGACTCATCTCCACCTCCCTCTGATCTATTGATTAAAGTTTAAAAGATGTATATGGACCCTCTTGAGACTTCTGATCAATGAAAAAGCCAAGAAAGGGCTTTCATCCAGATATTGAACCCAATCTCTACTCTCTGCTGTCATCATCCTTCTTACCCTTTCCTAAGGCCAAAAATAGAAAAGCTCCACAAGAGATTTAAATAAATTTAAAGATTACAGCTGCATAATAGCTTCTTAGGAAAACCAGTGTGTTTCTGTGCATTTGCTTAATTTTGGAGGGTGATGTCAAGGAAGAAAGGACCTTCCTCTGAGTCACCTCTAGAGATGTAACACTAGGCTGGAAAGACCTTGGATATGATCTTCTATGAAAATCTGTATTTTTTTAAGTATTTCTCAAACATTAAATAGAATGACTTATTCAAACATTATTAGTGCTGAGATCTGTTCTTTACAACAGCTCACCATGAATGCCATGGCAACCTAAGAACAGGGCTCAACAACCCACACTGGACAATTTTGAGGAAAGGTCATGCCCCTCCATCCACCTAAAACATGTCTCCAACTGTTCCATATGTGGTAACAACTACATTGGAGTTACTTTGTGTGAGAGAGAAAATAGTGATAGTCTTCTTTGGTTACCATGGGAACAAGAGGTACAAGCAACTATATTTCCTAGGGGGAGGGGAGGAACATACGACCATCTGCTTAAAATCTTCCCAACAGGTTCTCAGCCCCAAGGAGGCCAGGACCAAATAGGCCCAAATCAAGAATTCTGGATCAAGTATAATTAAAGGATTGCAATAAAAAAAATTAGTGGAGAAAAGATGACTTAATAAAAGCTGTATTAAAATGATGGCTGCTGCTCTGACATCATCCATTTTTTTTTTTTTTTTTAGGAATGCATATATCCATTTTCACAGATGTATTACACATACTGTACAGGTGAGAGTGTAAGATGAAAGGTAGCAGGTTCTCCCCTCAGTGGAAGTCTTAAAGCAATTGCTAAATGACCTTTTGTTAGGAACTCTATAACATCATTGGATTAGATGAACTTTAAGGAACCTGATGAAGAAGAAAGTAGAATAGAACCAAGGAGAAACCTTGATGGGAGTGGGAGTGAGTAAGTAAGAATATATTATCCCAGTTGAGTCCCTCTAAACCCTGGGATGCTACACAGGGTGCCCCAAAAGACTTAGTTTAGTTGCACCAAGACCTTTGGGACACCAAGAAAATAATAATTTCTGACTTTTGAGACACTCTGGATTTCCTCAAGGAAACAATAATTCACAATTAGCCTCCTCTGTCAGGGGATCATGAATCACTTTCTTCCACTCCTCCCTATGAATTCAATGAGATTTCACAAGGGAAGTTGGTTCTGTCAATTCCGATGTTATTTGAGTACAATGCTAAAATGCTGTTAGTTTAGTTGTAGAAGAAACTAGCATGAGAAGCATTTTCAAAGAAAGGAATGTAGAATGGGATAGGTATGAGATGAACCAAAAGAAAAATCAGTCTTTTAAAGTTGATGAATGGAAAAATGAGATAACAATGGTCAGCTATACATCAGATGCACTTCCCATAAAGTGATGTAAGGACTGAGATAAAATTCACGTCAATGCTGGAGGAAGTTTCTCCTGGAGCACACGTGAGTCCAGTTAAAGACAGTTCATTTGACAGCTGAATACAATGGACTTTAAAAAGTGAAATGTGGCATGACCTAGGACAAGTCCCTTCATATTCTCTGCCTCCATTTCCTTATCTGTTATTGTACTAAATGGGATTGTACTAAATGATCACTTAGGGCTCGTCCAGATCAAAAAATCCTATGAATTAAGGATCTTTGCCATTTTAGGGTGGCACTGACCCCTTTTATTATCTGCTAGTATTATCAATAAAATGATTAATTACCCAAAAAAAAAAAACACCCATGACTCCACTCCGTGATTCTAAGTGTTCATACACTGTATTCAGTTCCTTCATTCCCAAACTTCCTTTTGTTATTACCTATGATGTTTAGGGGTTTCCCAGGCTATTATTTACCCAAGAGGACAGTCTGGTCTGAAGACACAACCCGAGTGCAAGATACAAAACAATAATTAAGGAACAACGACACAAAAGGGGAGACTGAAAAACAAAAGTGAAAGGGGACTTCAACAAAAGGAATCAGAAATTATATGAGGGCAGGAGAACAAAATGAAAAGAAATACATGGAATACCTGAGAATTACATAATTATAGGGCTACAACTTTATTATGAGAAAAACTGTAAATAAGCAATATGAAAGAACATTGGCCCTAGAGTCAGAGGTCCTGGGTTCAAATCCTTCCTCACTCATTTATTACCTAAGAGACTTTACCCCTCAATCTCCATGAACTTGTTCCTCCATTGTAAAATGAGGAGATGGCTTTGGAGTCTTAGCTCCCATGACTTATAATCCTATGGCTGAGTCTTCACACTTTTAGAAGATTACTCTGCTGAAAAAAAATCAATTTAATTGAATTCCTGGGAGGGATACTAAGTTAAAATTATGTAAATCAAATATGATATTCCCAAAGAAACAATGTTGTAATATAGGGTTAGGTTCTTGGCCAAGGGCCTGATGCCCATATTTTTTATAGGAATGACTTTGAAGACCAGAAATAATCAATTACACATTATATGCCATTATAGAGTGCAATATAGAGTTTTTTAAGTGTATATTAATCATTTATACAAGAAAATACAATATAGCAATATAAATCTTTGTGATATAAATAAATATTTATAATGTAATATGAATCATTTACAAATGGTAATATAAAGACCAATCACATATAATTTTACACAATAAAATACAGCATTAGTATTGTCTGCATAGTTCCTATCTAAATACATTATAAATTCTTCATTAGTTTTGCCATGCCAGAGTAGACTATAAAGAAACATCCATTTATTCATTCCATACATATTTATTAAATGCCTACTATGTATGCTACTAGGACATGTGTTAAGGGTTAGATCATGGAACTCAGAGAATTTGAGAGGTGGGTTGGAGGTCTATTCTCATATGATTTTTTTTTTTCAGGGAGATTTAGTCATCTCATTCCTGAGAAATTGGTTCAGTGATATATTTTGTTGTTACTTATTTTTGCTCTTCTTTTTTCTTATTCTACTTTTTCCTGAAGCAAACATGGGCCTTAATGACAGATTGATTACTTGGGTGGGTCAAATTGGGCTTTGCCCCAGTGTTCCAACATCCAGAAAGGGCAGTTAATCCCTTTAAATGTCCTCTGGCCCACCATCCTTATACATGACAGCTTTCTGGCCAGACCACTGTCTAGTGTGTGTGTGTGTGTGTGTGTGTGTGTGTGTGTGTGTGTGTGTGTGTGTGTGTGTGTGTGATCATCCCCCCTTTCCTTGCCAACACTGGGCCTCCACTTTTATAATGGAGCCTTGATGCCAATGTATCTGCTCTCTTCCCCACCACCACACAAATCCTTTCTTCTAAGGATATAGTGTTGGCAATCATTGCTCATGTTTTAGGATCATTGGCTGAATTCTAAGGAAAATTATATAAAATAAAAATAGTATTACAACTATACCTGAGGCTGACTTTCTTTTGTTCTACCCTCTCCAACCCTGAACTTTTCCAGGGATAATAGCATCCATAGTAATAGCTCTTAGGAGAGATTGGATTCATAATTTCATGTACCTAATGGTATGGACCTCACAAATTCTCTTATCCAATCCCTACATTTTACAGATGAGAAAACTGAGGTCTGTGGAGAGACAAACTGTGGTAGTAGATAGGGCACTGGCCTTAAAGAAACCTCTGGTTAAAATTTGGCTTCAGAAACTAGCTATGTGACCCTGGGTAAGTCACTTCATTTGTCTCTGATTCAGTTTCTTCACCTGTATACGAAGATGGTTGGACTTGATGACCTCTTATAAGACTTCTCTAACTCAAAATCTGTAATACTAGAAGGATATCTGATTTCCCCCATGTCACATACATAGTAAGAATGCCAAGTGGGATTTGAACTCAGGTTCTCTGCCTCCAGAGCCAATACTCTTTCCATTGTATCATATTGCCTCCTAGTTTTTCTTTACTCAATTCAACAAGCACTTATTGACCACCTGTTATGTCTGGGGCACTGTGATAGGACCAGGATCTGCAAAAACTAGAAATGACTCTTGCCCCTAAGAAGCTGTTGGTCTGTCTGCCACATTTAATCTAAAGGATTTTCTCAATATTACTTTGTTGACATGAATTTGCATATGTGCTATCTTTCTTATTTTCTATAAATAAGGAACTGATGTACCCTTCACCAAAGAAGAGTCCTCCTTCATTTTTCTGTTCAATCATTTCAGTCATGTCCAACTCTCTATGGCCCCATCAGAGGTTTTGTTGGCAAAGACCCTGGAGTGGTTTGCCATTTCCTTCTTCAACTCATTCACAGATGAGGAAATTGAGGAAAACAGGGTCACACAGATAGTAAGTGTCGGAGGCCAGCTTTGAATTTAGGGTTTCCTGACTCTAGTCCTGGCACTCCATCCACTGCACCACCTAGCTGCCCTCTCCATTACGGGAAGTCATTCTCATAAAAGAGAATGGGTTCAGAGCTTCAAATCAGAATAATTGTAGAGAAAAGTAACACATCTCTAACCTTCTGAGGCATTTATATTAATGAGTGGAGTGGTAGATAGCACAGCTGAATCTTCTTCACACCCACAAATAACATGGGTATAAATGGTAGAAACCCAGTAAGAGTTGGGGGTGGTGTTTGGTTTGGTTTTGATTGTGTAAGCTGAGGATCGCCTCTAACTCCTGAGGACTAAAGTTACAGAGACAGCAGGTAAGGCATTTCATTTTGCCCTAACAATAACTACAGCTAGCATTTATATCGGTCTTTAAAGTTTGCAAAGCACTTCACAAATAGCATCTAATGTTATCCTTTCATGGGAGGTACGGTTATTAGCCCCATTTTACAGATGGAGAAACCAAGGCAGACAATGTTAAAGTGACTTGCTAGACATAGCTAGCAAGCGTCTGAGATCAGATTTGAAGTTAGGTCTGCCTAAGATCTCTGTCCGTTGTGCTGCTTAGATGCCTCTAATTATGTTTAAAATGCTGGGTCAAATATCTCTTTCCTATGAGACCAAGCAGGCTTTCAAAGAAATTGTTAGACACTTCCTCCTCCACCTAAGTCCTGATTATTTTCTTTTCTGCTGGATGTATGTTATAAATCTTGACTACTTTGAAGGTCGATGTTTTTAAATGATCAATTCAATTCATAGATATTTCTATGAAAAATTACTAGTCAGGATCAATCACCCCATGGTCCAGTGTCATCTTTACTAATTCTCACAAGTGTCCAGAGTCTCTATATTTATATTAGAAGAGACAGCCAAAAAACCTGTACACAATCACAGACATATCGTACATATGATGACCAACCTTGATAAACTGGACTATCCTCAACAACGCACAGCTAAAGACAACTCTACAAGCCTCAAGAAGGAAGGAGATACCTAAACTCAGAGAAAGAT
>CM053585.1:66310573-66325444 GCA_028646515.1 Pseudochirops corinnae | reverse complement strand
TCTTTCTTTCTTTCTTTCTTCTTTCTTTTTCCTTCTAAAACCTTTAACACAATTCACTATGAAGCTCATAGATTGGACCATAATAGGTCTCTGCTCAAGCTCTACTTAATGGCTGTATTTTGGGCCCTCCTGGCTTACCATGAATGTCAATGGGAATTGTTTCTCTTTGGAACAGCAAGCCTGAGGATCTTCCCCTCCCAGCTTGATTTTTTTTTTCTTTTTGCTAATTAAAGGGGTCATCCCTTGACTCACTTCTTAAAGATGTCTATTCACTGAATGGACATTACCTCACCCTAAGTGACTATTTGAAAAGCCTTAGGCTAAAAGGGCCAGGATCTCCCATTGCTTCCTGGGTCATCTCCAGTTGTCCTGATGAATATCTGGTCACTGGATCCAGATGGTTCTGGTGGAGACTCTGCTACTAGCTATGTGACCATTAGTTAGTTTCTTAATGTCTCAGCTTTTGTTTCCTCATCTATACAATGTGGGAAATAATATCTAAGTACTTAGACCAAGGATTGTGAGACAGAGTATACATAAAGCAAATGGTAAACTGTTATATGTCAGTAATTATTATTAGCTTTGAACCTGAGCCTTGGCCCTGGCCCTGTTTGTGCTACCCCCAATAATACTACTCAGTTTAATGTCTTAGCCAGCATAGCTATGGAACAACAATTCAGGATAAGCAGGGAAATGCTGGGCTTCTAGCTGACTCTGATGAATTTAAGCCATTGGTCCTTGACAAATTACATCACAGGATATTTAAAGAACTTGCAGATGTAATTGATGAGCCAATACAGTGATCTTTGAAAGATCCTAGAAAATGGTAGAAACAACACAGACCTGGAAAAAATCAAATGTTTCCCCATTTTTTCAAAAGGAAAATAAGAGGAATTTACAAAATATAAATCAATGACATTGACTCTAGGATATGTTATTAAAGGAACAGTTATTCAATCAAGCAAGCAATCAACATTTATTAAACCTCTAAAAGATTAAATTATGATCAGACAGCAGATATGGTTTCTTTGAGAACATGTCATTCCAGACTAACCTCATCTTTTTTTGACAGGATTACTGGCCTGGTAGACCAGCACAGGTGCTATGTATAATTTACCTATATTTTACCAGAGCATTTGAGAGAGTCCTTCATGTTATTCTTAGAGATGAGATGAAAAGATGTGGACTACAGAAATATGTGGGTAGATTCATAACTGGTTGAAAAGTCAGATCCAAAAGATTAATCATTAATGGGTAGGAAGCAAACTGGCAGGAGATCTCAATGGAGCATTCCAGGAATCCATGCTTAACCCCATTGCAGCTTAATATTTTTATCAGTGGAATAGATAAAGATTTCAGTAGCATACTTATCAAATTGGAAGTTGAAGTAAACCTAAGAGGGCAAGTTAATATGCTATATAACAGAACCAGCAACGATTGAGTTCCTGAGATGCTAAAATCTAAGATAGGACAACCACTTTTAAAATATCATCTCATTTTGATCCTCATAAGGATTCTGAGAAGTATGTACTATTATGATCTTCATTTTATAGCTGAAGAAACTAAGGCAGACAGAAGTTAAGTGACATGGGCATGTAATTAATAACTGTCTGATGCCAGATTTCAGCTCAGGACTTCTTAATTCAATCTCCAGCAACCAATCCACTGTACAGAGATCATCGCAAAGTCTTATACTTGGGTGAAAGAGGCAGCATAAATTAGGGGGAAAGGAGCCATTTTCAGAGTTAACACTGACTTACTCAAGTTCTGTGTCTGATAGACTGGTTGTGTAATCCTGAGTAAGTCACTGAAGCTTTTATTGTGTCTAGGAAGCTCTCAGACTAAAAGTTATAGAACAGTTTCCCTTCTGTGTGGGGGTAGCTTTCTCACCACCGCTCTCTATGTCAATAAAATTATAGGTCTGAACGAACTAAAATTAAAAAAAAACTAAAAAAGTATAAAAGGAGGGATAGGGACAGAGTAAGTACATTATTTCAGTAATACAAGGTAAAGCAAGACAGAGCTAGAAGCAATTTGTCTGGAAAAGACCTGGTGTTTTTTGTGGGTTACAAAGTCATCAGATATAATGTGGAAACCTCAAAAACTAATAAAAATGAAAGTTCCACAAAAAGAGGCAGAGAACAAAAAAGGTAAGTAATCACACTGCTGTATTCTGCTGTCAGAATGCATCTGAGCATTGTGTTCAGTCCTGGGTACTGCTTTTTATAAGAACTGAGGAGCATCAAGAGGAGAGTAACCAGGATGAAATGCTGTTCATGAGACCATGATTGAAGGAGTTAAAACTGAAAATGTTTATCCTGCAGAAGAGAAGGTTGGGGGAGAGATGAATGATTGTTGACCTCAAGTCCTTGAAAGGCTGTCATTGTGGGAGAAGGATTAGACCTCCTTTTGGTCCTAGTTAATTAACACTCAATAAAAATTTAGTAAGCACCTATTTTGTGCCAGGTATGTTACTGATCACTGAGGATATAAAGAAAGACAAAGACAGTCCCTACGCTCAAGGAGCCTGTATAGTCTATATAGATCACAACGACTAGAGATGGTCCCACCTCTGTGATTCTAAGGGTTCTTTGAAATTAATGACATTGTAAGCTACCTTCCCTCACTTCCTCACCTTCCCCTACCCTCACCACTACCTCGAATATAAGGAATAGGAACCTGGCAACTACCTTGTGACCAAGTGATGCATTTTACTCCACATTTTGCAGATGAGGGCACTGATTTTAGGGAGTAAATGGCATGTAAGTCAGATATTGTTTCAGGCAAGGATCAGATCAAGGACAATGAAGCCCTCACATCTAGATATTTGAGGAAATGGCTATCTTACTGAGATACAAAGTATGGGGGTCAAGCATCTGCCGGAGGCTACCTGATGGGGAACAGCTTGGAGTGTCTTTCTGTTGCCCTACATTCAGAAGCTTAATGATCACCGGTGGCACTGACCATAACAGTTAGAGGTTCTGTTAGGTGTGAGAAGCAGTAGGTAGAGAGGCTCCACACCTGTGCACTCCTCTAAAAGCCCTTCCCTCTAAGATAGCTGAAGGCCCCTGCCTATGCCTCAGGTTAGCCACCTAGAGGGCATCAGCTGCCATTTGTCATTCAAACCTGCTAGAGCCTAGCAGGATATTTTGAATAGGAGTTCCTGAAGGCTATTTTAGAAATCTAAGTGGGAAACAAAACAAATCTTGAACTTGAATTTGTCTTTTTATTGCCAGGGCCTGGAATGATGACCAGCACGCAGTAAGCACTTAATAAATGCTTAATGATAAACCGATTGATTGAGCTAAGGTATGCAAAGTGATATAAAGAAGAAAGAGTGAATTTAGGGGATAATTTAAAGTAATAAAATTATATAATTTGATGCTCTTTAAAGAAGGTCTTATTAGTCAGATATTTCATTGGTTGGAAGACATTTGGGTTATAAAGCCTTATTTAGGATCCTCTTCACTCAGCTCCAAACCATATAACTCCAAACTGCTTAAAAATTTTTCTAAGGTACTTGATGCCCACATAATAGATTTCTATCTCTTTATCCCTAATGACTTCGGGTTGCTCAGGACAGATTCAAGGAACACAGTTCTTAATATAGGGGGTAAGAAGAAAGTTTCATTCCTCATACTGTCTCTGGTCATTTGAATGGTTAAAATTTTGTGAAACCAAAAGTGCCCAGTTAAAATGAAAACATGTCGAGGTGGCTAGGTGGCTCAGTGAATAGAGTACCAGCCCTGGAGTCAGGAGGACCTGAATTCAAATCTGACCTCAGACACTTAACATTTACTAGCTGTGTGACCTTGGGCAAGTCACTTAACCCCAATTACCCTGCCTTCCCCTTGCCAAAAAGAAAAAAAAAAGAGAAAAAAAGAAAACATGTTCCCTAAAAGGTGGTAACATTAACCCATCAATATCCATTAAGACTTTAACTTCATTTCTTTTGTCACATCAGCTTGCTGTCACTTAGCAAAGATGTTGTCAGAGAAATACATATGGAAGAGGGTGGGAAAGTCTTAAGTCCCCCTCATACTTTATGCCAAGAGCAAAACCTAGGCTGAGGAACAATGGGAAGCAATGTGTGACAATGGAAAGATCACTGCCTTTAGAGTCAGAGGGTAGATGTCCAAAATTGACCTCTGATGATTTGGCCCTCTATAACCTTAGAAAAATCACTTACCTTCCTTGAGCCTCACACCCTTTATCTAAAAGCTTTGAGAATCCTTATCCCAACTCCAATTCACATTGACATGTTGGGTCACTAGAACTTGACTTCATCTCTCCTTCAAGATTCTAGAGATAAACCTGAGGAGTCAGGGGCAAATCTGTAATGCCATGGGCTTGGTCCCCCATGGATGTGCTTCCCCCCAAGAATATTGGTTGAAAGTCATTTAGCCATCCAGCCTTATGTAGCTTTTAGAAAAGTGAATTTACTAAGATGATACAATAAGAAGAGTTGGTATGCGGCAGCTAGGTGGCCCAGTGAATAGAGCACCAGCCCCAGAGTCAGAAGGGCCAGAGTTCAAATCCAGCCTCAGACACTTGACACACTCACTAGCTGTGTGACCTGGGGCAAGTCACTTAACCCCAATTGCCCTGCCCTCCCCCCTCCAAAAAGCAAAAAAAAAAAAAAAGAGTTGCTACAAAACCTACAGTCTGCTACCATCCCCCTCACCCTACAGATTGTGGTACCCTCTCCCTGAGTGCCTACAGAGTGCAAGGGAAAATAGCTCAAGGTTAGAAAACACATATGATCAAAGGGTATCTCAGAGCTCCTTATGGTTCAAAGTCCTCTTCTCTCATTCTTGGGTATTCAAGAATTTTCCTTTAAACATGATGAATCTATGTCCATTCATCCTTGGCCTCCAATGCAGGCACTACTGTGAGCTGATTCAAGAAAGCAACTAGGACACCAAGAGGAAGGTGAGAGTTCCAACAATGTCTGGCCCCTTTGGATACAGAGTGGTCCTCTTCTGGAAAAAGTTGAGGGCAAGGATGGGGAGGAGGAAACGAGATGAATATTGAAACTAAGACCTCTCTCTTCCTTCTACATAGTCTCCCCCTGTAAAGCCAAGCACAAGCAATTTTCCAGAGGACTGCTGCTATGAACAGCTTTTCAAGATTCTGATTACACAGCATAGTGAACTCTCCATTTATTCAGTAACAAACTAAGACCAAACATTCACAGTAAACAGCATTCAGAATGTTATAACTCCACAACTTACCACTAAAATGGCCACGTAGTTTTCACCAAAGTGGTCACATAGTTTTAAACAAAGTACATTCATTTAGTAAATCCTTAATTCAATCACCCTTAAGGAGGTCTTTAATTGAAGCAAAGTGTAAAGGTCAAAGTCCTCCACCCATGAGGTGCAATTAAATTACAATATCATTAGTCACTACTAAGTACCCTTTTAAGGGGTAGTGGAAAGTAAAAAGGCCATCCACCCCTAGATCACAAATAAGTTACAATCTCATCAGTCAGCATTAAACACCCAAGGAGAGGTCTTTTCATCTTAACTCGAGGCAGGCTCTCAGCTTCCATGGTTCCTCTTCCATGGCCCCAGCTCCTGACCAAATCTAACCAACTGCCACCTGAGTTCAAAGGCAGACAAGCACCAAGTTCCTTGTCCAGCTCTCCATGCAGTTCCTGTTCCATATTGAAGTTCACAGTGGCTAGTCCACCTCAAGTCCTTATTCAAATACCAGAAAACCGAGTCCCAAAACCAGAAAGTCAAAGTCATTACAGCAACCACGAAGTTGGTACACATGGTTAATGCAGTGAACACCCACATTCCCAAGCCTTTACAACAGAACAGGTTCCCTCAAGCAGGGATCCTCTTCTCTGACTCACAGTAGCTCTGGCTGGCCCTCAGAAGTTTTGGCAGCTCCAGCTGGTTCTCAGAAGCTCTCAGCAGAAGTTTCGGCTGGCTCTCAGAAGAAACTCTGTCACCCTAAGCTCCATTCTCAAAATCAAAATCACCTTCTCCTCAAAGTTCCAGTGGGTTCTCAGAAGAATTTCTGCCACCACAAGTTCTGTTCTCAAAATCTCTCTTCTCTCCAGCCTGGGCCTCTCCTTATATATAGTATTAGCTTCTCCCTGTTCCACCCCTTCCTGTTATGTCAGCAACAGGGGTTCTTACCTTCTGTTTCTTACCAGAGGCTTGATATAATTAACTTTAAACTAAGTGCTAAGTACCTGTTTACTTGCCAATACAAGGGGATCTTCAAATTCTGTTACTCTTATACTCCCCACCCCTAAGAGGTGTGCTAGAAAACCACAATTCTCCAGTTCCTGGTGTGAATTTCAAATTACTTGATAACTTACACATAACACAGCACTTAAAAATGTTTGTTGGATTACTGAATGTTTATTGTAGAATATCTGTAAGGTGTGGTCAAGTTTCCCTGTGTACTATGATTCTAGTTCAAAGGTCTTTGGAGTCTTAGTCTCCAGGCCAATAACTGAATTGATGGATTGTGTATCTTATCACTTTCCTTAAGTGGGGCTTGGTTGAATGAATCATCCATCCATCCCTCCTTTACATCTGGTAAGGTCTTTGAGTTCTTTTATAGTCAAAGTATCAAACATTCTGGCTGCCTGAATGCAGCCCACAACACTCCTGGGTGTGTATCTGAACTAAATTAAAATGTAATTGAGGAATATTTAACAAACTAAATAAAACAAAGATAATAGCACATTTTAAAACTGTCGCTATGTGGCCCACAGGCATCCTTAGGTATGGTTTAGTGACCACCATCTCTATTTAGTTTGATGTCAGTATTTTACAGCTCTTGATTTATGAGAGTCAAGTACTCAACAAGTATTAATTGAGCACCTAGTATATGCTAAGTACTTAGGAGACACAGAAAAGCAAAAGAGCATGCCCTGCTATCGAGGAGTTCACCATCTAATCAGAGAGAAAACAGGAAAATAACCATACACACACACAAAGAAGCACCTACAAGAAAAATTGGAGACAGACAATAGAGGGAAGGACCATTGCATTAAGTCAGATGATGAAAGGCTCCCCATGGAAGGTGGGAATTTAGCTGGAACTTGAAGGAAGCCAGGAAAGCCAGGAGAGAGAAGTGAGGGAGGATATATCCTAGGCCCAGGAGTGAAAGGAGAGATAGTGTCAGAAAACAGCTGAACGGGGCGGCTAGGTGGAACAGTGAATAGAGCACCAGCCCTGGAGTCAGGAGGACTTGAGTTCAAATTTGGCCTCAGACACTTAACACTTACTAGCCATGTGACCTTGGGCAAGTCACTTAACCCAAAAGCAAAAGAAAAAACAAAGCTGAATGACATAAGATGAGGAGGAGAGGAAAAGAAGCAACTCTCAATGAATGACTTCAACTTCCTCAGCAAAATATGAGGCAAAGCTTTCAGCTATGAGGGTTGGAAGAGGGGAAGCTATGGGAAGTTTGAGTAAATATAAAAATGTTTAGAAAAGGCAATGTAGTAAATAGAATAATGAGTCAACCAGATAGGTGTGAAAGGGTTGCCTTGCTGCAGCGATGGCTTAGGTGAGACTATAACATGTAAGTAGGAGTGAAGGCTGTTGATGAAGAGAATAGTCCTAGGCTGTGACTTGGCAGGGAAAGCTCAGTAATAGGATAAAAGACACCAGAGAAGATACCAGTGGACTGGTTCACCAAAGGGGTTATATGGGAAAGGGAAGGAGTCTGTTCAGAATTTATGGCCGGGAAAAGAATTGAAGGATTAAGGGAATGGAGGTCCTGGTAAGGACAAAAATGGGATTTAAGGTAGCAAGACAGAAGGAGAGATGGAATGACAACAGCTTGCAATCAGATGAGGGAATTTCTGAGTTCATGAACATGGAAGTGGTATATTTGTGGGAGATGACAAAAATCAAGAGCATGATCATCTCTTTATGTACCTCTCCCACTGAGATGAAGTGGAGATGTCAGTCATTAGAAATGAATAACATGGAATACTAAGAGGTTAGGGCATTTGAAAGAGTATCAATATTTAGTTCCCTAGTATGAGGGCAGAAGCTGGGGATAAAAGAAAGACTAAGCTAGTCACTGACCTCATTGAGGAAAAAGGGAGAGTGTACAGGAGGGCAGTAGACAATGGCCACCAGGATTTTCCTTGCGTAGTAGACAGATGCTAAATGTCCCCATGTATTCTCTTAGAACTCAAAGGATAACGTTGCCCTTTGCCACAGTCTTGCCAGGAGGTAGGTATGTTCCTTCTGCCCCATTTAAAGCCTACTCACATTTAGCAGACAAGATTCAGACACTGGGGTGGTTGTGTTGAGTTGCACTTAACTCATTTCCAACAAATAAAAAAAATGTTAACTGCTCCTTGGGAGGGAGAAGGAACAAGCCTTATTACAGGGACACACAGGAAAGAATTCTTGGACATCATTTCTCTCAAATAACATTTAGATGAGTTAAGTGTAAATGAATCTGAAACAGATGGATTGAGTTGCCATTTCAATACCCAGGGGCTTGAGAAGAAGCAAATGGAAAAAGTAGTTGGCAAAATGTGTTTTGATGAACTGACCCTAAAACATCTGAATAATGTTCTGAGAAGTGGTCCAAGCTCGGTATACAGCTGCAGGTCTCTATGCTCCTGACCCCTTGCTTCCTGTTCAGCCCCTATCTTCCCATCAGCTCTCCTTTCCACCTATCTCTCCACCCAAGAATTGGATGGGTCACTGGCAGAGGCTGATTTTCATCACAAGGCTAATTAAATTCTTATGAGTTTAAACCACAAGTTATCTTAGTGACTGTCTATATCAACAGAGCCAGGATGGACGCTTGGAAAGTGGTAGCCAGAGCTATAACTGGTCTGCCTTTTTCTACAGGCAATTAACTACAGAGAATAATAGACATTTTGCACGAGAAAATAATGGATACTTTGGATAAGACTCTTTTATCTTCTTATTCATTAGTTCATTGGTCAAACACTTATTAAACATCTGATATAGAAGACCCTGTGCTAAGTATCGTAAGGAGATGATAATGCTCCATTACATAGTGATTTACACCTGACAAAGTACTTTCTTTACAATAAATCCTATGAGGGAGGCAAGACAGGTTTCACTATCTCCATTTTTATACATGACTGAAGATAGAGGTTAAGGGGTTTGCCCAGATTCACATAGCTAGTAAATAATGGAATCAAGACTTGAATTCAGAGTTTCTTACTCTACTTCTCTTGATTATGCCACCCAAAAAAATCAAGGAAGGAACGAAGGAACGAAGGAATGAAGGAAAGAAGGAAAGAAGGAAGAGAGGGAGGGAGGAAAGAAGGAAGGAAAGAAGGAAGTTTTGTAAAGTGCTTAGCATAATGCCTGGCACTTTATAAATAGAATTTCATCTGTTCCTCTTTTACATTTGAGGAAACTGAGGTTAGGTAACTTGCCCAGAGTCACAGCTAGTAAATATCTGAAGCTAGATTTGAACTCAGTCCCAGTGCTTTGTCTATTGTACTATCTAACTGCTCCTAGCTAAAGGCTGATAATAGAGGAAATCTGCCCAAGAAAGGGAGAGAGAATGGAACCAAAGGTACATGTATAGGGATTAGCATATAAAGGAGAAAGTGTTTATGCCCAAAATTAATAAGGAGGTGAGGGAAATGGGGAAGGAGTAGGGAGGGTAGATAGTAACGGTAATGTGAGGTGATGAATGATCATTCGGAGAGGCAATGTGAGCTATAGGATAGCAAATTGACAGTAGGGTAAAGAAGATCTAAGTTTGTCTTGCCATCTATCCCCCCCTTAGCATACTCTGGCAGTGTCACTTTAGTTAAGCACCTCCCAGTGTCTCAGGCAATTCTCTAAAACTATGGGTGCTCATTTGTTTCAGTTGTGTCCAACTCTTTGTAACCCCATTTGGGGTTTTCTTAGAAAAATACTGGAGTGGTTTGCTACTCCCTTCTTCAATTAATTTTACAGATGAGGAAACTGAGGCAAATGGGGCTAAGGGACTTGCCCAGTATCATGAAGCTAATTAGTGTCTGATGCTTAATTTGAACTCAGGTCTTCCTGACCTCAGCCTCTGTGCATAGCCTAGCTTCTCTCTCTAAAACTATTAGTTACTTTGACAGAGGGAGTTGCTCCCCAGGTCCAGTTAAAAAGCAAAAGTAAATGATCACTTCAATTCAGTCTGGTGAAAATGTTTAGCATACCCATGCTTTAGGCCCTTGGATTTAGAGAGCTCTCCCTCCCCCCTTGCAGTGGATCCTACCCAGATGTCTTGACATTCAGACAGTGCTTCCCAGGGAGCTAATTGGATGCATTGTTGTTTATATTTGAAGTTCTAATCCCTGTCAGATTATCCCACCTGCTGTGAGACTGTGTTGTTTGGCCCGTCATGTCTCTGAGGTGTAATTGTCATGTATGTGTCTGTGGTTAATTGGTGCTGTATTGCTTTTTAATGATGAGTCAGGTGGTGGTAATAAAAACCAAATGGGGGCGGGGTGGGGGGGGACCCTAGATTTAGTTTCATTTAATGACTGTTTGAGTAATGAAAATTAATGGCAGAAGATTCTGAGCACAACCTACTTTGGCCCAGCATGTTTGAACAGCTCTACCTGTATATTCCCTTAACTCCATTTCTTGGGAGAGAATTTAAGAAAGAGGATGCTTGGTTTGGATTTAGAATGTCTATCCATCCCCCTAGGTGATGACCAAAGCTGTCCTGGGCAAAAGTGAGATGTTAACAGTTTTCAATCATTACCGTCATTCTAAGCTCAACTCCACTGAAAACCCTCATGTAGACAGCCCCATTTGACCAGTACCTACCCACCCCCAGAACACCCCCACTGTGAGACCCTGTGATGTTCTCTTGCCAGCCACTGGGCACCCTACTTTGCTAAGGGCATAGAAGAGAGAAGTCATCTAACATAGTCAGCCCTAGGAAGAATCTGCAATACAACTTCATCAATATTCAGCTCCCCATTTCTGGTCTCATGGCTAGCAAACTCCTACCTCTTGTTTTCCCAGTTCCAGTGAAGAAGAGCCACCACTCCCCAGCCATCTCGGCTCTATGCTCCCAACTGAACTCTGTCCACTGCTGCCATTGGGCCCTTGAAGTCCTTTTTCTAATATTAGCATAGTCCCTTCATCTTAGATCTCTTCCTCTTGGGTTCATTCCATTTTCTAGATCTTATGGAGGTCGACAAGACCTTCTCCCTAAAGATCCCAAATCCCTAGTTAACCTCTAAAACTGTCAACACCTACTCTCACGCCTTCAAGCCTTCCCTACATTCTGGATCAGGAAAGAATAGATGTGTTCCTTGTCCTGAACTGTTACTTCCAGACTCCTCTGCTGCCATCACCCAGAAACCCTTCCTTCTTTGAGGATCACCCTAACCAGATACACTATCCTATCCAGATCCTCCTGACAATTATCTACTGCTCCACATGTACCTTTTTTCTAAAGTAGTCTGTTACCTAACTCATAGTCTTCCTCAATCCCTACCCTATATTAGGGGAGTGAAACATAAATGTTTATGTTCCCTCAAACACCTTGGACTCCCAGTACATCTGGCCCCATGACTTACATTTTCAGTTCACCTCAAAAATTCACAGAGATGGTCAAATCATTGATCTCAGCATTGCCTACTCACATAATAATAAAATCCCAGATTTATAGCTAGAAGAGACCTTGGAGGTTATCAGATCCAACTCCCTCATCTTACAGATGAGGAAGCTAAGACTCAGAGAACCTAAATGACCTTGTTCAAGGTCACACATCTAGTCGGTGTCTGGGGTAGAATTTGAACTCAGGTATTCTTGACTCCAAATCTAGTACTCCATCACCAATACCTTTCACCTTTAATCCAGAGTTCTTAAATGCCTCCTTGTCCTATCTTGTCATACCTGGCCAAGCCCCAACCCTGGATTACCTTTAAAATATCTCTTTTCAAGGTGGCTACATGGTGCAGTGAATAGAGCACCAGCCCTGGAGTCAGGTGTCTCTGGGTTCAAATCCGGCCTCAGACACTTAACACAAAACTAGCTGTGTGACCTTGGGCAAGTCACTTAACCCCAATCGCCCTGCATTCCCCCCTCCAAGAAACAAAAAATAAAAAATAAGATTTCCTAAATAAATAAATAAAGATTTAAAAAAATCTCTCTTTTCCATTTGGACTCAGAATACTGCTGAAAGGTGATTAGAGAAAACCATACTGTCATACTGACTGTTGCTATTATCTTTCAGTTGCGTCTGACTCTTTGTGAGCCCCTTGGACTTTTTCTCTGACTGTCTCACTTTCTCTATTTCCAGCTCTCTCCCTCTCATCTCATTAGTTCTTATGGGTTCAAATATCATTTCTATACAGATAATTCCAAAATCTATACATTTAGCCCTTATATTTCTCCTGAGCTCTATTTCCACACCATCAGTTGCCTACCGCATATTTCTAAGCCTACGGTCTGTGGGATTTCCTTGGCAAAGATGCTGGAGGGGTTTGCCATTTCCTTCTTCAGTGGATTAAAGCAAAAAGAGGTTAAGTGACTTGCCTAGAGTCACACAGCTGTCTGTGTGTCTGAGGATGGATTTGAACTCACATCTTCCTGACTCCAAGCCCAGTGCTCCATCCATTGGGCCACCAAGCTGCCTCCTACTGCCTGTCACTCTATACTTCCTGGATACAAATAGTGGGTACAAATTTTAAAACTCAACTTGGCCCTCATTGATACAAGACAATCTTTTGACTCTTCCCAAATAATTTACTCCCTGTGACATTCTCCACAGTGGATGTTTCAAACCCCCTTTTCTTTCCTTGAGACTTTCACATCAACACTGCATCATCAGAGGACTTTGCTTTCATTTTTGACTAAGAAAATAGAAACATTCACTATGAGATCCCTATTCTCCTCTAGCATTCATCTCAAACCCCTTTGACTTAATTACCCATGTTCCTGTCTCCCTTCCAAGCCCAACTCCTTGTCTTCTCTCCTTGATTCCACCACTTCTCATGTCTCCTGGCAGTTTGGTCCACAGTGATCCTCCATCTGTCTCTTTCCTTTTGAGTCTGTCAATATGTGCTGGCTTCTTCCCTGCCACTTTCAAACATGCCCAGGCCTTGCCCACGCTTCAGAAACTTTTACTTGACCTTATTACCCCCTCAAGTTCTATCCTCTGGCTATCCTTCCTTCTAGAGTCCTTCCTAGATCAAGCAGTCTATATTCATTGCCCCCATTCCCTTGCCTTTCACTTAATTCTCAACCTCACAATTCAACTGAAACTGCTCTCTCCAAAGTTAAAAATGATCTTTTGACTGACAAAGCCCATGGTCTTTTCTCAGTCATCATTGTTCTGAAGCTTTCCATAGTACTTGAAACTCCTACTGGATACTCTCCTTTCTATGAGTTTGAGTTTTCCTCACACCATTTATTTTGGTTCCCCACTTTTCTGATTGTCTATTCCTTCTCATCATCCATGTCCTGCCTCCTTACTGTAAGTATCCTCCAAGTTTCTGTTCTGTGCATTTATGTGTGTGTGTGTATGTGCACCTGTCTGTCTGTCCCTGTCTTTGTCTCTGTCTGTCTCTCTGTCTCTTTCTCTCTCTCTCTCTCTTTCTTGTGTGTGTCTCTCTGTCTTACTTCCTTTTACCCTCTCTCCCTCCTTTTCTCTGCCTATCTCTCTTTCTTTATCTCTGGCTCTCTCCCTCTTCATTAGTTCTTATGGGTCCCAATATCATCTCTACATCAATAATTCCAAAGTCTACATATATAGCCTTATATTTCTCCTGGGCTCTACTCTCATACCATCAGCTGCTTACTGGATATTTCTAAAATAATGTCCCATATACATCTCAAACTCAACTGTCAACACAGAACTCACCATCTTTTCCAAAACCTCTACCTCTTCCCAGCTTCCATATTTCTTTTGAAGCTATGCCTCCCCACCCTCAGACATTCAGGTTTGCAACCTCAGCATCATTCTAACTCTTGACTCTCTCTCTTCCCATGACTCTAAGGCCTCCTCACCTCTCACCTGGATTATCATGAGAACCTGCTAATCAATCTCCTTTTCTCAATTCTCTCCTTTATTTAATTGATCCTCTACAGCAGTGATGTCAAACTCAAATAGAGTTGGGCTACTTATCAGTGCATGAGGATCCATGCCAGTTGCACATTGACTTAGTTTTAAAATGAAATGTTTTATTGTACTTTTATTTATTTTATTAAATATTTCCCAATTACATTTTAATCTGGTTCAGGATACATTGGGAGAGCTGCCATTGCATCTGCATGCAGTATGTTCGAAACTCTATACCTGAGGTAAGGAACCTGCAGCCTCAAGGCCACATGTGACCCTCTGGGTCCTCAAGGGCAGCCCTTTGACTGACTCCAAACTTCACAGAACAAATCCCCTTAATAAAAGGATTTGTTGTGTAAAACCTGGACTCAGTCAAAAGGCCAAGCCCAAGAACCTAGAAGGTCACATGTTGCCTCAAGGCCGCAGGTTCTCCATCCCTGGTCTATACATTTCCCAAAGTGTTATTTGTAAAGTGCAGGTCTGACCATGGTATTCTTTCTCTCAAAGAGGCCCATTAGCTCCTTCTTGCTTCTAATACATACTAAGTACTTTCACATTGTTATACACACCTTTTAGTTCCTGAAAGATTTTTTTTTAAAAAAAGGAACATTTCTGTGTGCATGTGTATAACACTGATAAAACAGATTGAGACAAAACTTAAAATAGCCCATCAGATAAAAGTATTTGAGAAGAGACAGAGACGTGCAAGAGGAAAAGACACAGAACAATCTCATGAAATTCCTGGATGAAAGTGGTCATGACAGCAAGGAGTTATTGTCCACCTGCTCATTTGCATATGCTTGTTGTCCAGGTTTTCAAGGACTAACTGGGAAA
>CM053585.1:66278670-66300160 GCA_028646515.1 Pseudochirops corinnae | reverse complement strand
AGGAAGGAAGGAAAGAAGGAATGAAGGAAAGAAGGAAGGAAGGAAGGAAGGAAGGAAGGGAGGGAGGAAGGGAGGAAGGGAAGGAGGGAGGAAGGGAGGAAGGAAGGAAAGAAGGAAGGAAGGAAGGAAGGAAGCAAGGAAGGAAGGAAGGAAGGAAGGGAGGGAGGAAGGGAGAAAGGAACATTCTTCAAGAATCACTGATAAATGAGGGTCTGAAAGCCCCAGGAGTCAGACTTCTGATTTCAATAGCAAAGTTCCCTCCAGAATCTGAAGCTACTTTCTTCAGCAATTATTGCATTTGAGCCAGATAGTGTACTTTTGTCAGACATTCCTGACTAAATAAGCCAGATAAAATTAATTGTTTGGGAGAATCTAAGTCCATTTCCACTTAGGGGTACTGAAGACAGTGAAAGACAGGCCTAAGAAATGGGAAGGATTTTGCCAATTCATGGTGCACACAACCACTTGAGTCCACGAGACAAAGGCAGAAATAAAGTGATGTTTACTTCACTGCTATTTCCTTTGGCCAGACTGCAAAATAGACAGCCTACCCTATTCTGCAACATTGGAAAGAACTTTACCGGCATCAAATTCTAATCTATCAGCTGTTTGATCAAGGAATTTAGTCTGGGATTCAACTGAAAACATCCTTTCTTCAAATCAGTTAGGTAGCTCAGTGACTCCCTGCGCCTGGAGTCAGCATAGACCTGATTTAAATCTGGCCTAAGACAATTACTAGCTCTGTGACTTTGGACAAAGTCATTTAACTTCTGTCTCAGTTTCCCCATCTGTAAAAAAGGATAAAAAACACCTACCTTGCAGGATTGTTGTGAGTTTAAAGTTACATGCTATTTATAAAGTGCTTTCCAAATTTTAATGTCTCATATCATTGTTAGCTATTATCATCAATATGATGGGAAGGCATTTGTATAACACAGCTTTTGAATGGGGAGAAGGATGGGGGTGGGATTAGGTCAGATAACTTCTAACATCCCTACCAGATCCTATGTCCCTTCATCCTCAAGACTAGTGCATATTAAACACTCAGTGACTGTCTGTCGAAAGGATGACTTTTCTAACATTCTACTTGCTTCAGATACCTCCATTTCCCATGTTACTGTAAATAAGTTGGTCCTTGTTTGAAAATATTCATAGCAAATCAGAAAAGAAAATATGATTTGAAAGGAAGAAAAGCTTATTTTGATATGGAAAGTCTTCAATTTTCCAAAGGCCATGAAGGTAATAGAAATGAATTATCTGAAGTAGCAGAAAATTCTGACAATGACATCTCAAACAATGAACTTGGTGAGATGATGTTTTATGTGGCAAATATTATATTCAATGAGGTTTGGATCCTCATCTCCCCCAACACATATTTTTAGCCTATTAAAAACAATTTTATTATTCCCCTTAATGCCTCTCCTCTCCTTAAATCATACATGTCCTTATTAAAAAAAAAAAGAAAGAAAAACATTATTAGTGACTTGTAGAAATATGCAATATAAATGTTAATTTGTATGTCTTCCACAAATTATTTTTGCAAGCTTTTCCTTCCTTGTTGCAGTTACTTTTCAGAAAATCAGTATTTTCTAATTCTCTGGGATACTCTGAACTATCCTAAATTTAGAAAACACAACTAACTTTGCTTAATTATACTGTGGGAAGTTTCTTCTGTTTTCACATTTTTGTTTGCTCAGTCACTGTCAAAAGTAAATGATTTTTTAAAGTTCAAAGACTCATTGCTTCATACTGAACAACATGTGGTTCATCATGTTTTTGAATGACAAAAATGTTGATATAAATTAAATTTGTTATTATTTTATTTTTAGAAACATAGAACATTTAGAGTTAGGTGGGATCAAAGAGATAACCTAGTTTATCCTACTCATTGTGAAGAAGAAATTGAGGACCAGCAATACCTAATCACTTGCCCAAGACCACACATCAATCAGTAGTAAACCCTGGACCAGAAGTCAAGCTCCCTGACTGCTAGTCTTTTGTTCATTTCATTATATTAAAGACAAATGCCAAAGAACAGAATCAACTTCAATCTCATTTCAACTCATCCAGTAGCAATGATATGGGTCAAAAGAATACACACACACAAAAATAAATCCTAAAATCGTAAGTAAGAATTTTAGTCAGTCAAGTTCCTCTGCTTCTAGTAGTAACTGGTAATAAAATACAACTACTCAAAATTACATGTTCCACTTGAAGAACATCAGTTTTGGGGAAAACCAACTTGGAGCCTTCCTAGCTCTTACTCAGTCATGCCAAGATCTTCTCATTTGAATTCCAAGTGGTTTTAGTAGCTCTGTGGTCTACCAGTAAAATGTTACTTTCAACACTGCCAATTCCCAGCCAATGACAACAAAGCATATTTGAGGGATGGGGGCATCAGGGAAAACTCAAAGCCCAGTATGGAAGGAAGTAATCTGTGGACAAGGCACAGGACCATCAGAATGTCATCATTCAGGAAAAGAGAACAGAAGCAATTCTTACCTAACCCAGCAACTATACTTAAATAGAGGCATACATTGCCCAAACATCTCATGGTCATATGTTATCTAAGTTCAAAGTACAGGTTAACCTCCCTCCTAGAAGAGAAGGTAAAAGGGTTTGAGGATTGCCCTGTCCACTCTTCATATTATCAGGGAGAATGAAGTCTTCTTTCAAAAAAAAAAAAAAACATGCCAAAAAGAGAAGGAATTTACTGTTAAAAAAAAAAAAAGGAAGAATAAAAAGTACCTTAAGAGACAGAGGATTCTTGACCTAGATCAAAAAGTTGGAGGGCAGAAGAACATGACAGAAAGGGAATATGGAAAGTGGATGCACAGAACACTGAGTCAAGATATGAGATTCATTCTGATGAAGGACCTAAAACCATAGAGAAAGAGTTAGCTTCTTGCCCCCAGAGGAATAAAGATATGAACCCAAAGGTTCTGTCAGAGAAGAGAGCATAAGGTAAACATTATCAGAACAGATCAGTTAATAGTTTAGAACTCCTTGCTGAGGAGCCCTGAGGTTGCTCTGACAACAATCGAGAGGTCTACTCTCTTCTAAGAACATACACACATACCTACATACATACATACACACATATTCACAAACACACATATGTCTCATGAGTGTGTGTATACACACACACACACACACACACACACACACCTTGGGGAATGGGCAATTTTCTTATCACTGCTGTTAATTGGAGGCAGGGACTTGAGAAAAGAAAGAAGACTTGGGAAGTGACCACTAGTCAAAGAAGATCGTGTCTGCAAATGAGATTTGGATTCCTAGATCATGGCTTTAAAATAGAGTAATGACAGGCTCTTAACTAGGGATGGGGTGAACTAAATGAGGGCTGGTAAGAATTCATTTGCCCAGTGCTCTACACATTTAATTAAAAGGTCATTAAACAAAAAAGAAAGAGAAAAGAAACAATTCCTTTATATACCTACCAATAGCTCTGTATTATAGAGAGTATATAGGGATAGCAGAAGTCATCCAAGAAATTAATATGAAATAAAATCCAAGGAAGGTGAGAGCAACAAAACCCAGTGTTATGACTGTCTTAGCACACGTGAAAAAAGCACAGGGAAAGAAATGAGGACTCAACATCCTAATGCAAGTAGCCAAATTCACACAAGTATATAGAGATTTCGTGGGATCAGAGCCATGACTGGAATATAACTTCGGAAGGATAAAGCTTATTCAAAAGGAACAGGATAGGTAAACAGAAAGGGAAGCATTGTATATTAAGAGGATATATTCAAGTGAGGAAATCCGGAAAGCAAACAGGGGAAATGTGATGGAAAGTGTTTGAGTGAAGATCAAGGGATACAGAAATAGAAGTAATATTGTGTTAGATTACACCACAAATCACCTGGAAAAGAAGAGAAAAAGATGAACTTGGAGAAAAAAACAAGAGCCAGCAACAGATAGATAGATAGATAGATAGATAGATAGATAGATAGATAGATGATAGGTAGATAGATTGATAGATGATTGATAGATAGGTAAATAGATGATAGACAGACAGATTGATAGACAGATAGATAGATGCAGAAATCTCTATCTTTACCTTTCAGTATCTATATAGACATAAATCTCTATATCTATCTGCAAACACATGTGTCTCTGCAATCTAAGTTACTGCTTCATCATTCCAAAGCACCAATTCCTTTAGTATTGAGTCAGCCAGAACCAGACAAGGTAATGGGTGCAATACACTTATCTGTGTACATGTTGTATTTGCCTCACACAGTGCCTGGCACATAATAAGTTACAGGAATGACTGTGGATTGTTTGATAGAATGTAAGTTCCTTGAGGGCAGGAACTACTTAGCTTTTGTCTTTTATTCCTGGTACTTATCACAATGTTTTATACATGGTAGATGCTTAATAAATGCATTTTCAATTAAATTGAATCAAATGACATTTAGTATAGCTATGGAAAAGTGAAAGGATTCATTCTAGGCATAATTATGAATGATACATTTTGGCAGAAAAATGAAAGATTTTGAAAAGACTAAAGACTGATTTTCACTGGAGAACATAGTATGTGAGAGGAGCTCTGAGGGGTAAGCCTAGAAATGATGGTTGGAGTGAGATTGGGGAAGGTCTTAAATGCCAGTATAAGCAGTGGAAAGAACATTAGTTTTGAACATCAAAGGACTTGAGTTTAAATCTCAGCTCTGTTTCTTACTGCCTGTGTAATCTCAGGAAAGTCTCTTAAAAGATCATAGATTTTGAGTTAGAAGGACCTTAGGGCTCATGAAGTCCAACCCTCTCATTTTACAAATGAAGAAAGCAAGATCCAGTGAGGTTAAGTATTTGTCCAGAGTCATCCAGCTAACAAGTGTCTGAGGCAGGATTTGAAACTAGATCTTGCTGTCCCTTAAGTCAATGTTTCCTCTAATGTAATAGGTCCTAAATGATCCTGAAGATTCCTAGCAGTTATTTTTTTTAAATCCTGCCAACTCTTATTATCTTCTATAGATTAGACCTTGTTCAATAGTCAGTAGGGAGTCATGAATGAGCTTTGAGCTATTGAATGACATGATTGGAATTGATTGTTAGGAATTTTGAATTATACTCGGACAAATGATGGATTGAATTCAAGGTAGGAAAGGTTTGACCTGGGTCTCCACATGCCATATAGTGGCATGGATTTGGTGTACAGTTCCAAGTCTATGACATTTATGATCTTATAAGTTTGTAGCGTGACTCTGCTCTCAGTCTTCAGCCTTCCAAACTAGAGTTTTTATCTTCTTGGTCTGTCCTTATATAACACTACATACCTCCCTACCTTATTCTCCCACCCACAAGCCTCTGAATATCTCAGCTGCCCTTCTCTGGGCAATGGTGAATAGTTGTTCTTTCATCTAGAAATGTCAAAAAGAAAATCTTTAACCAAAGGGGACAAAGTGTATAGCAACTTCATTTATAATTTATCTCTTTAATGTCAAAATCGACTGTAATTTGTGCTTAGAAAAAAAAGCCTCTTCTTGGGAAAGAAAAGTCAAGCTTTTATTTATTTATTTTTCAGTAATGCTGGAATCATTGGCAACCAGCTCCTGTTTTTGTCAAGAATACCATGCCTCTGGAAATAAGACCAGAGCAGGAGCCCAGAAATTGTCTGCAAGAATTCTAGAAATTCTCAGATGTTCATTGTCACACATCAAACTGGCTTGGGGAGAAACTGAGCTGTGCAGTAAACATCTAACTAAAATAGCTCACATTTAAATAATGCCTTAAGGTCTGCAAAGAGTTTTACATATGTTATCTCATTTCATCCTTAATACAGCCCTGAGAGGTACATGCTGTTACTATTGTACAGCTGAGGAAGCTGAAACTGAGAAAGGTTTAAGTGACTTGCCCAGGGTCACACATAGCTAGTAAATATCACAGCAGGATTTTAACTCATGTCTTCCTGACTCCAAGTCCAGAAGTCTAACTACTATGCCACCTAGTGGCCTGTTTTGCAAAACAACTCTGACAACAGATTTGCCTTTACTATGATGTGCTAACTAAGACATAGTGGATAGTCCAAGAAACTCCTGCATGTGTGTGTGTGTGGAGAGAGAGAGAGAGAGAGAGAGAGAGAGAGAGAGAGAGAGAGAGACAAAGCTATTCCAATTATTCTCTCTTTTGGGGTGAGCTTAGAAAAACCTTAGAGGGAAGGGTGGATTATATCACCATTAAAAGTTCTGCTTAAAGGTCAATAGCCCTATAACTATGGCATAAAAAATAGGTGTATGCTAGAATCAGCTTGTACCACATCTTATGAGAACTGACTATTGAATTTTCAGTGTCAATATTGACACCTCTGAAATTGGCACACACTACTAATTAGGGCTTAATTTATTGTTTTGTTGATGGTCTAGACTTAAGAACATAATGGAAAAAATTGTTGATATTGTAGACTGTAAACTGAAGTGTGTTGTCTATACATTTTTTTTTCAAAGAGCTGGTTGTTAAACATTTACCAACACACTGAGGAATACAAGTTAATATTTTAACATTTTCTTTTAAAATAATGGTTTGATTAATAGTACCAATCATAACAATCCTAACAGCGGGCATTTCTAGAGTACTTGCTTTGTGCCAGACACTATGCTAAGTGCTTCATAAATATCAACTCACAACAACCCTGAGAAATAGATGCTATTATTAGTCTCATTTTACATTTGAGGAATCTGAGGCAAAAGAAGTTAAGTAACTTATCCAGGATCACAGAGCTAATAAGTATCTAAGGCTGGATTTGAACTCAGGTCTTCCTAAACTCCAGATCAGGGATTCTATCCACCGTGCCATCTTGCTGTCAGAGAATAAAATACAGAATAGATTTTTTTCTCTTTGTTGGCTACCTCACCATTTGAAAGATGGAATTATAATTAAGACAGGTCAAGAAATTATTACCCAACTTGGGTAATAGGGGAAGAGGAAGGAAGAAAGAAATGTTTATTAAGAGCTTACCACCAGCCAGGCATTGTGTTAGGCACTTTATAAATATCTCTTTATTTGATAATGGAAAAGGAGAGCTCCCACAGATGGAGATATAATTGAAATAAATCCACATCACTACTATTCCGTGCCTAAATTGAGGCTTATTTTCTATTTACTAGACTTTTTATCTATTTCATTTACATATGACTTTATCACTTGTGTTTCTCCCTTTGTTATTCTGTACCCCAATGCTCCCCCTATCATCTTGTTCCTGAATGATATTAATTTCTTGATGAAATGCACTATTGCCCTGCCCAATATTTCCTGTGCCTCTCCTTTATTTTTTGAATAAATGATGCCTTTTATCCCATATTACATATGGGTCTTATTCCAGGTGTGGGTTTCATTCCTACAATTCCAAAGAAATATCTGTGAAATAAAATTTGCCTCCTAGCAGGACCTCTAAAGTCATCTTCCTTATTATTCATACTTTACAGCATCTTCTAGAAAAAGATCCTCAAAGTCTGTATGTTTCCCTACTGTAGCAAATGATTTTGGCAATTAGGTAATCATTACTAAAGTAGAATTGAGCATGTTCTATAATTCATGGTCAATTGTGTCTTCCCATTTCATAGTTTCATCAAGAATATCTATAGCATATACATTGAAAATCTGCTTAAAGATATTTTATAAAAATAGATAACTATGAATTTTAAGAGTTAACAAATTCAAATGTATTACCAATCATCTTTTGGGGACATTACTTGTCTGGAGTTTTTTTTTCTATTCTTTATTGGAGATAAATTGAAAAATCAATCTTTGATTTTTAAAAAAAAAATTGTATCACTTCATCATTGAATTTCCAGTAAAGATGGAGGCATGTAAGATCATGGAGGGACCCAACTTCCCCACATACACTCCAACAAAGACATAAGAAGAGCAAACTAAAAAATGTACCAAAAAATCTAAAAAGAAACGAAAGTAAGTTCTTTCATCCAATCTTAGAGTGTACAGAAAGACAGTCAGAAGCCTTTCAGCCTTAGGAAAGAAATCCTGAACAAAAATCACAAGCAAAGAACCTGGCAGGACTTTAACCAAACATGCAAATTTAAAAGGCAATTTAAATAACTTAATCCTATAGGAACTGGTGATTCAAAGAACAAATCAAAGAAGCAAAATATAATTTCATTAAAGAAAATGACCACAGGGAGACAACAAACCAATACTTTTGAGATGTGAACAAAATAATACTTAAGGGAAATTTTAAGTGTCTAAAATTTTACATCAGCAAATGACAGAAAAAAGAAATGAATAAAGTAAGTATGCAACTAAAAAAAATTCCTGGAAAAGCAAAAAAAAAACCTAAACCTCAACAAAATAAGAAATTATAAATTCTGAACATTAAAAGAGAGTATCAACAATGGAAGAAAAAAATTAACAAATCAAAGTAGGGTCTTGTTTAAAAAAAACTAATAAAATAGACAAATCATTAGCCAATCTGTTCTATACAGAGAAAAAAATGCTGCCAATATAAAAATTAAAAAGGATGATATTATGTTTGCTGTCTCAGGCATATATCACGGACTCTTTGGGCCTCTTCATTGTTGTAAGGATTTACATTAATTAAACTTTTCTCTATAAAATGACAATAATCAAGGTCAATGTTTTGTTGTTGTTGTTGTTTTGGTTTTGTTTTGCTTTGGTTTTTTTGCTTTTTGAAGGGGGAAAGGCAGGGCAATTGGGGTTAAGTGACTTGCCCAAGGTCACACAGCTAGTTTGTGTTAAGTGTCTGAGGTCAAACTTGAAGTCAGGTCCTTCTGACTCTAGGGATGGTGCTCTATTCACTGTGCCAGCTAGCCACCTCCTAGGGTCAATGTTTTTATATTAATTCATTTCTAATTTTTCAGTCAACCTGCTTAAGCAACCTGTGATGCCAAAGTCCCCATATATCTGGGCTCATATAAACTTAGTATAATCACAAGGGCTTCCCAAAGATTAGTATTTCTTTGGCTGATTATATCCTGACCCAGAGTTTGCCCTGAGAAATCTTCAAGCTTAGCTTGTGTACAGTTCATGTCTACCTACATGAGAGTTTCCACATGTGTGAGTACTTAGCTTCTATGCAAGCATACAAAGTAATAAATACATATCAGATGCAAGACAGACTTTATTTCACTCCACAAAAAATGCAAATATACCAAAGAATTTACATCCTAAAAAATACAGAAAACTCATTAAGGGAGTCTTAATAATCCATAAATATTAATAACAATAATGTGTGTCCTCTATCGAATTCCCTTTTTCCATGAAGGGGTAGACCCCTTCAAATGACACCACCAGACAGTTGGATCTCCCCTCTGAAGGGAATTGAAGTTAATTTTGACAGTGTGGTCATGATGTGAAAATCCAATGAGTCTTTCACATAAACTAATTGTAGTACCTTTTTGTTTTGACCCACTTCTTAAAGGAAAAGACATTTATGGGTTACTAGATAAACAATCCCTTTTCCATCAGGTAGTACAGTCCAAATAACTCACTGAAATAATGTTACTTCTACCCTTCACTGCAGAGACTACATGGATTGGATGATCCTATTTTCTCTCCTAGATGTAAGCTGCTCAGAATATTCCCTTCTCTGGATAAAAGGCTGAGTATCTGAACTTGCAATAATAAAAACAACCTCTGAGGTTAGGATTGTCCAAGAAATACCCCTAGATTTTGAAATGTTATGGGGGATGGTGGAATAAAGAAATTGAGTAATTATATCCAGATGACAATTTACTTAGCAGGGTATGCAATTGTAAAAACAAATCAGATCCAGGGCTCTTGGTAGGCAAGGACACTGACCCTTGGTTTCTATATGCAACTTGGAGGGAAGGAAAAATGGGGAAAATAAGATTATACGGACTGAAACACCTGGTCTTTGATTGGCGGAGGTGATCAGGAGATACTGAGGTGAGAGGGAGAGGGGCAATTTTTTGACATTCTTAAGTCAGGTGACCTTTGGGAGGAGGAGTCATCTTGTGACTTCTTCAAAATCAGGTGACTTATAAGCAGCTGAAACATAGCTTCACAAAATGGCAGATCAAGGCAAAATGGAGGCATGAATACTATTTTTTAACGTAACAGATTACACCCACTTGGGAAAATCTCCTTCTTATTAGGAGGCAGAGATTCAGCATAATCATTGTCCATGAACTCCTTTCTCAGGACAAATGGGTAAACACGTATATTTCTACTTGAGTCTTAGTTTCTCCATGAAGCCTTCCCTCACCACTCACCTTCATTACCATGGTGATGTTGCTCTCCTCTGAACACTTAAGAGCAATTATGTAGACCACTCATTTGTCACATTGCTTTTTATTGTTCATTATACTTTAACACATATTTGTCTCATTTTCCCAAGTGGAATGTAAGCTTCTGAATGCAAGCAGAGATCCTTCATTGTATTTCTTTGTATTTTCCCAAAGTGTCCAATACTTAGCATAGTGCCTAGTGTTTAATAAATGTTTATTGTCTTACTGACTGTTAAGAGTAGACAGACTCCTATATAGTGTAGATCCACAATAATATTCTATTTTGTTGACTTTATATTCCCCATCCTCCTATGTCCTTCCTCTTATGGGGAAAGAGTTGGAGTGAATAAATCTTCATGATGTGGCAAGCTGAGTTCTATAATTACTTTAAGCAGAAATAAAAAAAAAAGTACACACTTCTCAATCAAGACAATAAGACAAATTGTGAAGGCACATTTCTGAAATCTAGCTTGCTCTTGTCATCCTCCCAAAAAAGTCACTGATGCCGGACTTACCCAGAATATCAGTTTTCAACTATCTATATCATTGCCCTGCAATTCCCCAAGTGTTTAAATGGAAGAGAGTTAGGTAAGAATAAATTCCTTCCCTTTTTTTCTTCCTGAGTCTATAAAAAAATTACACTAAAGAACAAAGCCTTTAAAAAGAACCCTCTTGAAAGAAGCATATAAAGTTCAAAAACAGATCAATAGTCAGCCCATTCTTTTAAATGAACTATGTAGTTTAAAAGACACTGACATTTTCAGTGAGCAACACCATAGTGTTGAAATAACTGAGTTACAAGAATCCACATATCTTAATCACCTAGAAAAACAAAACAATTCTCCAAGCCAATTTTCTAAGTTCTTCAAATAGCAATTTCAAAAGTGAAAGAAAAATAAGAGATGAGAGGAAGCATGTCATAGTGAGTGGAAAGAATGTTGAATGCAGAATCAGGAGACCTGGATTCACATCTCACTTCACACACTATTTGTGTGACCTTGGGCTTGACTTCTTAAGAGTCCCAATTTCCTTTTTTGGAAAATAGGGAATCACAGTACCACCTTCACAGTGCTATTTTGGTAACTGTGACATACAAAAAGTTCAAGAGACATAGTTTCTGGGAAATTAATCATTTTATTAATCGTGCTAGCAAGAATTAATAAAAGAGGTCAGTGACACTCTTGAAAGTCAAAAGACACTCATAGAACCCACTCAGTCCTTATATGCCATTGGAAAAGTGGGTGTTCCTAAGGGTAACAATCAGCTCTGGTTGATTGACAAAAAGAATACTGAATATTATAATGAGTGGTAGACTTATAATAATGAAGAACTGGGGGATGGGACTTTGATGTCATTTACTACCAAATCACACTAATTCTTGGGCAATCTAGACAAAGGATCTATACCCTTGCCTAAAGCTACCTGAGTGATATTCAATTCACCTTAGATTAAATTCTTTGTAAGGTTTTCTAGCTGAGTGAGGCAACAACTCCATCTAGATGAGATAGCCTAGATGGGGTAAATTTCTGGGAAACATCCAGGATCTCCCCCATAATTGGCTATTTAATAATCATTTCTTTCATAACTATATGCCACAACAAATGCATAATACAATACCCTAAACAATGCTGGAGGAAATGTAATAAAGCTGTATGAATTAATATTGAAACCAAAAGAGGAAAATATGGGAGATACCTAGCTAGAGGTTACATTGATATCAGTTACTCACCACCCCCACTCCCCAACCTGCCTGAGCACCTTACACTATAGACCTAGCACTGATAACTATATAGGTTTGAATTATAGGCTTTAACCATGGTCTCTTTTATGCTGTCAGCAATTCACTGTGAACCTTTGTCCTGGTAAAGATGTCAGTTCCCACATTTAAAGAGCATTCAGCACAGACTTTTATTCAGAAACACAGAAACAGGCATACATAAATTCATGAGGCTTCTTAGGAAAGAAATACTCTACCACCTTCCCAAAATAGAGCTTGAAGGGAACTTTTCGTACTCTCAGAAAAACAGCTAATTTCCAGATACATTAACCTTATGGGTAGACTTCTCTGTACTTATTTTTACTCTGGAATTTTATCATTGTTTATTCTCCTACTATCTTTTTATCCATTAAGCAGCAAGACAGGGATGGAGTAGGTTTGAGTTTGAGAGCCATGAAAGTATGAGACTTTTCACTTACAGTAGAATGGAAACTAGATTGTAAATTGGAGTTATTCATGCTGAATAGGAAGAGAGTAGCTATATGGCCTTCTTTCTCCTGGGAGACAGCTAGGTGGTACAATTGATAGAATGTTAGGCTTAGAATCAAGAAGACTAGAGTTCAAATCTGTCTTCAGACACTTACTAGCTGTGTGACCTTAAGCAAGTCACTTGACTTCTATTTGCCTCAGTTTCCTTAACTGCAAAATGAGAATAATAGCAGCACCTCAGTCCTACAAATGTTGTAAAGATGAAATCAGATAATATTTGCACAGTGCCTGCCATGTAATAAATGTTTATTTCTTTCCTTCTTTCCTTCCTTCCCTCCTCCCTTCTCTTCCTTCCTTCTTTCTTTCCTTCTGTCCTTCCCTCTTTCCCTCTTTCTTCCCTCCTTCCTTCCTTCCCTTGTTCCTTCTTTCCTTCCTCTCTCCATCCCTTCTCCTCCTTCCTTCCTTCTTTCCTTCCTTTCTTCCCTTATCCCTTCTCTTTCTTCCCTCCTTCTTTATTTCCTTCCCTCCTTCCCTTTTTCCCTCCTTTTTTCCTCCTTCCTTCCTTCCTTCCTTTCACAGTTTAAACTACTTGACAGTCAGACAACATTAAATCCACCCAACTAGGAAACAGAAAGGAGACATGGCAGAATAAGACCAGATAGAAAGGAAGAATTCTCTTCCTGAAAAAAAATAAAAGGCCCGAGGGAAAAGGGAAGAAGCTCAATTGTGTTCTGCCTGTGGAGTTTCCACACAAAAGTGTTCCACTCCAACCCAAGCTTCATATCCCCAAAGTCTCATAGTAGACATCAAAATGATCATTCATAACAATAGCAATGTCTTTCAGCAGAGTATTTTAGAATCTAAGTTGAAGAATCCTTGCAGATCTGTTCTGGTAGAGAGAGTTTCCATCCCAGTAATTCCCTATGAAGATAAGTCACAATTCCAGACAAAAGGAAAGTTATTTCTTGCTGATCTGTTCATCCTAGGCTTGGTTGGGTAAGAGCTCCTCTCTATATTGTTGCCACTAGTGTTTTCCTAGTCTTTGAGACATTCCAGACTCCATTCTCTCTGTCTAAGAAGAAATGAGAGACCTTCTTCACTTTAGTTTACCCAAATAGGTATGGTAGAGGTATTATTTGTATTAAGTAGGCTGGACTGTTTTCCCTTCAAAGCCGCAAGGAGAATATCTAGATTTGGGTCATCTGGGTGACCAGAGTTTAAACCATTAACTTGACTTCCTTTTTGTGTAAGGCATAAAAAACTCAACCTATGAGAAGCTGGCACACTGGAGGTGTGGTGGAATTGCTGCTGCCCAAGGGACATCTTTCTGAACCTATGTTTCTGAAGTGTTCAATACAGCCTCCATTTACAGGGTAAAAGCATCCATTTAAATGAGTACATTGTAGCTATTTAATCTAAGTAAATTTAATTTAATGAATTTTATGGTCTATGAGTGTTTCACTACATGCCATTGCTGAGACTGATTCAATAGACTGGCCCAATGTAGGCCTAGCCCAGAAAAACAAGGGCTTGGACAAAGTATCTTAACAGCAGCTAAAGGAAATACAGTGGGAGAGAGGGACTTGGAGTCAGGTATCCCTTATGCTCTATTCCTGTTCTCTCTCCTTGGTCAGTGTTTACAACCACCAGCCTGATAAGGCACAGTTCTCATATTCTCTCTTGCCAACGCAAGTACAACTGGCTCTTTAATTTTTTAAGACAACACATGTATTGCACATACAATATTAAATCCCCACTCAATTTTCACCAGCAATATTGAAAGATCAATGTGGTGTAGTTCAAAAATTACTAGATACAGAGTTAATAGACATGAGATAGAATTCCATCTCTGGCATTCTGTTCCAGAAGACAAGTATTTTAACCTCTTTGAAATTCAGTTTTTTCATCTATACAGTGATGATAATGCTTGCATTTCTTACCTCCCAGGCGTGTTATGAGGAAAAGTCCTCATTCACTTCAAAAGACTACATTAATGTGAGCTATTGTTAGTATTACAACTAGTCAGTTATTTAAAAAAAATTTATTAAGTGCCTACTAAGTACCAGTCACAGTGTTAAATACTGAGGATGGAAAGAAGGACAAAAGATAGTCCCTGCCCTTAAGGAGCTTACAATCTAACAGGGGAGACAACATGCAAACAACTCTGTATGTGTAGATGTGTTTGTGTTTACACACATATACACACACATATATATTTACATATCTATGTATACATACATACACGCACAAGATAAATTGGGAATAATCAAGAGAGAAAAGCACTAGCATTAAGGAGGATTAGGATTTTAGCTGGAACTTGAAGGAAACCAGAGAAGCTAGGATACCGAGATGAAAAGGGAGAGAGTTCCAGGCACGGGAGACAGTCATTGAAAACATTCAAAGTCAGGACTTGGAGCATCATGGTTATAAAACAGTCAGGAGGCCAAAGTCCCTGGATCAAAAAATATGTGGGGAGGAGAGATATAAGAAGACCATGGAGGTAAGAAAGAGTCCAATTATAGGTTGATTTATATATATACACCAAACTCTGGCCTTGGAGGCAGATGATTTGTTCTTCAACACTAGAAGTTACATCATCAGGTCTGAGAATATCTTTTGAAAAACACCCTGTGGCACTTTTATCTTGGGAATTATAACTTCCCTAAAAGTCTTAGGATTCAAACCCTGGTTCAAAATACTGTGCCCACCTAGACAAAAAGTGGGCCTGGAGATTAAAAACAGCTTGCTAGTGACTATATCAAAAAGGAGTCAAAAGAAAAAGAAAACCTGCACCTATAATGGAAAAAATGACAAGTAGAAGAGTAGGTTATAATCTCTAGAACTGGACCTCAAAAGAAGAGGAGTGCCAAGTCACATTTTGTCCTTTCCTCTGGGTGCAGTTCTCTCTTCTGGTACTAACTGCTTCCTTAGGTGGATGCCCCATTAGCTCCAAGGAGTACAAAGTCACGTAGCATGAACAGTCGGCCATGCTTCCTTAAGGGGTGATCTCCAATCATTCTAGCAAAGGATGAAGGAAAAGGCATCTTCATTATCATTTTATATTTGAAGAGTCCTCCAGGAGATCTAGGTCTCTGGGTCAAGGGTCAAGCAAGAATCTAGGCTAGGAGCTGGAAGAGACAGACAGACAGAGAGACACACAGAGAGAGAAAGACAGAGACAGAAACAGAGTCAGAGAGAGAAGGGGAGGGAGAGAAAGAGAGAGAGAGAGAGAGAGAGAGAGAGAGAGAGAGAGAGAGAGAGAGAGAGAGAGAGAGAGAGAGATCAACTATACACAACCAGGGCACAGATTCTTCATTTAATCCCATGGAGAGAGATCAGGACCCTTTGCATGAAATATATCCATTCATTCAAGAAAAGCAATTTCCTTCAGGATTCCTTGAGTTGAGTTTCCCTGTCAAGAGACACTTAGTTAGCACAGTAGAAAAATCACAGGACTTTCTAGGACTTAGCAGACTTAGGTTCTTTTCCCAGTTTTGACACTAACTTATTGTTGTGATCTTGGATAATCTCTGTAAGTCTCACATTTCCCATCTGTAAAATGAAGGGGTTGGACAAAGTGATCTCTAAGGTTCCTTAACTCTCCCATATTTTCAGCTTGGTACAGTAGAGAATATACTGACTCTGGAGTCAGAGGATCTGGGTTCAAATCCTATGTATCATACGTAATACTTGTGAGACTTTGGGCAAGTCACTTAACATTCATACATCTGAGTTTCCCTATCCTAAAAATAAGGGAGCTGAATCAGATAACATATGAGGTTCTTTCCAGATTCGTGTTCCTTTGATTAAAAAAAAAAAATCTCACTGGTGCTATGACAATATAGAAAACAAATGACAGCAATGAAAAGAACATTGAACTAGGAGACTAAAATATTATTTTTCCAGTTTTATTATGCTGATTCTCTGTGTGACTATGGGCAAGTTCCTCAAACTCTCTGAGATTTAATTTCCTCATTTGTACAATTACAATAACTGTCATTTTAAGTGGGCAGCCAGGTAAGTAGAGAGCTGGACCTGGAGTCAGGAAGACCTGAATCCAAATTTGGCCTCAGACACTTACTAGCTGGGTGTTCCTGGCCAAATCACTTAACCCTGTTTGTCTCAGTTTCCTCAGCTGGAGAAGGAAATTCCAAACTGTTCCAGTATCTTTGTCAAGAAAATCCCAACTGGGATCACAAACAAACACACAAACAGATACAACCGAAATGGCTTGACAACAAAAATTTTAAGAAGAAGGTTAAATCTGAAGAAGGACTCATTCTGGATATGGAGAAGGAGAAGGATTGAGGAGAATGACCCTGGGAAGGAGGGGAGCTGAAGGGATAGAAGGGAGTCAATAAAATAAGATAATTAAAAATAGTCAGGAAAAGCAAATTGGCAAAAAAGGTTAGAGGTCAGTAAGAAGAAAGGAACGAAATTGTATATGGTTGTTGAGAGGTTAATAGATGCGGTGGAGTTGTGGATGAGGTGTTAATTATAGGTGAAATGTAATCAATGAGCAATTTGAAAGGCCAGGCCTGAAGAACTGAGCTGATATGGAGAAGCATGCGCAATTTTGCAGTGATTTGCATTGTGTTCCATAATCGCATGTCTGCCTCGGCCAAGTGATCCCTATCTGAGCACAAATTGTGGATGGTCTCCCTGCTAGAAGGGAAGGTAAAGAATCTTGAAGAGTAACTCACTACACTTCAAGGACAATGAAGAACATGCAAAATTTAAAAAAAAAAAACAATCACATGTTATGCAGTGTGAATAGAAAAAAGTAAAATAATCTGAAGAGACAGAGCGGTATCTTTACTTTTTATATTAAGAGGTTAGAGAATAGAATAATGTCACAGTAACAAAAGGGAAAAAGAAGGATCTTCTGGGATCCAAAAATAAGTCAGAGATTTTTTCTATAGATATGGAGAGTTGGATACTCAGTAAAGAATGCTCATTTTCCAAGGAATTTTTTTTTAAAAAGCAACCAAAGCTCTGTCTGGTGAGGGATTGTCTGGTACAAGTCAGAGGAAGGAGACAAGAATGCTAGTGGATGGTGACTCCATGCTGGGAGGTACTATAATTGTCATTTAGTACTGTAATACAAGGGGATATTATCTTCCTGAGGTATGTATCCAAAATGTGACAGAGATTTTCTCAAGACTAGTCAAAATGACTCCCACTCACTTCTGACCATTCATGTGTGCATGAATGATATTGTCAGAAGGAACCTAGAAAGCACAATCTAACATTATATAATCTCAGGCCAGAAACTAGATAGGAGCACAGATGTGGTACCTACTTCAAGCAAGGGATACAGAAAAGATAAACAGATTGTGGAATTGAACAGCTGTTTGGAAATTGGTTTCTGGAGAATAAGATTTAGACTTCTGCACCACAGTTTAAAATATAAATGTAAACAGTCTTCTAGTCAAAGATGGAGTCCACTCAACAAAGACATATGAATGGATGTACCTGGAGTCTTGGAAATTAGTCAAAAAGGCTTTAAGTAAAAAAAAAAAATAGGAAAGGGAGACTACCTGTAGATATCAGTGAAGTCAGATAACATATAGAGTAGCTCCAGTATAGGAAAAATGATAGTGGTTGAGATTCCTAGAACTTCAAAAGAGACAAAACTCAAGAAATATTCAGATTGATGGATACCAATGGATGGATATCAATAATATCTGAAAGATAATGAAGAATGGAAGAGGGGTCCCAGGAATGGAGAAGAACAAATGTCCTGCTTTTACTTTTAAAGAGAAGAGAATAGAATCTAAAAATTATAAGCCAGTGAGTTTAATTTTAATTCCTGATAACATTGTAGAATAGATAGGTCATTGAAGGAATGATTAATGAACATTTAGAGAAGAAAGCTGTTTGTACAAAGAGCCAATATGCTTTCACTATGAATTAGTCACTCTGGGGTTACTCATTAGCATTGTTGTCTGTGTTTAGTCTAGAAAAGAGAAGATTTGGGGAAAACCAATAGTTAATTGTCTTCAAATATGTGAAGCATTTGGAGAAAGAATTAGACTCATTCAGTTTGACCTCAGAATACAGAAGCAGAATTGATGGGAAGAAGGTGAGAAGAGGCAAATAGAAGCTTAATAAAGAGCTGTCCAAGAGTGGCCTCCATTGTCTTGGGGAACAACAGCTTTCCCTCATTGGAGAACTTTTTTTGTTTTTTTGTTTGCTTTTTGGAGGGGGGAAGGTAGGGCAATTGGGGTTAAGTGACTTGCCCATGATCATATGGCTAGTTTTTTGTGTTTAGTGTCCGAGGCAGCATTTGAACTCAGGTCCTCCTGACTCTAGGGTCGGTGCTCTATTCACTACACCACCCAGCTGCCCCCCTCATTGGAGATCTTTAAGCGAAGATCTGTTGGGCATGGTATAGAAAAGTTTTTTAGGGGTGTTTCACTGGATGGCTTTTGAAGTTCCTTCCAAATCTGAAATTCTTCCTTGCAACACTCACAGATTTATATTAAGGATAAAATGAGATGATGTGAGGAAAAGTGTTCTACAAATTATAAGTGATTATATTATGGTAATTTGAGGGGCTGTTACATAGCTAATTAATGCCAACGTCATCTTGAAACTGAACTATACTCTCTTGGTCTGATGGAGTTAGTCTAACAATGACATTGGATTTCAACTTTCCAATTCGTTCATGACAGACTATTTTTTGTGCAATATCAGATTTTTTTCATTGAAAGTTTCTAAGGACCTATAGATTCATGACAATATATAGGGTGACAGGAGAGGAGAACTTCACAAAGCTGTTCTCCCAATTTCCAGGTGGGAGTGAGCACATTCATATTAATCATTGCAAAATCAGAGCTCAGCAGAAAAGCTATTGTCTTGAGAGTAAGCTGTTTTCCAGGACTCATTTATTTTTTTGATGTTGTGTCACTGATAAACTGTACCAGCCATGACTCTCTGTGATTAAGCAAAGTTTATTCAGGCTTACATGACTGCCTTTTGAATCAGCCATGGGCTGAATCCTCTATCTTCTTTGGTTATATCAAGGACTCCCAACATTTGGGGGAGTCCAGCAACCAAAAGTCTGAGAAAATGGATTTTCTGTCATGTCATTGTTATAGCTAGAGCAATGAATATAAATCATGCCCATCATATGTACCAAATGTACTAGAAGGAAAGAGAAGGAAGAAGGATAATGGCTTTGTGAATCTGGGACCATGAATCTACCAAAGTCAAAAGCTTTTCCATGCTTTTTCTCTGTATTCTTGTACTATTCTTACCAGCTAAATTAGGGAAATGAGAGTGATGATTTTGCCAGGCCACACCCAAGGACTTTTATGCCACTGGCCAGGTGGAGAATATTCAGAGAAATCAGAGAAGAATTCTATGAACTGACACAGAGTTAAGTGAGCAGAATCAAAACAAACTATATAATTGCTACAATATTATAAAATAAAAGAACTTGGAAAGACAAGAATGCTAGTCAATGTGATGACCAATTATGACTCCAGAAGATTGGTGATATTTCCCACCTCCTGGCAGAAACATGATAGACTAGAGGTAGAAAATGAGACATCTGTTTTCAGATGCAATCAACATATGATTTTGTTTTGATTAACAATATTTGTTAAAAGGGAAGGCTTTGGGAAGGAGGGAGAGGAGAGCAGAGTGAAGGTAGTGGAGAATAGTGGAGAGGGAGGCAGCTAGATGCCTCAATAAACAGAACACTGGGTCTGGAGTCAGGAAAATCTGAGTTCATTTTTGGCCTCAGACACTCATTAGTTGTGTGACCCTGGGCAAGTTACTTAACCTCTGTTTGCCTTAATCCATTTTGTGAATGTCAAACAACTCCAGTATCTTTGCCAAGAAAAAGAAAACCCCATGGACAATGTTGGCATGCTGTGTGTGTGTGTGTGTGTGTGTGTGAAATGAATATTTAGAAATTTCATGTATTTAGAAATATATGTAAGATTTAAGAAATAATAATGAAGCTAATATGAATTTTTTATAAACCGTGAATCCAAAAAATAAACATTTCCTTTCTACTAAAGTCTTGAAAATATAAGTAAGAGGATCTTAAATTGAAAAGGAAGGGGTGGGAGTGGGACAGAGAGAAATTGTATATATATGCCCGAGTCAGATACCAGGCAGAGTAGCTACAATGAAGGAAGAAGAATAGCAATGGAGATACTAATAACTTTGTAGATAGCAAGGACCAGGCCATAAAATCCATGGTCTTAGTTGTCTCTATTAATGGGTAATGAGTAAAGTACATCAGAGACACTAAGTTAAGAAGAAAATTTTTACATCCTAAGTAGCACTAAGACTTTGGGGGATGCGATTCATGCATATGGCTCCAGAACAGTTGTTAATCCTTCATTCTTGAAGAGAACCAGTGTCATCAGGAGGATGATTTCTTGACTTGCAAGTGAATTGGATTTAAGTGACGCAGAGCTGTGCAGAGTCATCAACCTCACTCTCTTCTCCCGAGTCATCAGGATCCAGTGGCAAGAAAAAGGTCAAGAGGACTGGCCTTGGCCCAGGATACAGAAGAGTATAGCTTATTCCAAAGAAATAGGTTGGGGGATAGCAGAGTAGTATTGTAGATTAAGAAGGATACATTCATGTGAGTAAAAACATAAGCCAGGGAACATCATGGAGGACATTGGAAAATAACAGAGAGAGAAAAAGGAGCAACATTGACATTAAAATATACAAAATCCACGTAAAAAGAAAATAGATTCAGAGTCTGGGAAATAGGTCATAAATCTGGCACAGAAACATGCTATAGCTCTGATGGATGGCTTCATATATCTGAACATCTGTTGGACCAAACACACATATTCATATTCTCTCTCTCTCCCTCTCCCTCTCTCTTTGTCTCTCTCTCTCTCTCTCTCTCTCTCTCTCTCTCTCTCTCTCTCTCTCTCCCTCTCCCTCTCTCACCCTCTCTGTCTCTCTGTCTCTCTGTCTCTCTCTCTCTCTTTCTCTCTCTCCTCCTCTTTCCTCTCTCTTCTCTTCTCTTTTCTTCTCTCTTTCCATTTTCATTCTCTCTTCT
>CM053585.1:66259565-66278170 GCA_028646515.1 Pseudochirops corinnae | reverse complement strand
TCTCTCGTCTCTCTCTCCTCTCTCTCTTTCTCTCTCTTTTTCTCTCTCTCTCTTTCTATCTCTCCTCTCTCCTCTCTCTCATCTTTTCTCTCTCCTCTCTCTCTCCATATTCATTCTCTCTTCTCTCTCCCCTTCTCTCTCTCTTCTCTTTTCTCTCTCTCTTCTCTCTCTCTCCTCTTCCTCTCTGTCTCTCTCTCTCTCTCCCCCAAAAGATTAACAGCTAATACTCTATGATAGCCTCATCCTTCAAAAAGTGGAAGAACCAATCACCAATCAAGGGAGATCCAATCCTGAACATGATTCTCACTTGAAAAGAGGAACTGTTTACTAGGATGGAAATTATGGGAAGCTTGAGGGAGAGTGACCACTCCATCTTTGAATTTGTCAAGGAGAGAAAATCCAGATTTCATCTGACATATGTAGAGTGTGGAAAAGCACATTTTCAAATGTTCAAGGGTAAGATCCTATGGATTAAAATTCTACAGAGGAAATCAGCCCAATTAAAGTCAACAGGCACTTATTAAACACACTTTTTGCACCAGGCAGTGTTCTACATTCCCGGGATACCAACAAAGCACTTTTCTGACACATAGTAGGCACTTAATAAGTGTTCATAGACTGACTGACAAAGACAACACAAGTCCTGCCCTCAAAGAAGTTCACATTCTACTTGGAAGAAAGAATATGTACACATATAAGTAAATATAAAGTATGCTTAAAACTCTGAAGATCAAAGTAGAGAGGAAAAAATTGGGAGTTATCAACATATATGAATGCATATAATAAGGGGCAGCTAGGTGGCACAGTGAATAGAACACTATGCTTGGAATTAGGAAGACTTATCTGTCTGAGTTCAAATTTGTCCACAGACACTTATTAGTTGTGTGACGCTGGGCAAGTCACTTAACCCTGCTTGCCTTAATTCTTCATCCATAAAAATGAGATGGAGAAGAAAATGGCAAACCACTCCAGTATCTTTTCCAAAAAAAATTCAACTGACATGGGATCATGAAGTCTTGGACATGACTGAAATGATGGAACAACAACAAATGTATGTGTGTATGTTATATATGTGATATGTATGTATACATGTATACATATAAACACACATAAGTGTTTGTGTGTATGTAATTGATTAAGCTGAATTTTCAAAAGATATGTAAGGAAGATAAAAAATAGAAGCCAGGATAAGTAATGAATGAAGAAAGAGATATCCAGGAATTTGTTGGTGATAAAGTTGTAGAAAGGGATCCTGATGTAGCACTCTGAGACAGTGTAAGGAGTGCTAAAACTTGGAAAGTCCTGAGGTGGACAAGGAAAGCTATGGACAACAAAAAAAGTTTTATTAGCAATTTTGTGATGTGCTTTGATAGGAGGAATTTCACATGTCTGACCACAGATTCACTAGATTATAGAATGTCAGATCAAAGAAAGAACTGATGTTTAAACTATGGGATGCTGTAAGAGACAAATGAAAAAGACAAAATTGTTGTATGCTTCTTTTGTTTGTTTTATCTGCTAAGAATGATCTTTGGAGCAGAAATGACAGAACAAAAATGGCTAGTAGGGAATCGATGCCCAAGACAAGTAGGAAGATAGAAAGGGAACATCTTAACTGTCATGAGTTCAGTTTAAAAGTCCAGAGGAATGACATCCTTAAATACTAAAAATACTGCCAGATATGTTGCTGAACAACTGTCAATGATCTTGTAAAAATCTTTGAGAAATATAGAGAATGGGAGACTTAAGTCAGGATGAGAGAAGGGAAAATACTTTCCCAATTTCCCAAAAAGGGAAAAGAATGGAATTTGCAAACTGCCAGCCAGTGAGCTTGATTTTTATCTATCCCTTACAAAATTGGAAAAAGCAGCAATTATGAGCATCGTATAATGTATATGGCACAGAACTTGGAGCATTTTATATGGTTGTTGATAACTCAATTTCTTTTTCCTTTGAAAACCACCTGTTCATATGTTTTGACCATTTATATGTCGAGGAATAGATCTTAGACTTATGAATATTAATCAGTTCTTTACACATTTTGAATATGAGACCTTTATCAGGGAAACATATTGCAAAGATTTTTCCCAGTTGCTTGTGTCCTTTCTAATTTTCCTTATTTTAGATTTGTTTGTATAAAAATGTTTTAATTTTATATAATCAAAATTGTCCATTTTATCTTATGTGAGCCTATCATTTGTTGAGTCATGAATTCTTCCCCTTAACCATAGACCCAAAAGATAATTTATTCTTTACTCCTTTCATTTGTTTAAGAAGTGACCTTTTATAGCTTGGTCATATCTCCATTTCAAGCTTATGTTGGTGTGTAGAGTGAGGTGTTGCTTTAAACCTAATTTTTGCCAAACTTCCATCCAATTTTTCCAACGATTATTGTCAATCTTTCCCACCAATACTTCGAGTTTGTAGGTCTGTCAAACATTAAGTTACTGTGTTTGTTTACTTACGGATGTTGTAAACCTAATTTATTCCACTTCTCTCTCTCTCTCTCCCTACCCTCTCTCCCTCTCCCTCTCTCTCTCTCTCTTTCTCTCATTAGTGAGTTGACTATGTTGGGATGATCTCAAAAAAATGGATAGGTGAGAAAGGGGGATGCACTAGGAGAATGGGAATGAGAGAAAGATAATAGGGAAAATTATCTTACATAAAAAGTCATACAAGTAAGAGCTTTTAGAGGGGAGGGGGAAATTGTAGGGGTGAGCAACACTTGAACCTCATTCTTATTTTAATTGGTTCAAAGACAGAACATACTCAATTGGGTATAAAAATCTGTCTTATTCAACTAGGAAAGGGATGAGAGAAAGGTGGGTTGATAAAAGTGAAAACAGATTGAAGGAGGTGGTGGCCAGAAGCATAACAGACTTCTGAGAAGGGATGGGATAAAAAGAGAGAAAGAAGGATAAACAGAAGAAAATAGGTTGGAGGTAAATGTGCAATTAGTAATAACTGTGAATGTGAATAAGATGAATTCTCTCATAAAATAGAAGGAGATAGCAGAATGGATCAGAAACCATAAGCCATCAATATATTGTTTACAAGAAACACCTGAAACAGGGAGATATTCACAAAGTTAAAATAAGAGACTAGAGTAGAATCTATTATGTTTCAGCAAAAGTAAAAAAAGGCAGGAGTAGTAATCACGATCTCAGGACAAAAAAAGCAAAAGCAAAAATAAACCTAATTAAAAGAAACAAGCAGAGAAAGTCCTTCTTGCTAAAAGACACTAAAGACAATGAAGTAATATTAACACTAAACATATATATGCACCAAGAGGTATAGCATCCAAATTCTTAAAGGAAAAGTTAAATGTTACAGAAGAATTAGACACACACACACGTGTGTGTGTGTGTGTGTGTGTGTGTGTGTATAAAATAAAAATTATATTCAATAAAGGTTCTTGGAAGCATGGATTAAAAGTAACTGGAAATTAAATAATCCAGTCCTAAATAATGAGTGAGTCACAGAACAAATCATACAAATGATGAATAATTTCATTAAAGCGGGTAACAACAATGAGGCAGCGTACGAAAATTTGTGGGGTGTAGCCAAAGCAGAACTTAGACAAAACACACACACACACACACACACACACACACACACACACACACATCAACAGGAGAGAAAGACCAGGTCAATGAAAAAAAAATCTTTAATTAATCAACAAAATGAAAATCCTAAAAATCAAAAGAGATTAATAAAATCAAAAGTAAAAAGAATGTCAAACAAAACTAAGAACTTTTTTTTTATGAAAACAAACAATTAAATAGAAAAAAACCATTGGTGAATTTCATTTTTTAAGAGAAAAGAAAATCAAATTACCAGTATCAAAAAAAAAAAAAAAAGATAAAGTCACCTAGAATGAAGAGGAAATTAAAACAATTAGTAGGGGCTATTTTGCCTAATTATATGCTAATAAATCTGACAATCTAAGTGAAATGGATGAATATTTACAAAAATATAAATTGCCCAGATTAACAGAAGACAAAATAGAATACTTAACCTTTTCTTAGAAAAAGAAATTGAGCAAGTCATCAATGAGATTGCCAGAAAAAATTCCCCAGAACTCAATGGATTTACAACTAAATTCTACTGAATATCTGAGGAATAATCTATCCCAAAATATATAAACTATTTGAAAAAACAAAGGAGTTTTACCAAATTATTTTTATGATAAAAATATTGTTTTGATACCTAAACCAAGGAGAGATCAAAAACAGAAATAAAAGTACAGGCCTATTTCTCTAATGAATATTGATGCAAAAATTTTAAATGAAATCCGAGGAAAGAGATTACAACACCATATCAGATAAGATAACCAGATAGCATTGTTGAAATTTAACTAATAAATTTCCATTTTCTCTGATATCAATTGTTCATTCTTGCTAACTAACTTGAAAGGGTTACATTTTTGTTTAACAAATAGATTAAAAAACCATTAAAACTTCATTTGGAATATTTATAAACTGATTAGAAAATTGTGCTTCCAAGTTTGTTTTTTTGTTCTGTTTTTGTATTGAGGAGAGGGTTGTGTTTTATGGTTTTTTTTTTTATTTTTAGTGTAGAGATATAAGAATTTTCACAGGTGACATGTTTACATTTTTGGCAATCCATGTTGGAGACAATAAGTCCATAAAAATGTCAAGTGCTACAAAGAGGTCAAGAAGGATGAGGACTGAGAAAATGCAATTTCACAAGTGAGAAAGAGATTATTGATAACTTTGAAGAGAACAGTTTTAATTGAGTGAGAAGGATAATAAGAAGGTTGAGGACCTAGATAAAGGATATGATGACCTCAACCAAAGACAGCAGTTTCAAATGGGTTTGGGAATGAAATGAGGACTGAAATGAAGAGAAACCTATCACTTCTGCTCATCCTGTACTCTGTCCTACTGAAAACGGAAAGGGGCTCCAGACACTTCCCACCCAAGTGACACCTGCAGCAACCATGAAGTGACCTGGGGTTGAGAGGATGGATATGTACTGTAAGTACCTGGGTCATAGTTTGCTCGAAGCTTCTTCTACCTGGGGCAGATTGGAAGAGATTAGGAGCTTGTATAGCCAGAATGCCAGCTAGGGGAATAGGTAAATTTAGAAGTGTTATGTAATAATGGTTGAATGGTGAATAGGGTGATCTTCTTTTACCTTACTCCCTAATCTGTGGCATCAGCTTCCTGTTTGTTTCAGAAACAAAATGCTTCATCTCTCTGCTCCATGAATTTTCTCTGAACATCCTCTATGCCTGGAATTCACTAATTCTTCCACTCAACTACTGACATCTCTGGCTTCCTTTAATCACAACTGAAATCTACCTTTCTATATGAAGTCTTCCTCCAAATCTCACTTTCTATAGGAGGTCTTCCATGATCTTTCTCAATTCCAGTGCCTTCCCTTTTTTACTTACTTATTATTTATCTTTTTTTATAGTTTGCTTTGTATATATTTGTGTCTTGTCTCTTCCATTATTAGACTGTAAACTCATTGAGGGCAGGGACTGTTATTAGAGTAAGGGTAGGATGCAATCCATCTTTTCCAGTCTCTGATTGATTACTCCTTTGGATTTTGTAATAGTCTCCTTCAGGTCACTTGTATTACATTCTATAAAGGACCATAAAATATGGGAAAATATAAAGGGGCTTCCCTACATTTTTCCTCCCTGACCCCCACCCTTTTTTTCCCTCATGTTCATCTCCTTTCTCAACAGTCATTTTTGGCCTTCAGCCATGTAGATATTAGGCAGTGTGGAATTCCTGTCTAGTAGAATTTGAACTCCTTGAGGGCAGGGACTGTATCAATTTGATCATTTTTATTTTTTATATCTTATCCCCAGAACCTATCATAGTATATTGCACATAGTAAGAGCACAAGAGATCTTTACTAAATACAATGAAATAGAATTTTTTTTTCTAACTGTAACCCCTGTCACAAAGCCCATTGGTATGGGGCCATCTCCTTCATGGTAGAGTTGAATATCCTGCCCCATGTGAGAGCTAGAGTGGAACCATCTAGAGAACAAGGGAGCATCAGTTCTTGGCCATCCCCTTTGTAATTGTTCAAGTTTTCAGCTGCTGTGGGTGCTTCTGGTTTCTAGCTTCAGGGGGAAAGATGGAGAAGGCCAATTCTGCTTCACATTGTTGAGGAAAAAGATTCTGAAAAGACATGAGAGGAGCTGGTAGTCTCCATCATGTCCCTGTTCCTAGCTCTGCTTCTCTAGAGGCTGCATTGAGTTTTCTAAAGTAAAATCAAGGACTCTCTTTGTTGAGCTGTCTCACTCCCAATGGGAGAGCTCCTTCACTCTGTGTTGTCTGGTGTGTATTTTCCTATATATACCTTCTCTAATTTCTATTTTGCTGATTTGGATGGTTTTCTTTGTTATTCACTATATATTTTCATTTTGGAATTGGTAATTGGTGGGAAGAGGCAACTAGGTGATTCAGTGGAGAGGGTGCTGGAGTCAGAAAGACTCACCTTCCTGAGTTCGAATCTGGTCTCAGAAATTCACTAGCTGTGTGACCTTGGGCAAGTCACTTAACCCTGTTTTTCTTAGTTCTTAATCTGTAAAATGAGCTTGAGAAGGAAATGGTAAAATCCTCCTCTATCTTTGTCAAGAAAAACCCAAATGGGGCCATGAAGAGTCAGACATGACTGCATCAACCAAACAAAAACAAAATTCAGTGGGAAAGGGATCAAGCCTTAGATATAGAGCTGAGAGTCCCTCTTCCCCAGATAGTAATGACAAAGTGATCAGAAATTAGACTGAACCTGATCATATCTCCTAGATTAGTAATATTTAAGGGAGCAGATAGATACAATCCTAGTCCAGTACTTCCTCTCTCTGAAGAAAGCAAAGTAGCTTCTCTGTTTTATCTGTCTGTCACACACACACACACACACACACACACATGCAAACACACACACACATTCTTTTTCTTTCCCCTTTTTCCTTTCTTCTCTCTAGTCTTCTCTTTCTCTTTTTTCCCCAAAATGTAGCTGTAGAATACATACACACATTGGTTCAAATAGTCCCAATATAGTTCTCTGTCGTTCACTCACCAAACCAACTGAATCCCTTTGGATAGCTGTTCAGACACATGTCTACCTTTCTTTGACAGGGTTTTATTGTTACATGAACTCAGGCTGATTCGTAGACTTCTATGTTTTGCCTGTGAACACAGTCAAACTCTTCTGTACAACAGAACTTTTTTTTTTTAATACTATGTGAAAGGCATTATGTTAGAAACTATAGCAGAGACAGAAATGAATAGGACCTTCAATACCTTCATGAAGTTTATACTCTAATAATGGATCTAAGACATACTACAAGTAACTCAGACAAAAGTCAGACTGCTTTAAGACAGTTGGTACATGGAGGGAAATACCTTGTGCTTTTTCATTAGGGGAAGTTGATATGAAAATGTCTTTGAGCAAAGGACTTATCTGTCTCTTTTCTGTCGTTTGACCATGTTCAACCTGTACTACATTAAGGACAGGGAGGAGAAACATGGAGAATGGTGTGAAAAATGATAGATAACTTGGAGATGAAGGATAATAGAAATGGGAAATAGAAACACAAGAGAGTGAGAATTTCAATATTATTCATGAGCCTTGCTTTATACCAGCAAGGCCCCACTTTATCAGATTCCAGTACCAGACTGCAGTGATAGAGTCCTTTATATTGCAATGGAAGATTAAAGCAAATGGCTGTATGACTTGGCATTGCCAACTAACTACCAATTCTTTTTTTGGACAGAGGAGAGTGCAGGAAGGGAATTTTCCCAGACAGATACTACTATGTGACCTAGGGCAAAAGTCATTTAACCACCACACCTCAGTTTCCTCATCTGTAAAATGAGTAATTTGGACTAGATGGCATCTGAGGTCCTTTCGAGCTCAAGATCTAAGATCCTATGAGTCTACAGATTAGGAAGGGCCTGAATGAAATGCAAATAGATGCTTTTTTGGCAGGACAGAGACAGACTTTCTTTAAAAATGTTGCAACATTCACACTAATTCCAAATCCTTCACCTTTTGGCTCTTGCTATGAATAAATGAAGACTAAAGTAGAATTTCATCTCCATTGAATAGTTCTATCACTCTTGTCTATGCGGGGTTATGAAGCCTCACCCCCTTCCCACTGGGAAAAATAAAACAATTTTTTTTCATCCTAGTAAATCCATCTGTTCCAAGCATACAGTGAAGCAACTTTAGGATATTACCATTAGTTCAGGAAAGGCTCTGCCTTGTCAGAGGTTATCTGAAATAAAATGGAAGGGAAGGCTCAAAACCTAAAAAAGTAACACCAATTAAGGGCAAGACTAAGAGAAACCCTAGGGGAAATGCAGTAAATGGGAGATTTGTGTTTATCAAAAAATCCCCAGATAAGCTCTCTTACTACTTAGCTGTCATTTTACCTCTGTGGGTTTCAATTTCCTCATTTTAAAAATGAGAGGGTTGACTTTTAAAGTTCCTTCCATCTCTAACATTACAGGATTCATGGAGAATTAGTTAACAGGTAAACAAGGCCCATACTGCATCAGGATCTGATTCATGTTATTCTCATTAGGAAATAAAAACAATAAAGCATGATATCATACAAAAGGAGCTGGTCTTAGTACCAAGGAAATACGGTTAAAGTCCTGTCTGACTCGTGATTGTGTGACAGGAAAATCACCTAACCTCTCAGTGTCCTACACTGCTGGACTATGTAAATTGGAGAACAATTGTAGATATGCATTAGAAGAGCAAGTTTCCTCAGTGAGGAAACCAAATGAAACCTACTAGTCCAAAACATTAATAACAATAAGAAAAACCCAAACATATTTGGTTTCCCCAAAAATATCTCCCTCACCCACCTTCTATAACCAGAATATTCCTATTAGCAATAATCAATCTATTGATTTATTACGCACCTACTAAATGCTAGCCACTGTGCTAAGTGCTGAGAATGCAAAAATGGGCAACAGAATTAATGACAAATTAATGAAAGAAATGCAAAGGAAGGTGGTCTACCAGGACCAGACCTAAAACTATTTGGTATTGGATAAGAAATAGAGTGGTGGATGAGCAGAATAGATTAGGTACACAAGACACAGTAGCAAATTACTATAGTAATCTACTGTTTGATAAACCCAAAGACTTCAGCTTTTGAGTGATAAAAACTGTTGGGAAAACATATGGCAAAAACTAGGCAGAGACCAATATTTCACATCATATGCCAAGACAAAGTCAAAAATTTAGACCTACAAGGCGATACCAAAAGCAAATCAGGAGAGCAAGGAATAGTTTACCTATCAGATCTATGGAGAAGGGGGGCATTTAAGACCAAACAAGAGATAGAGAACATTATGAAATGCAAAATGGATAATTTTGATAACATTAAATTTAAAAGGTTTTGCACAAACAAAACCCATGCAACCAAGCTTAGAAGGAAAACAGTAAGCTAGGAAACAATTTTTACAACCAATGTCTCTGATAAAGGCCTCATTTCTAAAATATATAGAGAACTGAGTCAGATTTATAAGAATACAATTCATTCTCCAATTGATAAATGTTCAAAGGATGTGAACAGGCAGTTTACATATAAAGAAATGAAAGTTATCTATAGTCACACAAAAAAAGTTCTCAAATCACTATTGATTAGAGATATGCAAATTGAAACAACTCTGAGGTATCACTTCACACCTATCAGTTTGGCTAATATGACAAACAAGGAAAATGATAATTGTTGGAGAAGATGTGGGAAAATTGGAACACTAATGCATTGTTGATGGAGTTGCAAACTGATCCAACCATTTGGTAGAACAATTTAGAACTATGCCCAAAGGACAATCAAACTGTGCATTCCCTTTTATCCAGTAATACCACTAGAGATCATAAAAAATGGAAATGGACCTACATGTACAGAAATATTTGTGAGAAACATGCTTATGGGGGTCACAGGATTCCCAGGAAAGGTCAGGGTGTTAGCCTGAACTGTTCACTGTTCATTGCTTCCCTGGTGGCATGCCCTCAGGAAGATCTATGTGATAGACTCATTCTCACTGAAAGAACTCAGAAACAGAGTGGGCAAAGGAAGGTGTTTATTCACTTCTAGTGAGGAAGTTGGTGTGGTGCTCACTAGGAATGTTCACACTGTTACAGAAGCAGGAGTGGGGTTAAACAGTTCTGCCATTCCTGTCAGAGTTAGGCTTGGTCCAGACTCATCAGGATTACACTCTTTATTACCCTACATTCCCTCCTTATGCACGTGTGGTAGTAAGGATATTTGTGACCTGGGGCCTGACCCCTCAGGTTGGAATTGGTTGTCCCATACCAATGTTTCTATTCCACCTGTTGCCAGGATGACCATTGTCTTACTAAAACAAGATAAGCAAGCAAGCTTCCTCTGCAGCTTGGGAGTGTTGATTATTTCCCAATAACATCTGGGGGAGCAAAACAAGATACCATAATATCCCTTCTTACAATGTTTATAGCAACTCTTTTTGTAGTGGTAAAAAATTGGAAATTGAGGGAATGCCCATCAATTGGGGAAAGGCTAAACAAGCTGTGGTATGTGATTGTAATAGAACACTATTGTGTTATAAGAAATGATGAGCAGGAAAACTTCAGAAAAACCTAGACTTGCATGAACTGATGCTGAGCGAAGGGAGCAGAACCAGGAGGACATTGTACACAGTAAAAACAACATTGTGCTATGATCAACTGTGTTAGACTTAGTTCTTCTCAGCAATGCAATGATCTACAACAATTCCAAAAGACTCATGATGGAAAATGCTGTCCATGTCAAAAAAAGAACTATGGAGTCTGAATGCTGATTATATTATACTATTTTTACTTTGTTTTTGTTTTTCATGGCTTTTCTCATTTGTTCTGTTTCATTTTTCATAATATGACTAATGTGGAAATATGTTAACCAAGAGTACAAGTGTATAATCTATAACAAATTGCTTACCATCTTAGGGAGGCCAGAGGAAAGGGAGGGAAGGAGAAAAAATTGGAACTCAAAATCTTATTAAAAAATGAATTTGAAAACTATCTTCACTTTTAATTGGAAAAAACAAGTAAAATACTATTAAAAAAAGATAGTCTTTGCCCTCAAGGATCTTATAATGGATGGGGCCAATAACATGCAAACCAATATATAAAGCAAGCTACATACAAGCTAAATTGGAAAAGATAATGGCAAATCACCTCAGTCTCTCTGCCAAGAAAACTCCAAATGGAGTCTTGAAGAATTGTATAGGACTGAAGGGAAAAAAAAAGACAGAATTCAGGATAAATAGGAAATAAGTAACAAGGGAAAGCATTCATTAAGAGCCTTTGATCCATTGTAATTCAGGCATTTGGTGAATCTTGGGGTTAAGGATTAGCAAGAAACTGTAGCTTGTACAGCAGCCACATCCTGGTTAAAAAAATACCTTAAGCCAGGTTGAGGGTAACTAACAGGCCTCATGTCTCAAATTAATCAGTGAGTTAGAGAGATGTGTACCCCAAGCATGTGAAGACGTCCCCCCCCAAGGAATGGGCCGATGAGAACAATTTGTTCCAACAGCCTCAAAGGTCACTGAAGCAGACGTTGTCTAGCCCTTAAAACTTGGTTAAACATGAAAGAGGCCAAGGTCATCCACTGTATCCCAGCCCATGACCAGTCTTCTTGACTTTCCTTTTGATACTGAATTTTGACGACTCTCTAAGAGAGTGAGGCTGATGACTTTGTGTGTCTCTGCCCCCATTTAAATCCAATTAATGGACAAGTCAAGACATAGATCCATGATTTCATCCTCTTCTTAGAAAAGAAGGATGAATAACAATATTCTACCCTACGGAGAACTCTGAAAGGATAAAAGACTGAGTAGAGATGGTCTGGAGCCTTGAGTGCTGTTCAGAACCTGTGAGACACTGTACAGAGGGGGGAGGAGGAAAGGGGAGCTGGGCTTGATACCAAAGGGAGAGGAACTGAGAAGGGTAGAGAAAAACCCCAAAGAAAATTCCTGCTTTTCACAGTTTCATCCAGAGCTTGGCTCTGCTGAAGATAATAGTTGTCTTCTCATAAACACTACTATCTAAGATGAAAGGCTCTAGTTTCTATGTCACTGATGATATCATAATTGACACTAGCCTTCAATTGCCCACTCCCCCCCCCCAAAAGTGCTTTTAACATCTCTTCTCTTCAATCTTTATTCAATAGTTTGCGAAAGCCATTTATTAATATCTCAAAGGATAGAGTAAAATGTTCCTTGGAAAAGTTAAACTAGAGATTATTTCAATGAATTATCTAAACTGGACTAAAATTAAAATCAAAGGGAGAGATCTGTTATTGTCCCAAACATCTTGAAACTCTTTCAGTCTTCAGTCTCAGAGGATAATCCAGTTTCTGTCATTTCCTTTGCTAACACAGCTGTTTCCTTTTGCCTAAGCAGCTGGAATTTATCTTATTGTTTCCAGGGTCTTTCTTCAGAATTTGGCTTTTTCTGTTCTTCCCAAATGTGGTATAAATAAGGACATGTTCTAGGAGAAGGAAAGCAAGGGGGAAGAAAACCTCTAAAATTCTAAAAATCTTTTATCCTAATTTTTTTAAAACCCTGCTTTTAATAATCTCACATCTCAGTTTCTTATTTTATTTGGTTTGTGTTGCCAGGCAGATAATCTATACTCCAAGACCCCAAAGAGGCCCTTGTAGATTCTTCAATTTATTTCTTTGCATATATTTTATTTTTCTCCAATTACACGTTAAAACAATTTGTTAACATTTGGGTTTTTTTTAAGTTTTGAGTTCTATATTCTATATTCTATCCTTCCTTCTCTCCCTCCCCTCACCCCTGCCCAAGAGGGCAATCAGATATAGGTTATAGATGTACAATCATGTAAAACATTTCTGTATTAGTCATTTTGTACAAGAAGATTCAAATAAAAGAAAAAGAATGAAAGAAAGAAAGTGAAAAATAGTATTCTTCAAAAAATATAAATTCTTTCTCTGGAGGTGGATAGTACACCTCATTGTTAGTTCTTTGGGATTGTCTTGGATATTGCATTGCTGAGAATAGCTAAGTCACTCATAGTTCTTTATCAAACAATATTGTTGTTACTAGGTATAATGTTCTCCTGGTTCTACTCACTTCACTATGCATCAGTTCATGTAAGTCTTTCCAGGATTTTCTGAAATCATCCTGCCTGTCATTTCTTATAACACAATAATATTCCATTACAATCACATCAAAGTTTGTTTAGCTATTCCTCAACTGATGGATATCCCTTCAGTTTCCAATTCTTAGCCTCCTTATATTCTTTATTTAAAAAAAAATCCTAAATTAGAAAAGAAGAAGAAGATCTGATTGTGAATGGAGTCTGTAGAAAGTTTAACTTACTTCTCTAAAATGATAGGCTGTTATTACAGTAAAGGAGTCAATATGGAACATTTCTTCTAATAGTAATGAATCACTAGGAGACTAATGTTAGACAAGGTTCTGTAACCCCAGAATCTTGTTAATCAAGTATGTCTTTTTAACACTGTAAGAAATGTCCCATTGGGGTCCATAGCTCTGAGACAGGCATCCAGCCTCTTGCTATCTTTCTGCCGCTGGCACTTGGAGCCATTTGGCAGAAGAGAAAGTTACTGTTATGGTCCCCACCCAAGGACTATCTATGGTACAGATCCAGATGCTGTTTATTCATATTTGCAGATATTGCCCACAGGCAAAGCAGAAAATTTATCCAAAATATTCTGCAACAAACTGGGTCACTCTATCACTATGCCCCTCCCTGAGTTCACATCCACACAAAGGGTCTACACTTGACATTGATCTTTCCTCCCTTCAATGGCTCCCCTCTTGTTTCTTGCTTATTCTTGACTATAAGTATCCCATTTTAGCTGCTAGCTTCTGCTCCTGGTCTCAAATGCTGAACAGAGGTGCAGGACACAGTATGCTTCAACTCTCAGCTGTACACTTCAACAAGTGTTCTAAGATCCAAGGTAACTTAATGGGAAAGTTGTCTCTTCTCTTTATAGAATAATGCCTTGGCTTATATCCTGGAGAGCTGTTCCTTCCTCAGCCAATTCCCTCATAAGCAATAGGAATCAATCCTTAAACTATCTGCATGGTTGTGCTTTTTTCCAAGAACACATCCTTAAATCTGAAACAGCTCCTGCCCATGACTATTCTCACTCTCTTCCTGTCAATTTTACCCTTTTTCCGCAGTAATAGTTGCCTTTCATGGTTTTTACCTCAAGAAATTAGAGGTGGAATGATTACCCTTTCCCTGAATAATTGTGATCCTTCAGAGTTACAAAGCATTTTTATATATTCTATTACATTGGATTTTCAAAACCAATCTGTTAGGTAGGTATATTATAATCCCCATTTTACAGAACAAAAACTGAAAGCCACTTAGCTAATTATTATTAAAAAAAAACATTTTTCCCTAGTCAGGATACAGAATAAAAACCATGTTAAGAATTTTTGTTAAATCTGGTTTTTACCGAAAGATATCCATAAGAAAGGCAGAAATGTATGCCAGGAGGCTGGAACATCTCTTTGCCTTTTTCACCTGGCTTTGTTCTTTATCAGATTCATTTACCCAACAACCCAATAAATACTTATTAAAATGCTTTCTATGCAGAAGGCATTGTTTTGGCAATGGGAATACGAAGACAAAAATTTTAACAAATAGTCTCTGCTCTCAAGGCTGTATTCTTCTGCCTGGCACAGTCATTTAATTGTTCATTTCCCAGCAGCTTCATTGCTTGGTCCCACCCTCTGACAAGCATATCACCAGGAAACTTTTCATCATAAACATTGTTTAAGCTTTGCTACTCATACCTCATCAGTACCCTCACTTTGGTACCTTCAGTTACCTCTGATAGGATGACTGCAGGTTAAGGGGCAGAGGGGGAAACAGCAAGAAACAAAACCGACTCCTCCCAAAGCCCCTTTTTAAAAAGTTCCCAGAAGCTCAGCCAACTCTTTATTTCCTACCAACTGCATTGCAGTTGGTTTCATTAGACTCCACCATCATCATGCTCCGCCTCTACCCACCTCTCTTTTCAGCTTCCTTTTGTGTGTTCTCTTGGGCTAACAGATTGTAAAATCCTTCAGAGAACAGACTGAATTTCTTTTTCTTATTTGCAGCCAGGGCACTTAGCACAGTGCCTAGCTCACAGTAGGTAAGTGTTTATTGTATTATATTGTGATACATTGTTATTATATCGTATGTGTTGTTTGTCATGGCCAAATTGATACTTTTCGTAGCAATTTTATGCAAATTCTTATAACTGTCCTAAAAGGTGAGTGGATTTGGCATTATAATCATTTACTGAGGGGGAAAAATGAGACTCAGAAAGGTTATAACATTCACGATGTCACACAGTTATAGACAGTCCCCAGCGATGGGGCATAAGGGGATGGTTCTTATTGGACCTATGGTAATAAAAGCCCTATTCCACAGGTAAGAGTAAAATTGCTACATGGCAATGATGTCTCTTCCACTTTGGAGAATGTTCAAGTTCTAATGGAAATCCCTAAGCTTCAATGTCATTTACAAATTACATTTCCTAAAACAATTTTCCTCCAGCTCTCCAATGACTCTTTGTAATATGATTGTACTGTGAGAGCATGGATGCATTATCTATGTCTAGCCATCTATACTGTAATTCTGCATGTACCCAAAGGATTCCTGAGTTTCAAAGGCAGCAGTGCTGGTCTGGCAAATATTAACTTTTTCAAGAGCTAATTTATCATACCAAAAAAAAAAAAAAAAAAAAAGCTCCTCACCAGTATATTGGGGTGGGGGTGGGGCTTAAAGGGTGTATAACTCCCATGGAAGACTCAGTGTTTTTGGAGATCCCTTATATTAATCATCCAGTTTGCCTAAATCACTGTCTTGTAGATAGTAGCTTTGGGAAGATTTTGCCTTTGATTTTTCGATAAATCCCCAGTCTGAGCAGAGTAAACAGTCAAAATTTAGACAACAATTTAAGCTCTGCCTGGGCATCCTTATCTTTACCCACCTGTGGCTGGTGCTCAGGTTGTTGTGTCTTTTGCACATCCCATCTACCACCTTTTGATTAAATCAGGGCTGGGACTAGAAATGTCACCTCCAGGCTAATCTCCATAAACAAAAAACAAAACAAGACAAGACAAAAACAAAAAAATGAACAATGGTGAAGATCTCTAAGAGATGTGTGTCTGTCTACATCACAATACATAATTTAATTCAGCAAGTCAATTAAGCACATACTTTGTATGACATTGTACTTGGCACCAGGGATCTGAGACAAATGTGCAATTCATTAAGATATAGTTCTGTGGGAATGAAGTTAATCCCTATACAGCTATATATGGTGTTTGGTTCAATTCCACAAGCATTTAGGGAGTTCCTACAATGTGCTAGGCACTGTAGTAGCTTCTGGAGGTAAAGAAAAAGAAGAAAGAAACGGTCCCTGCATTCAAGGAACTTATATCCCATAAAGAAGAAATTGTCCAAGCACAAATACAAAATAATTTCAGTGAGTGAAAGCACTAACAACTGGGAGGAATGAGAAAAGATCTTGTGTATGTGGTATTTGGACTTAACCTTAAAGGAAGCTAGGTATTGCAAGAGGTAGAGGTGAAGAAGGAGAGCATACCAAGTATGGGACACAACCTGGCATGAGGAAAAGAGGCTGGAACCAGAATATTTTCCATAGAGGAGCAGAAAGAAATCTAGTTTAGCTGAAACATAGAGTGATAAGTCTAGAAAGATAGGGTAGGGCCACATCAAAATGTGTATTAAATGTCAAACAGTTTGTATTTCATTCTAGAGGCAATTGGAAACCATTGTGTAATGAGTATTTGGCCCATGCCCACATGACCACAATGGAGGAACCCTTGGGGAAGATGTGAGGAACCTGATTCTAGGAAAGAAGAGTACTGGTGCTTGTAGACTAGCCTCTTTCCATTGAGTGTGTAGCCAGAACTGGCTGTATCTTCAAACTGGAACAATCTCTTTCTCTTTCCTGAATCATCCAGGAGTGAAATGCTAACCTAGGGAAGGCCCTGAAGGCCACCTTCCCTTTTCCCTGTGCCCTTGGACTTCTGTTCTGTTTTGCTTGCCCTTTTTAGTTTTAGATATAGGAAGCAGAGCTTGAATCATGGACCTGGAAGCCCAGTATTCCTTAGTGGATGTTGCAACCAGCCCATCAGGGAAACTCTGAGGAGCCAAGGTCCCTGAATGCAAGCCCAAGGGCAGTCTTCGGACTTGGAACTTGGTGGGGAACATGCTATGTAGGAACAGAACTAAACAGTGAGTCCAATCCCCCTCCTCTCCACAATGCCTAAGATGTTGCAAGGAAATATTTTTTCATGCTTGCTTTTGATAAGCTTTTGAAGTCAATATTTCTTTATAAAACCTGACTATTAAGTGGTTAAATGGAATTGAAGTGCTTTGACACCTAAAACTGAGGGAGCACAATCAGTTGGGGTTTGAGCCAAAGGCAGAGAGGAGGCCCCCTCTGCCTCCTAAGAGCACCTGAGAGGGGTGAAATGTAATACACCTGACTTTCAGGGCATAGGGGCTAAGACTAGAGAATCAGTTACAACTGAACCATATTGAGTAGGGTAGCAATGGAGGCAAATCTGGGCTTTGGAAAAAATTTCTCAGTTTTTAAAAGGATGTTGTGAAGATTTTTTAAAAAACAACTGTATCTAGAATATGAACACTTGAATCTAGAATATGAAGACTTCTTGCAACCTTCACTGGCCCTCACCAAGTAATTTAACCTCTCTGGGTTTCAGCTTCAATATCTGTAAAGTATTTATATATAAAATAAGATCTGCCCTTCCTACTTCACAGGGCTGATCTCAGATCAAATAAAATAACCTATATGCCTTTATATGTCATAAACACTATATAAGTGACAGTTATTATATGTTAATCCCATCATAATCCAAGAGATGGATTCTACTTCATGGAAGTATACACAATGTCCAGAATTAGAAGGCATCTCAAAGGTTATAAGGCCAACCCATATGTATAAAAAGAACCCCTTCTACTACTTATCTACCCCTTTACTTAAAGCATCTGATGAAGGGACTCCATTACCCACTCTAGATGTGCATTCAGAGGAATACAGACAAAGGATTTCGATGTGTTCATTCCCTCTCTTGTTTTCTTTGAGTTTCATTGTAGGTTCCTACAGCACAGAACCTTCCAGAAGACCATTGCCCTCTGGTTATGGGACAACCTCCAACTACAGACTCTTATAGATTCCTGACTTGTAGTGGAGAACATCATCCATCTACTAACTCTCAAGCCCTCATCCACCTTCATCAATAAGTGTCCTCCAAATGAGAGAAGAGAGCAATCAGTGTGTGAGTAAGGCTCTATAATTTGTCTATAATTTGGCTGTTGTGCATGTGAGGGATAATTTATGGTGAAGTTTCCCCATTCTGAAAAATCAAATCTAGAATGGCTTCAGTATTCACTAGGCCTACATTTAGAAGTCACCTGACCTTCTAGCAATCTACGGCTAAGAGCAAAGGAGACCCTCCCCCAGTGCCAACTCAGCACAAGATATGCCAAATAAGGTTAAGACTGCTTTCATTGGACACCCACAT
>CM053585.1:66198245-66259465 GCA_028646515.1 Pseudochirops corinnae | reverse complement strand
TGAAGGCCAGTTGGGGGGGGTTGGGTTTCTGCATTAGAAGATTATATAACCATGGGCTGTCTTCTACCTATTGCTCTCTCCCTGCTGCCATGTGGGCGACAGGGGCAGAGTCCTTTCTCATGAGAAAGAATAAAGACCTTTTCTGACCTTAGAGTCAGACTCTGAACTCTTTCATCTCACCCATGCAGACTTGCCTATACCAATAGGCAATGAGATTCTCTCTGTCTCTGTCTCTGTCTCTCTCTGTCTTTCTGTCTCTGTCTCTCTCCCTCTCTCCTCTCTCTCTCTCTCTCTCTCTCTCTCTCTCTCTCTCTCTCACACACACACACACATACACACACACACACACACACACACACACACACTCCTTTTACAGCAAAAGTAACCAGAACTCAAAGTACAAGCTGCCTTAAAGCATGCAGTTTAAAAAAAAAAATCCTCAGAGTATTATGAGCTCCATAGCTATTGTTGGATCACAGTCTGTTCTTCTGAAGTGGTCAATGAATTTTTGTGATGAGAAAAAATAATTCCTAAATATTTTTTGGTCTTAGGATTACGTATGGAAAAGTGGTTACTAGTGTTTTCTTTCATGGTTGACTTCAAGTTGCACATTCGATGGGAATGCTGTGTGACTTTTGTAATGCCCACCCCACTTGCTAGCATCCAGTGCTATTTTTTCCCAGTGGAAAAGAGGCTATTTAAAGAAATCTGTATTTCACCCCCTCCCCCGTATTCCCTCACCAAAGGTGATTCTCTCTGAAATAGAAGCAGGCAGCATTTGTTAAATGAGACCTCGGGGATATATTGATCCAGTTTGATTCCAGAATAACTCTCTAGGGCTTTTTGCCTTAAGGCTTCTTTTGGAAACCCAATTACAATTCAGAGTGTCTGACACCTTGAAGAAATGCTATTCAGAAACAATTTGCATTTTGGAACTTTGTTCTTCATTCTCATCCTTTCTTTTTATTATTGAGGTCATTTGCATGGAGTAATGGAAACTACACTAAACTAGAAATCCTAAAAACTGAGTTTTTCCTACCTTCTCCATTGACTTGCTTGGTGACCTTGGACAAATCTAACTCTAACCTAGAGCTCTAAATGAGTGCACTCTAAGACTAGTTGAAGTTTTTTGTCTTTTTTGTGAGTTAGCAAAATTCAAGAAATCCACAAATACTCTGAAAACCCTGAGGAATATAAAATAGATAAAAGGCAGGCCTTAGAGTCAGGAAGACCTGGATTCATGTCCCTCCTCTGGCACATAGTAGTTGAATGTCTAAGACTATAAAGTTATAGAACAGTTGCTGATCTACATGGGTGGAGAGAACTCCCTAAACAGTTGAAATCATAGTTTTGACCAAATATATGGAAAGAACATCACCAGTCAAGTTGAGTCAAGTCTAGTCAATAAGCATTTATTAAATGCCTGCTATGTACCAGGCACTACACTAGGAAGTGGGGGTGCCATTAAAGATAAAAATGTTCCTGCTCTCAAGGGTCTCACAGTCTAATGAGGAAGTGTGGTGAGAATAAGTTTTGTTGCTTTAATAGACAATAGGAATAAATTTATCATCTTAACATAATAAATTCCATTTTATTAATTTTGTAATTGTTTTGAGTCATTTTTCAATAATATGATAAGTGCTTGTATGGTACTGTTTGGGATGAAAAATACCCTTCATCCTTAATTTAGTGAAAAAATAAACACAGAGATCTCTTAGGATAAGAACAGGAGTTTATTCTCTTCCCTGGGAGAAGAAGGTGGTCTTCCCCATAACTCATCATGGAGAAGAGCCATATTACAAAAGACAGTGCAAGAATTTATAACCTAACTTAGTCAAGCCCTCTTCCCAACTGTCTCCTCTCTCATTGGTTGAGAGGTATACTCCACCAAATTCTTCCCCAAATGGGACAGCAAGAAAAGAGGGGGGGAGGGTCCCACCAAGGCGGGAAAACAGACAAAGGAAGATAAAAGTGATTGACAGCAGCAATGGAGGAGGGCGGGGAAGGGAAAGTTAACAACCCCAAACTGAGAAGTTTTCACTCATTTCATACAGTACTGACAAAGAAGTCAGGGAGTTTAGGAACCCCAAGTCCCTGGAAAGCAGTCTGCAAAGAATTCATGGACTCAAGCATTCTCTAAGTCAAGGTGGCAAGATTTATTGTTATGCTTTACAGCTGGCAAGAATTCTTAGGGAACCTGCAACCTTAGAGGGGATATAGTATAGTTTATATAGGATAATTACAGTAAAACTTGTGCCAAACATGCTAACTACATGAGTCAGGGTGGGATTAGGGAGGAGTTAAGGAGTGGTCAGTTCTTAAAGGAACATGTGCTTTTAATATCTACTTTGCACATATTTTACCCAGAGTTCACTGAGAAATAGCCCAAGGGGGGCTGCATGGTTTTAGGCTTGAAATGGCACTAAGTCAGTAGCAGTCAGGGCTGACCAAGCTGCCACCCATCAATGTCATGTTTGATGAGATGGATGTTGGGAGTATACATATGTCCCAAGCTAACGAGGAATTCAGGATGTATATAATGAGCTATAAATAATCTAGGAAAGGATTCATAGGTCAGCTTGTTACTGTGCCAAAGGGAGATAAACATTTGTCTGAGTTAGGGAGTTACTTATAGATAGTCTAGTGAAGGATTCATAGGTGCGACTTGTTATTGTACCAAGGGGAAATAAACATGTGTCTGGGACTTGATCTTGAATGGTTGCTAGGCAGAGTATGGGCAGGGGAGAAGGGGCAGAGATAATGCTCTAAGGCCGGAGAGATTTGAGGCTAAGGAGAAATGTGATTTTTACAAACCGAGGTTGGAGCTCAGGCACCCAAGCACCCCATCAGTATGATGTAGTTAAAGAAACAAATGTGTAAGTTCTTAAAGAACTGGTAAGCACATGTGGACCCTCTGATAAGATAGGTCACCAATTTTTAAAAAATTATAGTTTTATTAGTAATTTATGTAAGAAAATATCAACCAAATTACATAGTAAGAAACATAGAAAGACTCATAGCAAGAACTATAAGAAACCACTCAAAAGCTTTAACCATCAGCCTGCTTCTAGGTCATGACTGGCATTGGCTCCTTCCTTTGCATTTCCTCCCGCCACTTAAGACTTGAGCAGCCTGTAGTCACTCAAGGGAAGTGCTAATTGATTGATGTATACTTGGAACACAAGCACCTCAGAGGGAGGCACTTGGCCTCTGTCTGAGCAGAGAAGGGGCCTTGTCTTGAGTCCAATTTTCCAGAACCTCTAAGTTTCAGGTTGGTGATTCGTTCTTAGAAGAGGGTATTATTTGTTTTGTTTGCATGTTTTGATTAATAAAATTTAGTTCCATATATTGAGAAGTATGTATCTAGTGTTCCTATAGTACCAGTCAACAAAAGCTATGGTAAATCAGTTACAAGTATGCACTGTGAGTTACAGGGAGAAAACATGGAAACAACTATGTGCAAACAAGATGTATATAGAATAAATTGGAGATACTCTTGGGTGGGGGATTAGACAAGGCTTTGAATCAAAAGTGAGATTTTATCTGATTGTTAAAGACAGCTAATGAAGTTAGGAGGCAGAGATGAAGAGGGCGTGAATTCCAGTGAACACCAATAAAAATGCATGGAGTCAAGAATCCATGTGCCAAGTTCAAGGATCATCAAGGTGTTCCATGTCACTGGATTATAGAGAAGGGCTAGGGGACTAAGGTGAAAGAAGCCTGGAAAAGGAGGAGAAATCCAAGTAATGAAGAGCTTTAATGAGACAAATAGAGGATTTTATATGTGATTTTGGAGGTCATAGGAAGCTACTAGAGTTTATTGAAAGGTTAGTAGGGACAGAGAGGTGACATGGGCAGATGTTTAATAACAATCATGATGACAATGATGATGATGATGATGATGATGATGATAACTAACATTTATAAAGCACCAATTATGTGCCAGGCACTGTGCACATTCTACTGGTTGATGATTCATTAACTATTTTACACTAATTAATTCAGCAAACATTTACTAAGTATTTATTATGTACAAAGCATTTTCTTGTTGTGGGAAATATCTCTGTGCTTAAAGAGTTTTCAAACTAGTAGGGCCTATAAAACATAAATTAAGTTTTATATATATAATAAAAGGTCATCTGTGATAAGTGGCAAGTATGAGACATAAACAGTTATAAGAATTCAGAGAAGAAAAGATTCCCTTCTGACTGATTACTGAAAACTTCATGGAGATGGAAGATGGGGCGATAGCGAATATTTCAATTGTCAGGGATTGTTGGGGAGGGAAACTAGAAAACTCCAGTTGAAGGGAATATTATAGAACAACATGACAAAGATAATGAATGGTAAGAAAATATCAAGTTATATTTGGAAAGCAGTGAATTTACCCCTTTAACTAGAACAAACTTTATGTAGGTGAGTAGTGGAAAATAAGCCTAGATGGAAAAGTTGCTGCCAAATTTTTGATGACTTTGAATGCCAGAAAAAATGGTTGAATTTTATTCAATAAGCAATTTCAATAAGGTTTTCAGCAGCAGAGTTACATGAGAAAAATTAATTTGGCAAGGTTTCCAGAGAAGAGGGACTAGAAGAGGGACAGAACTCAGAATCATGTCATGTGAAGGTCCATTGAAAGAACTGGGCAAATTCAGAAGTATGGTGGTATAGGACAGATTGGAGCTTAGATACTAGGGGATTAGTTATGATAGTCCATATTTGAAATAGTAAGGACTCGAATTAGACAGTGACAGTAGAGATAGAAAGGAATGGATGGAAATTTGAGACATCATGAGGGGAGAATCAATAAGACTTAATGATCAATTATTAGAGAAATGGGAGATTGAGAGAAAGGCAATGCCTTTAACAGAAATAAGAAAGTCGGGGAAATTTGATTTTAAGAGGGAAATAAGTTCAGTTTTAGACAGGGTGGGTTTGGGGTCAAGATGCTGTTTCAATTGAATCTCAAATGTGGAAAAGAACCTTAAAGGTCATCTACTCCATTTTACTAAACAGAAAGTACCCCTGTAAGATCTCCAATGAGGATCTATCCAGCTTCTGCTTAAAGGTCTATAGTGACTACCGAAACACCCCATTCTACTTTTGGACACTAATTGTCAGTCAGTCAACAGGTATTAAGCACTCAAGATGTGCCAGGGCAGCTAGGTAGCCCAGGGTCCACTGGGCTCAGAGCACTGAGCTGGGAATCAGGAAGACTCATCTTCCTGAGTTCAAATCTGACTTTAGACACTTACTAGCTATGTGACCCTGGGCAAGTCACTTAACCTGGTTTACCTCCATTTCCTCATCTATAAAATGAGATGGAGAAGGAAACAGCAACCCACTCCAGTACCTTTGCCAAGAAAATCCTAAATGGGATCATAAAGAGATGGACATGAATGAAATGACTGAACAACAATAATAAAAATGTGCCAGGGACTTTGCTAAGTGCTAGGTATACAAATAAAAGTAAAATGGAATTGTTTGGAAATGATTCCTTAAGTCAAAACCAAATCCACCTCTGCAACTTCCATTCATTCAGGTAAAACAAGTCTAATTGCACTTACTCATGATAGTCCTTCAAAGAAGCATGATGAAGGAAGCCATCATGGTGACTCTCCCTTGAATTTTTTTCTTCCACAACCTAAACCTTCCCAAATTTCTCACCAGATCTTTATAACAGATGGTTTTTATCTCCTCACCATTTTATTCATCCTTATCTGGAAATCCTCTAGTTTGAAATTCTAGTCTTGAGCACACTCAGAGTTGTCCTTTCAGATGACCATGTGGGAGCTTGGGAACTGCTTCCTACTACATGGTGACTCAGACCTGGGAGAAGTTGGTGTTTTGGTAAGATGTGGCAAAGCCCGAGTGGTCTGCTGGTCCTCATTCTAGTTAATGACAGTAGCAAGGGAGGAGGAACATCCCAGTATTATTTAAAAGAAAAGACAGTTTGTAGCTCATCTTGTTGTTTTAGCTCTCTTGCGGGGCAAGGAGAATGCTCTGTCCCTAAACTACTCAATACAGGGGGCAGGGGATTGAGGGCTGTTCTCCTAACCTTCATCCTTGCCACCATTTACTTCTACATGAAGCATTGCCTCAATTAGGCCAGTTTGCACATTTACCCAGGTCAACCTTTCCTGAATAGATGATCAGACATCATTTTTAGGATGAAAGGATCTAGTCTTGGCAAATCCTTTTGAGAACAATAAGTTCAGAAGTCCTGGGTACTCTCAGGTTGAAGCTGCCTGGAACCAGGGAAAGTTTTGTATTGGGTAAGATGGTCAGTGTCAAGAGGATTGGTTCAAACATGACCATTTCATAAACAGAGTTGAACAGCGTAGCACTAAGGTGAAATATAAGGTGTCTAATTAGCAGTCCTGCAAACTATACAATGACATTTTGCTCCCAGTAGATTATAATAACAGGCTAGATTTGAACTTGGGTCCTTCTGACTCCAGGGCCACACTGTGCCACCTAGCTGCCCCTGATTTGCTTTTTAAACAATGGATGGATATAGGAAATTATGTAGACACTGTACACTTACATTTTAGTCAAAGACATTTCACAATATCACTCATTTCTTTGTAAATGATATGGAAGATATGGGCTGAATGACAGTATCGCTAGGTAGATATGGAACAGGTTAAATATCTGGGCCCAAAGAGTAGTTAATGCATTGATATCAACCTATAGTGACGTCTCTAATTCTATTTTTAAATCCTTCTACTAATGTATATTGAGTATAGTTAGCATCTTTATGTAGGTAGTAATAAGTTACTGTTCCCTTACCTGATTCATGTTTTATGCAGTGTATCTATTTGTCTTTCTTTTTTTAAGACACTCTAGATAATAAGTTAAACCATCTTTGGCTGACTTGGAATAGGACTTTAATTAGCATTTAAGTAACTCAGGGGATGCTGGGTCTGGAATCGAACAGATCTGAGTTCAAATCCTACCTTCAGACACATATTAGAAATACGACCTTAGGCAAGTCACTTAACTTCTGTTTGCCTCAGAGGTCTATGACAAGAGCAACTACCTTACAGGGTTGTTGTAATGTGGGATATCATTTTAAAGCAATAGAATAGTGTCTGGCACATAGCAGGTACCATATAAGTGCTAGCTATTGTTAAATATTACAATTATAAATAATGGCATAATTACATATTATAATGATATATAATTTATTATTATTGTAAAAGAAAGTCTAGTTCATCTTATTTAAAGCAGGAATACCCAACATTGAACCAGATCCAACCACATGCCTGGGTCCAAAAAGAGGGACTAGCCGGGTGGAGAAAAGAGTGCCATTTATTTCATGGCCTGTGGGTACAGAAGCAGCTGCTCAAGGTGAGACCATGCTATATCTATAACTGAACACAATACTCACGAAATGGTCTGACTCAGGCAGAATACAAAATGACTAATATTTTCCTCATTCTGGACATTATACTTCTATTAACTATAGATTAAAAGGGCAGCTAGGTGCCAGATATGAGTTCAAATCCAGCCACACACATGTATTAGCTGTATGATCTTGGACAAGTCACTAAACCTTGTTTACCTCAGTTTCCTCATCTATAAAATGGGCTGGAGAAGGCAATGACAACCCACTCCAGTGTCTATGTTAAGAGAAATCCCAAAAGGGGTCACAGAGTTGGACACAACTAAAAAACGACTAAACAAACAAAAACCACTATAGATCAATATATCATTGATCCTTTTCAATAGAACAGGGTCACAGTCGGTCAAAGAGCTCTGTGACATTTCATTAGAGACTTCACTATAGGTTGATATCAATGCATTAACTAGTCTTTGGGCCCAGATATTTAACCTGTTCCATATCTACCTAACAATACTATCATTCAGCCTATATCTTCCATATCATTTACAAAGAAATGAGTGATATTGTGAAATGTCTTTTACTAAAATGTAGGTGTACAGTGTCTACATAATTTCCTACATCCATCCATTGTTTAAAAAGCAAATCAGGGGCAGCTAGGTGGCACAGTGTGGCCCTGGAGTCAGAAGGACCCACATTCAAATCTAGCCTCAGAAGCTTGAAACACTTACTAGCCACCTTGGGCAAGTCATATAATCCCAATTGCCCTGCTCTCCCCCTCTCCAAAAAGCAAAAAAATTAAATAAAAGGCAAATCAGTTTTGTTCAGTATAGCTTCTTCATGACAAGCTCCTACTGGCTTTAAAAATCACTCGTGCCTTTCTGAAGACTCACAAACCATTGCTTTAATAATGTATTTCAAAATTTTTCCAGAAGTCAAATCCTAGCTCACCATACCATCATTTAAGAAAATTTTCTGATTCAAAATTCTGGACATTTGCCCCATTCAAATCTTGCAGCATCTCTGCTATTGCACATGATTTTTGTCCATGTCAAATCATCAATAGCAGCTCAGTAATCACATCTGACAATTCTTTCAGTACCCTGAAGCGTAGCTCCTCTGAGTCTGATGATTTGAATTTATTGAAGTCAGTCAGGTGCTCTCGTACTATCTCCTCTCTTATTTTGAATTCAAATCCCTCATTAACCATTTTGCTCTACATTCCTCAGTCTGGAGACGATTCTGCCTGGGAGAGAAAACAGAAGAAATAAAATGAACTTTGAACCCTTCTCCATTCTCCCTTGTCAACTACCATGATGCCATCTACTCCAGGTGGTGGTCTCATCCCTTCTTTGGGCTTTCTCTTGCCTTCATCATAGTTTAAAACAACAACAGTCCCAAGCACTGTTTTTGTTATTGCTAGCAATCATTTCCACTCTGTGGGCATCCTCTTTAGCATTCACACTCAGTTGTATGCCTCTGTTCCTGGAGCCTATTTATATCTTTTTACAAGTCACCCTTTTTCTGCTGCATTGGAATTATTTTTTGTTTATGTCATCAGAATATGTTTCTTGAAAGCATCCCATCACTTCTGAGTTGATTTATCCTATAAAACTTTATGCCATGAAATCCTACATATCCTTTCTGAAATCTACTCTCTCCCAACTTAAGATTTAAGTAGAATTTTTTGCTTCAATATACTGTCATTTAAGATTCCATGATCACTTTACTTCAAGGTTTTTAATCATTCTTACTTTTTCTATCATTTTTTTCCTTGTTGAATAGAGCCATCTCCAGAATGGATCTTCCCCCAATAGCTTCCTTTGTTAGTGTTTTAGTTTGCATCTGACTCTCTGTAACCCCACTTGGGGTTTTCTTGGCAGAAGCACTGGATTGGTTTGCCATTTCTTTTTCCAGCTCATTTTACAGATGAGGAGATTGAGACAAACAGGGTTAAGGGACTTACCCAGAGTCACATAGATAGCAAGTCTCTGAGGTCAGATTTGAACTCAGGTCTTCCTGACTTCGGGCCCAGCTCTCTACCCATTGTACCACCTCAGTGCCCTATCTTTTCCTTTATCTCCCAAGAAAAGAAATTATTATAAGATCTCATTAAGTAAAATTTTTCTCAGCTACTCTGCTTTTAGCATAGAGAGCTCCAGAAGATGTCTTAATGGTTGAAGCTCTCCTGCTACTCTTAGGTCAGACCTCTGTGCCAACTTTGTGATCTGCTTCCTGATTTCTCTCTTTTGACTGGACGAGCTATAATTTACTCCTCCCCAGTATGGCTTATGGAACTTACCCAAACGTTCTTCACCATTAATCCTCTGTTGTACTCATATATATGGGTACAAGTTTATGTATGTATATGTGCACAGTGCTATTCCAGCACCTCTTTTATATGATATTTTTCAGTTAATAAATATACAGGCAGTCGTGGTTGGGTTTGGGGTGTTTGCCTACCTAAAGAAACACTCAAACTTCCACCTCTCACTCCTATTGACTGGTTTCCTCATTAAGTTTCTCTGTGTGGTCATATAGGCAGTGAAAGGCATACATAACTCAAAAGTTACTTTTAAAAAATCACAGAAATTCTATCAACAGCCCATCACCCACCACCCCAGGATATGATAGGGGAAAAAAATCTCCTTTCCTTTTTGGTTAGCTTCCTCTCTCTTAATCTCTAACTATGAACATATAAACTTGTACAAAAATAAGTGTAAATGCCTTGCATTTTAGTATCAATTTCAAGTAGTATAGGAATATACTAAAATATACAAATCTAATAATATTATCAGTTTGGGAATTCTTTCCAATGATAAAGATACTCATCCCACTGATACCTGCCCATCCTATATGACTGTCAACCATATCTTCCTGAAAGTTCATCACTTGGGATAAACCCAAAATAATGGAGGCTTCCTTACCTTCTCCCAATATTATATAGTCATCAATTAGGCACTCTGCCCATATATGTTATTTCCATCTCTCCATCTCTCTCACTCTCTGTCTCTAACTCAGTTTCTTTCTCTCACATGATTGACCTATCTTCCCTTTCTGTCTTATAATTTCTTGATGGCATCCTTTATTATTGTTCTATTAAGTTCCTCATTGGCTATATGTTGCAGCCTGTTCACACCTACCAAAGCAACATAACACAAGGTATAACAAGGTGTGATAGGATATCCAGACAAGAAAAGTTACCTTTCTACCCTCCACCTCCATCCCTTTTCCCCATTGATCAGGGGGAAAATGGGGAGTGAAGTAGTCAGATAAAAGACAGCTAAGATTCCACACCCATGTGCAACACTCTAGTAAAGAGGGAGAATAACAAAGGGGCTGTGAATAGATTCTGGATTCTGGTAGTCTTAGCAACCTAGTTTACTAGCTCAGGCTAAATTGCTCTCTGCTCTTTGCTGTGGCAGGTGAAAGATGAAATGACTGATGAAACAAAAGTTTGAGCTGCCAAACATACTGATTTATTAAACAACACCTGGCAATTGCCCAACAACTCAGGACCAGTAGCCTCCAAATGGAGGGGGAGACAGACTTTTGTACATTAAAAATAATTAATCTATACTAATTAATCTGTACTATAAATAAGGCCAATTAATTTAAAGGAAACAGCATGATGTTGGGTAAATTGATTTCTAACTGGATGAAAGATTAGGGACTTTTCAAGTTGAAATGGGGCTAGCAAACAGGTACAATTCCCTGAATTCAAAAAAGGAGGTGTCCCACTCCCCCAAGTATCTGTAAACAATCAAAGAAACATGGAAAAAAATTGAATGATCAGTATGGGGCCAGTTTTCAGATAAGACACATGGATCACTTGAGATGTATTAATTGCAAGAGAACTCCTTGCATCAATCTTCAGATCTGACTGGGTCTTGGATTAGCATAACCTAGGTCCTTGGTGAAGAGTTTCTAAGCAGGAAGTGGGGTTGGTCAAGCTTCCCGGCCACACAGGACTAGTTTCAAACAATGCAACAAAATTTTCTCTCAATTTCCACAATTGAATAAAGTTTTTTTTACAAGATGGAAATTGGACTAGACCCATAAATGTGTAGAAAGAGAATTGAATTGAGTTACAAGATGGAGTCAGGTGGTTCACTCAATTCACACAATTAACCACTTGCTGTCCTAACCCCCTCCATTTTCTCACTCCTAAGGCTGCTCTCACTAGCATTTGATTATGTTTTCTCTCCTCAGGGCAACACTTTGTTCCTCTTCCCTGTTTGGTCACCCGCATAGTCCTGATTTCTATTGCAGAGATCTGTTCTCTTTCCTCACCAGTTCATTTCCAACTCAACCATGATACTTCTTTGCTAGAAGAAAGTTCCTTTCAAAGTTAAAAGCCTTGGAAGACTTAAGGCACTCTCCATACCAGAGACACTTTCCCCAGCCTACCAAGTCTTCACCAGCAACACCCACTGAGCAGGAGTCTACATAACAAATACCCTTCTATTGGAGTAGTGCATGAAATAAAGCACATTTCATGATTTTTTCAATTTTATCTATGAGATTAAATTTATTTTTTTGCATTAAAATCTCTTGCACAACTTATTATTACCCAGACTCTGAACATGCTTATTTTCTTTGACTTACTTGTCCTCTTCACCATTCTGAAACTTCCTGCTTGGAAGACATAGATGGGCTACTTTCTTTTTGTTCCTCTATTTTTAATTTAAATTCCTTTGTAAGAAAATTTCTGGGCAAATATATACTTCACAGCTTTTGTTAAATGAATTCCATCCCACATGAAGGACCCATCATTCCTGTGACTTATGCCCTGGACCAGAAATCCTAATCTCATTTTTAGACAATATCTTCTTAATCAAGTGCTCACTTCCCATACTTACTCTATCTTTTGAAGCTCCTAACACCAATAGGTAAGAACTATTAAAAACATTATCTGTGTTACTGTAATATGAGAAAAATGATGGACTTGGAATCAGGAAAGACTTAGATTTAAAACCATGACACTTATAAGCCTGGGCAAATTCTTTAATCACTCTGAATCTTAGGCTACTCTTCTGTGAAATAAGGATAATCAGATTTTTACTATTGTCTCCTAGGGATGTTGTGAGCAAACTGCTTTATAAACCTTTAGATAATGTAAATATATGAGCTTTTCCCCTCTTTACTGGTATATAATGGCCTTTTCGCCACTCAGACCTCATACTGAATTATTTTTTGTTCCACTTTAATTAGTTGTCTTATCTCTTTATTGTAAGCCCCATGAGGGCAGGAGTCAGATCCTTTGTAATTCCCTATCCTCTAACATAGTGCTTTTCATATATAGTAGGAACTTAGTGCATTTGTTAGACTGAGTTAAATTTCCCAAGACCTCATGACCCCAAAAGTTGCTTTCTGGGTTGCTTTTGCCAGTACTTTCCCACCATGTGAAATATCAGAAGTGGCTTGACAAGACTTGACAAGTGTTGGGACACCCTGCATCATACCCTGGGAAGATAAACCGACTATGTGTAATGTATTATGCTTGAGAACATGCATAGAGATAAATGTAATATGTGATACCTTGAGAAAAGAATAAGAACCTGGTATGGTCAGGAGAGTTTGTCAGAGAGGCAGCATCTGAGTGAGTAAGAATAGAATTTGAAGAGATAATTATATAAATAGCAAGTATTACAGGCATTGGAGATGGTTTTTATTAATGTATATAGTCAAAAGATAGAGCATTGAGTTGGATGCATAAGCAGTCATCTGATTTTGCTGGAAGTAGGCGCAGGAAGAATCCCTGATGATCATCTCTGGCATGCATCCTTCACTGAGTTTCCCTACAATCAACCTTATTACTAAACATCCATCTCCAGCTCACAGCCCCAGCTGAGCCCATCCACCCTATATGTTTGTTGCTAATAGGAATCTCCAACTATAAGGATTTATTTCTTCTTCCAATCTATAATGAAAGGTGTCTGCTGTCCTGGAAGAAGCCCTGAATCCTCACCACTATCCTTTGGACCATTCAAATATGTTTGTTTCTCATTCAACTCAGTTTCACCCTATGTGGAGTTGTTCTTTACCTGGAGCCACTTAATTTGTTATTTTTTTTTTTTAAATGATAGCCATGTTTCAAGATAATTGGGTTTCTTTTTAATCTTAAACATTTTATTTGATGCATTTAAAAACATTATTCAGAGAAGGGTCTATAGGCTTAGCCAGACTGTCCAAGAGGTTCATGACCCAAAGAAAGTGAAGGATCTTTGTTCTACCTACCTCTAACAAGAATATTCTCGTAAGAGGTAGAACCAAGATGGTGAAGGAAGAGGAGGAAACAGTACAGTGAGGTCTCCCCCAAAAACTCCAAATAGATCTAGAGAATGTACCAGACTGAATCCTGATGGGACCATCCAAGAAAAAGTTAAAAGTCCTTTTCTAAACTGAGGTCAGCATAGAGAGATGGACAGAGAGGTCTGTAGACAGTTAGAATGGGATCTGGTCAGGAACACACTATCCTAGGAATACTTCAGGGAAAGGCTGTGCATGGAGACCAAAGGAGATGCCAGGCCCATAGCAGAAGATCCCCAGACAGGCCCATGCCAATGCACTGTGACATGAATAGGTACCAAATGGCAACTTTGTTGTTTACAAATCAGTTCTGGGTCACAGATCCAAGGTGGCATGACATCCTGAAATAATATTCAATACATCAAGAAAGAAGCAAAAAGATCAGCCCAGACCTTTCCTCCAAGAGTGCACATAGCACTCAAGTCCAGTATCAAGTCCTAAATGAGGAAGAAAGCCAGAAGAATGAACAAACAAAAGAAGAATCTCTCCATAAGAAGCTGTAATGGTGAGAAAGATGTTCCAGACACAAACCCAGAAGAAGAGAATGACCCCAAACATAATATAAGCATTGCTTCAAAGAAAAACAAAGCTGGGACACAAATTCAACTAGAATTCTTGGAAGAGATGAAGCAAGAGTTTAAAAGAAGAGTTTAAGATGTCTTTACAAATGAAATTAAAGTGCATAAGGAAAATATTAGAAAAGAAATGAGAGCTATGGAAAAAAGAACTGGGTAGATAATTAACAACTTGGCATAATTATTATAAAACTTTGCCCAAGCAACAAACTCTCTAAAAATTAAAATGAACCAAATAGAAGGCAATGACATTGTGAGACAAGACATATTAAAACCAAGTCAAATATTTTTTAAAAAAATAGAAAACACTATAAATTATCTCATAGCAAAAAAAAAAGACCTGGAAAACAGATTGAAAGGGGGAAAAAATTAAACCACCTGAAAATCATGACTGAGAAAAAAGAGCCTAATTGTTCCATTTCACCAATATATAAGCCCTACTTTTCCTAGGTAATACTCTTATAGGGAATTCTTCTATAGTCCTTGAAGCTACTGCAATGGGATGTTTAATTGTTTTTAATCCCCTTTCAGTTTCTTAGAGAGAAATGTTGTGGTTTACATTTCTACTCTACTAAAAATTGGGTTATTAATTTGATTCATAACTAGGAAAAAATATTATAACTACTCAGATTTCTTAGAACCAGAGGGCAAAGGGGAAATAAAAAAAAATTACTGGTTACTTCCTGAAATAAATCCCAAAATGAGAACTGCCAGGAACATCATAGTCAAAATCCAGAGCTTCCAAGTCAAAGCAAAAGTACTGCAAGCAGTCAGAAAAGACAAATTCAAGTATGGAAGAATCATAGTTAGAATCACACATGATTTCACTGCCACAATGTTAAAGGAATAGAGAATTTGGAATAATATATCCAGAAAGCAAAGGAGAAAGGCTTATAGACAAGAATAACTTGCCCAGAAAAACTGAGCATAAGCCTATGGGATGGGGGTCGGAGATGGAATTTTAAAGAAATACATGACTTCTTAGCATTTCTGATGAAAAACCAGAGTTGCATAGAAACCTTGAAATTCAAATGCAGGAATTTTGAGAAATGTAAAAAGATAAACACAAAAGAACAATCATAAAGGACTCAACACAATGAAATACTTATAGTTAAAAATGGGGAAATGATATATATGTTCTCTTGAACCCTATTATTATGACAGATCATACTGTGAGTCTACCTACATCATTTTGTATTTCTCAAAGTCAGAGTATAAAGAAATTATTCTCTTTTACAACTAGAGGGCAATCATACAGTACTTTTTATTCATCTGGTAACTACTGTTAAGTTAAGTACTTTTTATTCATCTGGTAACTACTGTTAAGGGACTGGGACACCAGGGCTAAAGAGATGCAAATCATGCAATCATAGAGCTAGAACTGAAAGAAATTTTAGAGGCCATAATTTTATAGATAAGGAAACATGAGGTCAGTTTGCAAAAGGAGAAATTTGACTCTTTATTTGTCCCCTCAACACCAAGCAAAGCACCTGGCAAATAGCATGTAATACATTATTATGGGATCAAATTGAGTTGAATTGATGCACATGGGCATCAGGAAGTAGTCAGATGACAGGCACACATGACCTTGCATAATTTGGAGGCTACCTGAGCTTTGTGAACACCTGAGCATTTGAGGTGAGACAAGGGTGTGGTGAATGTAGTATGTATGTGTGTTTTTCCAAGTCAGAACAGAGTGGCTTCAGATGAGTGAGGCAACAGAGTATCTCTCCACCTTCCTCTTGCCAGCACTGTAGCATGATATGAATTTAAAATAAGAAATATTTAAAAATTTTGAATCTGGGAGCCCTCAGTCACTGGGATTGCTTTTGATCTCCTTTCCCTTTATGTTAATTGTGATGTATGTACATGGGGTTAGAGTTTGTAATCCACAAAATGCTTTCCCCACAATGTATACCAGTATGGAGTGAACAATAACATTAGTTTGAAGATCTTATTTGAAGTATAGCACATCAGAGTTGTTGACAGCTGGCTCCAGGTTTCTGTTTCCAAAGAAAAATTCCCCTAAAAGGAACCTAATAATCTAACAATAGTTAGTTGAGCATTCTTGGCTCCTCTTAGAAAATGGGCATTTATAAATGATTTATTCATTCATTCAGACACTAATTATGAAAGTACAAATCACGTTGTTTTAATCAGATCAATTCTTCAGCAAGAGTTATGTAATGTTGTAACTTGTTCTTAATGATACAATCATCTTGCAATATTCCAGGGCAATCATGTAAATATAGCACTAGTGAGTGGTGCTATAGAAGGAACTTGATCTTTTCTGTTTACCTCCTCTTTCTGGAAGGGGCAGATGAATCTCATCTAGACTTTATTTTTGTTCCCTTTCCTTTTTCACTTTCCTAGATATTTAATTAGCCAACCCTGTTACAACTAGCTTACTTTATCCTAGGCACAATATAATGCCCCTCAGGTTCACCTGACCCCTTTCTCTACTGTTTTGTGGAATTTATACAAAGTTAAAAGTTATTAATCACAATAGCCCAGAGCCCCCAGTTAAGAAAATCTTTCACATTCAGACAAAAGTTTAGCTCCTTGTCCTAATTTAAAGTTTAGTGTATCTCTACCTAACTCTTGGTCTCTTTATGCTTGCAGCAAAATCAGCTTACAGGCAATATTTAGGCAAAAGGAGTGAATGGAGTAGATTACAGTGTCTTTTGCTGAACAGAAACAGGAAGGGGAAGTTGGAAAAAGAACAGACCTTGGGAGGAAACTTTCCTCCATCCTTGAACAGGTGAGTGTTTCTTTTAGCTTCAGTCCAAGTCCTCTGTCCTGAGACACTTTCAAGAACCAATGACTTGCCTCAATCTTTCCCTTCTCTGCCAAAATTCAGTCCACATTTCAGCCTCTCTTTTTGATTTCTCCATTTTGGTTTATCTTTTTAACTATTGCCCCTATGCTACCAATTCTTTCTAGCTTAGATTACTAGATCCCAGCTAGAGCTGGTGATGTTGTTTCTTCACTGTTGCTGCTGATGCTGACCTTTTGAAGTTTTCACTCATTTCTCTCAGTCTCAGCGTGTTTCTTTAAGAACCCCCAGTCATGACTCAAGATAGTTCAAAGATGTTACCCAAATCAGTCTTAGGGCCAAGAGGATATATTTGTCCCTCTAAACTGCAATCCCAATATGCCAGTCAGTTCTCAAATCCCTATGATATAAAGAAAATAGAATCTGAGATGAAGAGGTGGACTTCAGAAAATCTTGGAAAGACTTATATGAACTGATGCTGAGTGAAGTGAGTGGAACCAGGAGAATATTATTCACAGAAACAGTAACAGTGTGCAATGGCTGATTTTGATAGACTTAGGCCTTCTCAGAAATGCAAGGATCTAAAACAATTCCAAAGGACTCATGATTGTAAATGCCAACCACATCCAGAAGAAAAAAAAAAGTCAGAATGCAGAGAGATGTAGATTATTTTCTTTTTTTGTTTTGTTTTTTTTCTCATGTTCTTTCCCATTTGTTACAATTCTTCTATGCAACATGACTAATGTTAAAATGTGTTTAATAGGAGTGTATGTTAGAGTTATATCATATTGTGTGCTATCTTGAGGAGGGAGAGGGGGAGAAAGGGGAAAAAATTTAAAACTTGTAGAACTGAATGTCAAAAACTAAAAATAAATAAATTAATACATTTTAAAAAAATAGAACCTAAGAATAACCAGATTCTTCTATCTTATGTCTCCATTCTTTTCATTTTATATTCCATAAAAAAAATAAACAACTGTACCATCCTTTGTCATTCACAATTAACTTTTAAGCTGCGCTGGACTTAGAACCTTGCCAATCTCCATCCAGTGTCTCTGGTATTCCTACATGGTAAGGTAACAGGTTAGAGAATATTGTTGTTAAAAATAATTTCTCTTATCTCATTTTCTAATGAACAGTTTCAATTTTTAAGGCCTTTAGCCTTTCACATAAACAGAAGGGCTAAATCTCTAATTTTAGGTGTCCTTGTGATTACTTTTAATAAATTCAAGTGGAGATATCTTTTCTACCATTCCTGTTCATTCCATGACTAACCAATGAATAGTGACAGGGCTCAATGGAAATATGTTAAGTTGTATTCCCCTAGAACTTTTTGTGAGTTCTATCCTCTCTCCTATCTATGGTAGGCATACTCAATATTGATTTTTAAAAAGATAATTATTTAATAAACCCTATTTCTGGGCAACAAGAAACTGCCAACTTCCAAAGTCACCCTGATTTTCAAAGCTGATTCTTTTAAAAATCACTGACTGAACATTAACCTGTAGGATCAATTTCTAAAACACTTATAAAAATGTTGTTTTCCTCGCAGAAAAGAAATGATAGTTGAAGCCAGGCAAGTAGGTGAAGGTCTCCTGGGAGAGTAAGGAAAGGAGATGAGGGCCAGCAACAGAACCCTAGGGAAATGACATAATTGAAAAGGGTGAATGGATCTAATGGGAGATGAGACAGAAAGGAGCAGAGAGAAGGATTAACAAGGAAAGGAAACCAAGTGGTGTAACGCTATGGTATAAACCTGGAGTGAAGAACCTTTGGCCTGAGGCTGAGATCCATCATATCACTTAATTCTGTCTGGCCTAGAGCAAGTAGTTCTAAAAATATAGACATGCCAATAGCGCTTCTTCCTTTTCAAAATGACATTTTAAGTGCACCCAATCTATCATCGCCGTAACTTATTAAAATGGGCTGATGGTGGAGTAGGTGTCAGTCTAATGTTTGTGTTGTCATGGCAACCAGAGATGAATATTTCAATCTTGTATATGGCCTTCAACAGTTGCTTTTTTTAATTGTGTGCAGTCCACAAATGATTTTTCCCCCTGTAGAGTCAGTGGCCTATGATAGAAATAGGTTCCCCACTCTTTTTACACAGTTGAGTTAAAGTCAATCAAGAGAAAGGGGAGAGAATAAGAATTTATACAACACCTACTATGTGTTAGGCACTATGTTAAGTGCTTTACAAAAATTGGGTTATTGGATCCTCACAACCCTGGGAGGCAGGTCTTATTATTATCCCCATTTTACAATTGAGGAAACTGAGGCAGATAGAGATTAAATGATTTATCCAGGGTCACACAACTAGTAAGTGTCGGAAGTCACATGTGAACTCAGAATTCCTGACTGCAGACCGAGTGCATGCCCTTAAGAAAAAAATGCAGTAGTAATGCCTATTCTTGTCCATCTCACTGGGATAGTTTGAGGGTGATCGCAGGCAAATGTGAAATTACTTTGTACATTTAGGAGGTAAGTATATAAATCCCAGAGTGCAATATTAATATTAAACACAAATTTTAGCTTCCCTTATTTCTGTCCTTGAAATTCAATACTGTCTTATTTATTTCATTGTACATCCAACAGATTAGGTTTCAGCAACCTAAAAACAATATCATGATCAAAAATAGGGATCTTTGTGCAGTCTCAGAGAGAAGCCTTCATCCAGCTGTCCTCATGCTGTAATGAGAAGGCAAACAGAACGCTGATGTAACTTCATCCCATTCTTCATTGCCCTCCCCACTCACTATCTCACTGCTCAGTTTGGAGAAAGGGAAAAAAATCTACCAAGGACTGCCATGTACACAGAAATCTGTAATGTGGCCTTGTAGTCACTGCCTCAGGCTCATTTGTCTCATTCTATCTCAATATTCTCCATCATAGTCATTTCTGTTTATACTTAATTGGTCATTATATAGGCTATGATTGTATGAATCACTATATTCATATCTTTCCTGGTCCAACCAATTTGAAGTAAAATCTTATTCTGACAGGCTACTTATCATCTTTGTTGACGGGCATTGAAATATCAAAATATGAAAATTTCTAAGAGAGTAGGAGAGGAGAGACAGAGACAGAGAGACAAAGAGAAAGACAGAGAGATAGAGAGACAGAGGTGGGGGAGGGGTGGGTACTGGAAAGAGCCCTGTATTTGAAGTAAGAAGGCCTAGATTCAAAGCCTGTCTCTACCATATTCTATCTATGTTATCTTGGGTAATTCATTTAACTTTGCTGGGTCTCAAGTCCTTTATCTGTAAAATGAAAGGGCCAGACTAGAGTCTGGGTTCCTAGTGGTTTTTATGTGTCATGCACACCCTTGGCAGTCTGGTGAAGCCTGTCAACCCAATCTCAGAATAATGTTTTTAAATGAATAAAATAAAATGCATGGGACTACAAAAAAAAACAAATTCTATTGCAATATATGTCATTTTCCCCATCCAAGTGCATGGATTTCCATGAAACCTATCTATAGACTTCCTTGTGGGCCTATGAGCCCCAAGTTAAGAAATTGTGAACTAACTAATCTTTAAGGTTCCCTCTTCCTCTAAATTCTGTACATGATTTGCAGAAGTAGACCTAAACCCTGTATATCCACATTAACTTGACTTTCCCAATAGACAATAAGCTCTTTCAGGGTAAGAACCAAATTTTATATTCTATCCCTCTTTCCTCTCAACATGAGACTAAGTACATAGTAAGGATTCTACAAACTATGCGACTTATCTCCCAGTTCTGTTTTGTATTTTCTCCAGAAACAAAACAAAACAAAATAACATAGTCTCTTTCCAAACAAAATAACTGGGTCATGGTCTTACCAACTCTGTTAATGGATGATTTGTATGGCTAACTGTCTCATCACCCCAGAGGGAAATCATGCACTTACTTGTTGGCTTACACTTTATAAGTATTATCATGGCCTGCTGCCTCCTAGAAACTAGGGCTATATGTATAAGTTTTGTACTAATCTCCCAAAGAGTTAAAGGGTGCATAAAAATGTCATTAATTTATAGGAAAGGGGCAGAGGACTTCTAAAAGAAGGCCCAGGGCCCTCCATGTTAGACAAGATTTGCAAATGACAATTTGATCATCACCCTATTGGAGAATAGTACTCAACATCTCAGAAATTTCCCAACCTGTTTTAGGAAGGTATCTGGACCTTACCATTTTCAGATTATATAGCAATCAGTCTTTAATACAACTAACTCCCCAGTCACCACTGCCAGCCTCTACCACTCACTTAAGATGATCTGATGTTTCCATCTAGACAGCAGTCTGTCTCCACTCATCAGGTTATTTTGATAGGTTTGGAAGTCTGTTTCCATGGAAGCAAATGGTCCTTTGACTATGGATGGGCACATTGCATTCTCACACTTGATGAAGTCTTTCACATGTCCTAGGCAGACATTAGGAACCCAAACTCAGCACGCATGATACTGTTTGATTTCCATATCTCTAGTTCTTAACCATATCCTTCTGTGACTGCTTTGTGTCTTTCTATTGGGAATTCTGGTTCTAAAATTTTGTACTTCCAATACATTTTTATAAATTAAGCAATAATGAAGTTGATTTTGTTTACTTGTCCAAAGAGACTTAATTGTTTATTGGAGGATCTCATGCAAAAGCAACCTTAGCAGATGCTGACCTTTCACCATAAATGCTTAGGATAAGGCCTCCTTCGCACTAAAATTCTGATACTTTAACAAACCTCTGAGGACCAGATAGAAGACTTGTAGACCATTATTTATTGGTCATTCAAGCTCTATGAGAGCTAGGTTTCAAGCAGAGAACACTAAGGTCTTACACTGTTTGAAAGCACCTTTACTAGGATGTTCTTATTATAGGACTTGGAACAGTTGCCTATTATTCAGCACACAGGATAACCAGAAGTCCTGGATCCTCCATAGGCAGCCAGATGAATTATTCTAACCTCTGAACCAGAGGGCTTTAGTGTCTGATTAAAAACTAAGTCTGTTCTTGGCCAGATGCAGCATCTTTATTAGAAATGAATCTTTCCCAAGGTTCAGAATACTGGTTTTAAATCAAATGTTTCCACGGGTTTCTGAGTTCCCAGCATGGGCTTTCACCTCTTAGGCCTTTGGCCAGGCCTCTTCAATGTACAGGGAAGTTGCTTTGCAAGAAAGCACTGTCCTTGTCTGTTCTGATAACAAAGTTTACCACAGCACTGATGTCTATTTTTAACGAAGGCTAAAACTGGGGAAACCAATAGTCAAGTGCCAACTGAACCACAGTTAATAAGGTAGAAACAGTTTTGCTTTCGAGTAAGGAAAAAGGGACCAAAACTTATGAAGAAAAATGCATTAGGCATCTGTAGAAATAAGGAAGTCAGATCATTATTTAAGTGTAACGAGTGGTGTATACAGGAAACCATGTTTTTTTTTTAATATTTAGTATTTTAGAACTCACTTTCCTCATTCAGACACGGAGATTTCTTCTTTTCTTCCTTTCTACTCCAACACACTCAGAGAATCTTATAGGAAGAGAACTTATCCCTTCATTTTATGGATGTGAAAACTGAGGCAGGTGTGATCAAGTGATCTATTCATGATTATATAGCCACAAAGCAGTGGTGTGTAGTTTATATTGGTTGGCAAGCTAAGCATGTCCTGGATCAATCATTAAGTTTGTCTACACAGCACAAAGTGAAGAGGAAATTGGAAATTTGACAACTATGTGGATAATTTGGTTAGTTTAAAATGGAAATTTAATCATTCAGATCCCCAAGTGGTTTTCTTGCGCTGAATTAACTGATTTGCTTGTCTAATGTGACTTTACCCTTCCCTATTTCCATATACATATTTGCTCTAGTGCCTTATTTTTCCAAATTGGCCATAGATACTGCCAAAAATAACTACATGATTACTGAATGTCTACTTTATCCATAATTTTCATATGACTAGGCTTCTGACTTTTTTTCCATTTAAAATCAAATATGAATATCTGTCCTTCCATAGAAGATAGGTAAATGTATATATGTATGTACACGTGTATGCATATACATGTGTGAACATATAAACATGTATTTTCATACTATATATGTATGAAGACTATAATAATGCCAAAACTTGGTCATTTTGTTGTCATTCAGTCGTTTTAGTCATGTCTGACTCTTTATGACCCCATTTGTGATTTTCTTGGCAAAGATACTGGAGTGATTTGCCATTTCCTTCTCTAGCTTATTTTATAGATGAGGAAACTGAGGCAAATAAGATTAAGTGAATTGCCCGGGGTCACACAGCTAGTAAGTGTCTGAGGCCATATTTGAACTCAGGAAGATGAGACTTCTTTGCTCCAGGCCTCTCACTTTATCCACTGCAGCACCACCTAGCATCCCAGATTGGTAATATCAGCCTGGTTTCTCAATATCCCTCCACACTCTCCATGATCCAGAAATTCTGTCATAATTTCTATTCCTCCCAGACAACACTATTTCTCACTCTTTGCCTTTACCCTAAAACTTCAACCCAGAATGCTCTGCCTTTTAGTTTCCTCATGTCTCTCAAGATGACTTAAGTAGCACCTTCCACAGGTGGCCTTTTCTGGTCCAGCCCAGCTGCTAGTTACTTCCCTTCTCGGATTATATTCCTTCTACTCTATATATAGATCTTTTCTTTTTTTGTTAATTTTTTAAAATTTTACATATATTCCTAGATATTAATATGTCAACTCTCCCATTCAAATATAGTTCCTAGAGGTCAGGGATTCTTTTTGCCTCATTTCTAACATTTTGCTTAATGCCTGAAATATTGAAAATACTTAGTAAATATTTATTGAGCAACTTTGAGCCTGCAGATACACTTTTGAATGACTTGGTCCCACCACTTTGACATGGAAATACTGAGAAGCCAGTTTGGACAGGTTGTCAGTAGGAGCCCCAAGTAACAGACAACATGGTGAAAGTCTCTCTGGTGCTTTTAAAACATCCTCTGTAGCATATTCATATATAATCAGAATTTAATCCAATCTTAGCTTTAAAAAAACTATAACTTTAGTAATAATATTCAGCAGTGTTATAATATCCAGTCAGTTGCAATCCTTCTAATGTTGAACTATCTCTAAAGTTGAAATATCTAACCAAAACATTTCATACAAAATAACGGTAAATTGCATAAACATTTTCAATGGAACAATTATAAAACAAGAACATGGCTAATATTTATAGGACTTGGTGAACCCATCTGCATATGAGCTTCATAAATTTCAGGCACTGCTGACTTTACCAATCTGTATTTTGAGTTAAAAAAAAAAAACAAATTAGCTGCTTAGGATGTTTTGCCTTATTATGCTATGCATAAGTATTTGACCAGCATAGAGTCTAATTGCAGTTCAGTGATGTAGCAGTAAGTATTAGAAATGCATAGGAAAAGGGATAATTAGAGGTCTTTTTGCTATTTAGTATCACAGAGGTTGTCCTCCATGAATGAATGAATAAATGAATTAATTGGAAGCCAGTATGCTACTAAGATCTGGAAATACGAATGGGAAAATGAAATATTTCCTGCCCTCTAAGAGTTTACATTCTGGTGGAATAGACAGCTTATATTAGGAAGTGATAGTCAGGGATAGGAATTTGGTCTGAGGAGTCACAAGTATGGTGAGGTGATCCTTAGGGCAGAAAAAATAGTAATATTGATTTGATTACTATTGCCAGAAGCAGGAGGTAGAAAGGAAGGGGATGATTATACATGTACAATGACAGGGAAGGTGGCAAGATGACCTGGGTAGATAGATGGATGGCATACGAAAGTCTAGTTTGAGACCTACCACATACAGGGAACTGGGTGAATTTGTACTTACTCACCAATCATGACAGCTCAACTTTAGGTAGGTTTCTAAAACTGCATGAATTGACTGTCCCAGGAACTAAGGAGATGATTTCTGGAAGTCTGATCAAGAAGGTAAAAATCCAGGTGGGAAAAATCTTAACAACTGTAGGGAAAGAGGATTATGACAGAAGGCTAGAGATGTGAAAAATGAACCAATGAAACTCTCAGAAGAGTTTAATATAAGAATAAGGAAAAGACAATCACTCATGTCAATTCCACAAACATTTATTGACCCCTCTGTGCAAGGCCCTGTGTTATGGGGAATATATACATCAGTAACACAATCCTTGTCTTCAGCGAAATGACAGTCTACTAGGGAAGATGATTTGCATTCACACAACTAAAATATAAAATATTTGTATTACATAAAATATATTATAAAGTAAGAAAAGTACAAAGTGCTACTTGGGAATTTGAAGACAGGAGAAGAGAATCTCATTAACCATGACTGTGTACTAAGGTTCTGTAATGGACAAAGGTCTTGGATCAGGTTCCCATCCGTCAACACAAAGTGATCAAACATAGATGTAATGAGGCCAACAATGAAATATACAAACAAATATACATATAAAAATTGAAATATTAGAACAAATGTAAAGTTTTCTGGTATTTAGAGTTCTTCATAACCTGACTTTCCCAATTTCCAGTCTCTTCATACTTTAGCCCATTTACTCATACGCTCTACAATCCAGCTACATTGAACTGTTTCATATTTTTCACACACAACACTCCATCTTCCATCTCTGCTCTTTGCACTGGCTGTCCTGCATGCCTGGAATGCTCTCCCTCCTCATTCCTACCTCCTAGCCTTCCTTACTTCCTCTATGATTCAACTCAAGTCTCATCTATTGGAGACCTTTCTTAGTCATCCCCTCTCCTTCCTCGACTCACTGCCTTCCCTCTATAATTCTCTTCCTCTTCCCTAATCTATCTTCCTCACACATCTAAGTTAAAGTGCTGTTGTTGTTTGTTTTGTTGTGTGTTATATTTTTTGGGTAGCTAGATGTTGCAACAGATAGAGAGATGGGTCTGAAGTCAGCAAGTCCTGAGCTCAAATTCAGTTGATTCTTTCTTTAATAATACGTAAGGGAGGCATGGTTGATCAAGGTACACTGAATCAAATGGGTCTCCTCAACTCACTTGATGAAATTACAGAACATAATGGGAAGGTAATAGATATAAAGAATTAAAACGTTTTTCCATTCCAGACTTAGAGTAGTTGCCTTTTGTACAGTGCGTCCCTTTCAGATCTTTACTGAATCATTTTGCATCTTGTATGAGACTTTGAGCGTTCACACTCTGGTGGCCTCTTCTCAGATTTTGGAGGGTACTAGACTGGGAGTGATCCATTCACAGACTGTAAAGAAAGGATAATGAAGTGTTTACACTTTGGTGCTTCTCTAAGAATTTCATCAATTAACTTGATGGAATAACTATACATTGGCTAGATAAAGGGTCACTTGTAGCCCTTTAAAAAGTAGGCTAGCCAGCTCTTCATAAAGAATCTAAGGGCTCAAGGACAGTCATGTCATGTTAAAGTCTCTTGTTTGGCAAAAATAACAGGGAGTTTGAAACAGTGCAGAAAGAACGTGGTTTTAATTTGAGTACATCTAAACCAGTTGCTTAACAATTTCACATGCATCAGGAATGTTGCACTTGGATTGGACTCAAGGTTAAGAACATTTGAAAAAATTAAAACGCTCTTCAAAAGAATTTCTTGATAATGGGTAATGATGTTCACCAACTTTAGGGAGAAAATAATGTTTTAAATTTAAAAATGCATGTAAAATTAGCTAGTTTTTTAACGTGTGCCTATATGCTCACACGTTGCACACACGTGTGCACACATACATACACACACCATAAGATATTGTTGAGTTCAAACACAGCTTTGCTCTATGGTCAGCAATGGAGCAAGTAAAAATAAGTTCTGCTTTGTAGTTGTATCTCCCAACAACTGGCCCAGCACTTGGCACAGGTCCTTAATTAATGTTTATTAATTGATATACCAAAAACGTTGGCACCCAGGACAAGTAACACAAAAAGCACTTTCAAAACAACTTTTTAAAGACAAATTCAGTGATGGGATGGGGTTAGGAGAATGGGAGCTGGAATTTACCCTTGGGTATAGCTGCTAGTTATTTTTAGTCATCCTGGGAGAAGGAAGATGCTCTCCAATAGCTTCCTGTTTAAATTAACTATTCTTGCTCACTTAGAGCTAAACTCATTTTTTTTTCTCTGTCTGCCTGAGCACAAAGGTTGTCATCTACATTTCAGCACCCTAAGACAAAGCCCTAGTTACCATTCTATGGTTATGGCTTTCAGGACAAAGAAGGAAAGCAATTTACTTCAACAACATTATAAAATTCCTACTATGCGCAAAAGCACTCTGTGGATAGCTTGATTGTACATATTTGTTTGCTTGTTGTTTCCCCTCGTTGGACTGTGAGTTCCTTGAGGGCAGGGACTACCTTTTTCCTCTTTTTTGTATCCTGTGTTTAGCATAATGCCTGGCACATAGTAGGCACTTAAGAAATGTTTATTATTACTATATTTCATGCAAAGATAAAATAACACACATTCCTTGATGACCAAAGGAAAGACGAACCAAAAGGCCTGGGTTAGAATGACCAGTCCAACAAGAGTTACCTGGCCTTACCAGAGCCTAAATGATCTCTAAGGTGCTTTCATCTCTAAATCTTAGAGAACTGGGGTCGTGCTGGAATGTGCTCTCCTCAATCCTGCCTCTCAGGACTCCAACTTTCCTTCAAATCTCAGCTCAAGGGCTACTTTCTATGCAAGGACTTTCTTTATAATTCCAAAGGTTAGTGTTCCCCACCACCAAAATTACCTTACATTTCTATTATTCATAATATATGTATATGTGTGTGTACATATATATATATGTACACACACACATATATATATTACATATAGTGCTTATATGCTTCTTCTGAGCAAGCATAAACTCCTTTGGGGGAGGGGACCATTTTGTCTTTGTCTTCACATTCCCAGTGCTTTGCACAGTGCCTGATTAGTGGGTGTTTAATAAATGTTTGCTTATTGATTTATTGATTGGTACAAAATGTGCTCACATAACCATGATTCAAAGTGCTGGTTTCAAAAGTCAAGAATGTCTCCTGCTTGGCTCTTGCAAACATTAGGAATTAGTCAGAGAGGAGTTTTTGAATGCCTTGGTAGAGGGCAGGGCTGGGCATTGACGTACAGAGAGGGGCTGTCCACTCTAGACTGTCAAAACATGCTTACTCTTGCAGAAGAACAATTAACTTCAAATACATTTGACCCAGATCCAACTTTTAACTCTTCACCCTAACCTGGTTTTACCTCTGATTTTGCTTTGCCTCTCAGGGAAACAAAGCCCCTGTTCCTGAGGATTGGACTTCTCATTCATCAAGTTCTTACAATTACCATTCTCTGTTGCTTCTTCCTTCTACCCATAGCAGATGCCAGAAGGACCTACCATAATTTTTCTAAGCTCATTAACCCTGCAAATTCCAGGTGCCCATGGGACATGACATCATTTCATGCTTGTATCTCATGGATTTCTGGAAGATGTTTTAGGGAATTTTAACCTTTAGAACAGTGGTTCTCAACCTTTCTAATGCTGCGACCCTTTAATACAGTCCTTCATGTTATGGTGACCCCCAACCATAAAATTATTTTTGTTGCTAATTCATAATTGTAATTTTGCTACTGTTATGAATCTATCTAATGTGCAGGATGTATTTTCATTATTACAAATTGAACATAACCCATAGGTTGAGAACTGCTGCTTTAGAAGTAGCGACTGATGCATGAACGGAATGTAACTGATCTATTCCCAATTAGTAACCAATAGTCTTCCCTTTAAAAATATTAATTTAAGAAGACTGCATGCAATTTAGAAGGTTTATATTGTGTGACCCCACTTTCTGTTGACATGGTGTTAGGAAAAACCTCAGCAATTTAAAATGTCCTGGTATAAGGGCTCAATATGCTTGATATGATTATGGACTGCGGTACCTTTCTCTGAAAAAGTTCGAAGTGCTTTAGAGATATTTCAGGATTATAGTAATGAGAACTTATCTTCTGGATATGCTAGTAGCCTGAGGTATTCTTATCCATTTTACAGGTAAAGAAATTATCTACTCAAGGTCATATAGTGAGTAAGTAGTACGAGTGAAAGCAGGATCATTAGGGGAAGTGCTTTAGAATGAACATTAAGCTGTGAGACATGGATTCTAGTCCTGACTCACTATCTGTTCAACTTCAGAGTCATATGAATTTAAAGATGGAGCAAAGGCCAAAAAAAATTTAAAGGAACCCGAGATATCTGACAATTATTCTTCTTTATCCTTTATTTTATTTCCAAGACTATATGATAGAACCTATGGCATTCACACAACTTTGTAGTTTGGGTTTGTTCAGTGTTTGATGCCCATGAGAAATAAATATCCATGCAATTATAAGGAAAATGAAGATGTTCTTGTAAATTATGTTGAATGGTTTGAGAATAAAAATAAGTAGATATGAGAGCCTAGAACAATTTATTCTTCTTCCAAAATCCTATATTACTTGTACCACTCTTATTGTGTTTTCACACCATATATTGTATTATAATTATTCCTTACAGAATGTAAGCATTGCAAAGCACCTGTTAGACCTACTAGTCCAACCAAGACCTAGCTGAGAAAATCCTTTATGTTATTCCTGAAAAGTGATCATCCAGAAGTTGCTTAAATACCTCAAGTGAAGGGTATTCTATCACTCTCATCTCACATCAAGCTTTCAACAGCATCCACTAAGAACATCATACTTCACTGAAGGAAAAAAATGAGGTCATTTGATGGAAACATCTTCATTTTCTCTTGTCAACTCACATCCTGTATGACATCAGGTCACACTATCCCTTCCTCCACACCAGTGTCTAATGAACAGGTAGCCCTTATCTTTACCAAGGCCAATCTCTCTACATATACTCTCAATCCCATCTTCTCCACCTGATCTCTTTCTCTCTGTCTGTCTCTCTGTCTCTCTCTCTCTCTCTGTGTGTCTCTCTCTCTGTGTCTCTCTGTCTCTCTGTCTTTCTCTCCGTCTTTCTCTGTCTCTCTCCCTCCCTCCCTCCTCCCCTTTTCCTCTTTCTGTCTCTCTCTCTCCCCCCTCTTTTTCCTTCTCCTTTCTCTCACTTTCTAATTCTCTTTTTCTCATTTTCAGTATCTCCCTACTGCTATCTATAAACATGATCATGTTACCCTTATTTTTAAAAACAAATAACTCACATCATCCCACCATCCCTGTTACCTAGTCATTCTTATATCTATCCTTTTCTTTGCTAAACCCCTCAGAAATTGATCTCCATTAAGTGCCTCTTTACTTTATCTCTTCTCAGTTCCTTCTAAGCCTTTTGCAATCTAGCTTCCAACCTCATCATTCAACTGGATCCATTTTCTCCATAGTTACCACTGATTTCTTAATTCCTTAATCTAAAGGCCTTTTCTCAATCTTCATATTTCTTGAACTCTCTGAAGTATCTGATACTATTAATTGCCTTCACCTTTTATATATTCTCTCCTCTCCGGGCTTTCATGATACAATTCTTTCCTAGTTTTTTTTTTTCTATATGACTACGACAAGCTAGGTGGAATGGCCAATAAGAGTGACAGACTTAGAATTAGGAAGATGTAAGTCTAGATCCTGTTTCAGACACTTGCCCGCTGACCCTGGACAAGTGGCTCATCCTCTCAGCCTCAGTTTCTTCATCTGTAAAATGGAGATAATAATTGCACTTTACCTCACAGGATTATTATGAAAATCAAATGACTTCACATATGTACAATTCCTTGTAAACCTTTGAAGGTATCTAGTAGCCACACAACTGATTTAAAGGTATAGAGAATGAGTGCAAGATCTCATGGTATGTATTATCTGATGATTATTTGAAAATGTTAAACAACTTAAAAGAAAACTTCTACCATGTTGGGTAAGCTCTATATAGAGAATTTATAGGAGAATATAGACATGAATGGCACCAGATGAGAAATCATGGATGAGTTGTGATTTTCAGCAATGGCATATCCATGTTGATGAGATTATGGATTCATCCATCAAAGTATTGGAATACTCATCACAAGTCAAAAACAAAATTGAAAAAGAAAAAAGGAGAAGAGAGAAGAGGTTGGTGCAGTCTGAGTGCAAGCTGGGAGAAAACAGAGGAGGGATAAGGAAAACAAAACAAAATAGAAGCTACTTGAAAGTGCTCAGGGGCAAATCTATATTCCAGATAAATTAAACTAAACTAAACTAAGTTAGAAGATGGAAGTCCTTTCAGGGAAGGTCACTGAATAGAAAATAATGATCCCCTACACAGGAGGTCTTCAGTGTTATACTGGCTCAGTAGGATTGGCTACTGCTAAAATCTCATATGGATTTCAGTTTCTGGACTTCTGGTGACTCTTCTGAAATTTTGAATCTCACAAGGCTATAGTCTAGTCCATTCTATCTCCTATATTAATTCACCTAAGGCCAGGGAACAATGAGACACAACGGAAAACCAACAATGCTGTTTGTTCAAGGCCACATTGTTGTCTCCCCACCCAGACGCTATGCATGTCTTCTCATGAGTACCACCATGAAAGTGAGCTTGATCTGAATGTTCAGAGCCTTTTATACAGATACTTAGTTCTAATTCAACAGCTAATCCAGAGGCTTTTCTTCATGTCATAGTATGCAGAAAGAAAACAATCCCCAAATATCTACACTTGCACTGAAGTGAAGGGCAAAGCCCCCAATTCTGCTTTTCTGGAAGTAATCTCTTCATGCATTCATGTGGGTTGCCAGCAGGAGAAGTCTACCATATTCTTTCAGGGCCAATCCCATCTCTTCCACAGGCATTCTGCTGATCTTCATGTTCTCTGTTCCTCAGTTAGAATGAAGAAAAGTTATAACCAGCTTTCATAATCAATGCATGTAGTTTTGTGGCAATTAACAAGTTTTGAGAGAAACAATTTCTAGAAAATTTAATCATTTTATTAATAATGCCAGCATGTCTATTAATAAAGAGATGGTCATTTGGCCATGACTCTCTTAGACCAAAGACAATCATGGTGGTGTGCTCGTGGCTTATATGACTATTGGAAGAGGGGTGTTCCCAATGGTGGCAATCAACTGTGATTGGTGAAGAATTTATGAGAGAATAAATATTACAATGAGGGGCCTAACCTGAATTTTGATCTTGTAATTTATGTTTAAATTACCCCCCAGCCATGCGTAATCTATTCAAAGAACTTATCCCCCACCCAAACTTAGGTAGAAGGGACTTTTACCTTAGATTAGAAGTCTGATCTAGTTGAGTGGAGTAGCAATACCCAGAATGAGGAGAATCCTATCTTCCATCAGCTCTATTCTTGAGAAACTGGACAAGGAAATAGAATGGGAAAGCTGGGAGAGTGTGGGGGAGGAGCTAGGGTCTCCCTAATTTTAATAATTGACTATCAATATGAGAGAAATAATAATTTCTCTCAGTTTATAAGATAAAAAATGCTAGTATTACTAGAAAACAAATGTTGAAAAATGAGGCCCTTATCTTAAAAGCTATGAGCCTCACAAAGCATTAAGGATAAGCCGGTTCTTATGCACTTTCTTTGTGGGAGGGAGATCTCACCTGGAGCCTTAGCATGATGAATCATCCTTTGTTGTTATTAATGCTAATGTTAAACACCTGGGTCAGAATCGTGCCCTCCTGACAAATGAATGTAAGAATCAGAGCAGCAAGCACCTTTAGCATTTCAGCTCAGTTGCTGAAATTGAGGAGTGTATAGAATTGTGAGTTATTATTATCTTCTCTTCCCCATGAACTAAATATCTGACTTGGTTTTCATTCTCTTGCTCTGTGGCTCTGCAGGAAGTCCAGATAACTGTAGGCTTCCCTCTCCAGGAAGCCTTTCAACAATTTGATATTTATTGATAGTGAGCCAGTCTATCAAAATTATTCATCCAGTTGGCATTTGTAGGATATACATGTCTCACATGGTGATTTTAATAGCACCTAAAGTTCTCCTATCAGAGGTACAGATCTTCAAGCCTTCCATATCAAACAAGTGTCTGCTGATGTGTTATTCACATTTGTCTTTTCTTAAGACTGAAATTCATACTTTCAATTCAGTGGATTTAACCCAAAATAGAACTAGGTTGGAAATAAATAAGACCTTTCCCTCCTTCCAAAAAAAAAAATCAAAAGACCTCAAAAGAGTTCCTACTTCATAAGCATGGCTTTCAATTTTATAGTCCTTTCACTGATTGAAAGACAATGTGCTGTTCTTTTCACTTACATAGTTTCTGAAAAAAACCTGCCTCTTTAAGAAGGAGAAGGGCATTTGACAAGTAGGTTTTGATGTACAATCTAGAAGACAACAAACTGTCATCCAAGGGACAGCCCTGTTCCTGTCCTGATCTCTTTGTTTGTTGTTTCTGGTTTTCCCAACTCTTTGGCTTATCTTGCTTTGTTCTTTCCTCAGATCCTATGACTTAATCCTATGAATAGATGTGCCGGGTTATTTTTCTCATTCTACAGAATCAGGAAAATGAGACTTAAAGAGGTGAAGTCATTTGAACAAGATCACATAGTTAATAATGCTCTCTAATCATGCCATTCAATAATCCAACCCACTCTGAATTTATCCACTTCTGGTCCCAAGACATTGTGGCAACTGCCTCTCTCTGAGTCTCAAGTGTCGACTTTTTTCTTGTCTTTTGACAATCATTGTATTTATTTGCAGTCCTGGTTCCATCATTGCACTGCTCTTTGTCTTAAGAAATGAACAAACTAACTACTTCGGATTGCCAAAGGCCTGACCATTAACTGTGTCTCTGACACCAATCAACTAGACATCAGACTGTGACTTCTTTGAGAGCAGGGACAGTTATTGTCTATTTTTAATCCCTAGCAGTTAGCCCAGTGCTAGTAGGAGCTTAATAAATGCTAGCTGACTGACTGTACATGATAGATCACTTTTTTTTCCTTAGAGGCTATTTGATGATGAATCAGTTTTATTCACCGATAAAATCTACAGCATTCAAATTCTTCAATTACCTGACTAAACAACTAATGATCTTATACCTCTATTTTATATTAAACAAAGCTTTCTGTTTCTTGTTTAGTATCACTTTCAGACAATAGGAATAAAAATCCTCTGCTAACTTGTGTCCTTATTTTCTAGACGGCAGATTAAGAAAGATAATGCTGGTGATTACTTAGATTTATGAGGCACTTTATATACACTGTCTCATTTTACCCTCATCATAAAGGCAGCCTGGTTCAGTGTAAAACAATGGAATTGAGGTCCTTCAAATTCAAATTGTGCCCCTGATTACCTGTATAATATAGGACAGGTCACAAATTCTCCAAGTCTATACTTTCTCATCTGTAAAATGACGAGATTAGATTAGATGGCTTCTAAATTCCTTTACAGCTTTAAATACATAATCCTATGGCTAGCCCTCCAATGTAGATAGTGAAATTATTATTATCCCCACTGCACAGATGAGGAAAACAAAATTAATTCAAGTTACATGCACATAAAAGTAACTATAATACCCATGCACAAAGTAATGTCATGCATTAGGCAGTAGGAACTGATGGAATCAACAAAGATCTTGTGTTGGAGAGTGCTAAATCCAAGATCATGGGACCACTAAGTAGCAAAACTGGTAGTCAAATTCAGATCTTCTACCTCAAAGTTATGCTGCTATACTTTGTTTTTGTTGAATTGCTGTTACCTTTTGAAAAAGGAAGGTTTTCCTGGGTCATTCAAACCTGGACTTACCTAGATTCCCACTGCATTCTCACAGAAGAGTTTTCAAAGCCTCTAGGACTGTGGGAACCAGAAATGTGGCAAGAAGTCCCGCCCTGAGCTTGTTGATTTACAAGCTGCCTTAACTACTGCAACAACCTCCTGTAAGCAGGAGACAGTTCCTATTGCATCTACCCAAGTGTCCTCTTCTCATTACCCTATGGCAGTCTTGTTTTGTGATTTTAATGGATTTCTCAAATTTGTCTGAAATCTGGCAGCTAAGGCTCAAGGAGAGGTGACAGGGCCCACAGGAATGGATGTTCATTCCCATTCTTTTCACTTAGGAGAGAGTGACTGCATTATGTGAGCTAACAACTAGGAGTTAGCACACATTGAAGGATCAGTTTAATGTTGTTACAAGTTTATTTGATTACCAAGTAAATTTGACATTTAAACAGGATGTATAATCATTACTGTGTTGCACAATAATTAGGCACATGTAGTAAACAAGTCATGTAAATGATGCATAATTGGTATTACTTTAATGCAACCAAAACAAGTATTAATGGGAACAAGAGTGACCTTAAATGTGGGGGTAGGCTAGAGAGGAATAAGAAGAGTTTGTCATCTTCCCTTTGTAGGAACAGGTTGGAGCAAATTGCTTGGCTTCTCTCTCTCCCAGAAGCTAGCTAGCTTCCTAGCTTGAGGCTAGAGCCCTGACTGTGGGTCTAATTTTAAGGGAACATGCTGAATTGACTTAAAACAAATCATTTCCAGGGTCCTAGTGTCAACTTTGTCTCAATTCCCAGGAGTAAGGAGTTGGTAAATCTTCAGGCCAGGAAACCTAGATCATGGGAGCCTGGGACCAAAGGAATGCAAAGGTGAGGTTCCTCTATCCCCACAGGCTATAAATCCGAAGTTCTTCAGAATGTTTTTTTTCTGTGCTAGTTTCCTCCCCACTCCACTCTAACCTTACCCCCTACCCATGACCCATCAAGCACTTTTTTTTTCTCCCAAGGTCAGACTTTACAGAAAGAGACCAAATTTTAAAAATAATAGGGAAATGCAAACAGAATCCTTCACTACCCTCTTTCCAGGTGACCAGGTCCATAGTCTCAGCATCATTCTTACTCACTCCCTATAGCCAACCATATAGAACTCTTATCCATTCTACTTTTGTAGCCAATCTATTGAGAAAATTCCAATTCTCAGTCCCAGATGGCAAAGGCCAAAATTAGTCAAAGAATAATGACAGTCCCAAAAGAAATTGAAGTGCAAATATTAAGACCAAGCAAGTGGTATAAGATGGAAACTCACAGTATCATGAAAAATCCTTTTTGGTAGTCTAAATATGTTGTTGTTCAGTTGTTTTCTTAAAAGTCATTTGACTCTCCAAGACCCCATTTGGGTTTTTATTGGCAAAAATACAAGGGTGATTTGCCATTTCCTTCTCCAGCTCATTTTACAGATGAGGAAACTGAGGCAAATGTGGTTAAGTGACTTGCCCAGGATCACACAGCTACTAAGTATCTGAGGCCACATTTGAACTCAGGTCCTTCTGACTCCAGGGCTAGCACTCTCCCCACTGAGCCACCTAAATGCCCCATTCTAAGTATATGGAACTGCTTTTGGCTTTTGTTTTGAAGTTCAAAATTTTAAAAATTCAAATATATTACACAACGGCAGATTTGGTCACCTATATAGGTGACCCCTAGAAGGGGCCTCTGACATCAAAATACCCTCCAAATGCTAGCTGCTATTTAGAATTCAAATGGAATCAGCAATTACTGATAGTATCTTTTTTGTGTGCAAGAAATCAACATTCCTTTAATAGGGCAGTGTAAAGTTGGATGTTATTTGGTCCACAGCAGAAATGGACGCCTACAAAGGTTAATGATAAACCTTTCAGTTTTGGAGAAAGAAATTCTCAGAAGTAAATTCACATGCCATATTTCAGGCAAATGAACCTACTTTCAGCTTCTCACACCACATTACAGGTCCATGCCTTTGCACTAGAGTTGCTCCTGTGGCTTGGAATGCCCTCCCACCTAACCTCTTCCTTTTAGAATCTCTGACTTCATTCAGAACTCAGCTTGTGTCACCTTCTACACAAGGCCTTTCTTGATTCCATCAATTGGCTACCATTACCTTTCCTATTAAATTACTCTGTGTGTATGTATGTGTGTGTGTGTGTGTGTGTGTGTGTGTGTGTGTGTGTGGTGGAAATCAATGTCCCATGACTGCACGGGTACAGGCGTGGGGGTGGGGAGAGACAAAGTTGTTAAGAATTGTTAAGCATGAGAGAGGAGAGGTTCATGTTCTTCCTTCTTCTGAGGTCATGGAAATCTCTGCAGATTCATCAGTCTCTTGGAGTTCTGCAGTTCCTGCAGGCACTTCTAGCTCCCAGCTTCAAGAGAAAAAATGAAAGATGCCAAACCACGTTTCAGGTTGCTGAAGGGAGAATAAGACTCTAGAAAGAGACCAACATGAGAGAATCTAGCAGCCTCCATTATGGCCCTAACTCCAACTTGCTAATGTAGAGACTTCAAGCAATTTCCTCTTGGGTAAGACTTGGGACTCTGTCTCTTAATTAAACTGGCTTCATTTTGCTTCTAATGGGAAAGCCCCTTCACTCTGTGCTGTCTGGTATATATTCCATGTGCACACTTTTTCTGATTTCTGTTTTGCTAAGAACTTGGATAAATGGATTTCTTTGCTATTTGCTATGTATTTGTTCTTTATAGAACTGGTATTGGTGGAAAGGGAGTCAAGCCTTGTATATAAAGTCTGAGTCCCCCTTTCCCCAATTAGTGAATAGCAATCAGAAGTTTAGCTTGACAGGGGTGGAGTCAAGATGGTGGCATAGAAGCAGGAAAACTCCACAACTCCCCCCACAACCACCTCAAATACCTATAAAACATGACTACACAAATTTTAGAGCTCCAGAACTCACTAAGTGAGAGAGAAACACATCTCCTCCTGAAGGCAGCTTGGCAGGCAGACAGGAAGGGCTCATCACAATGCACTGAGAGCTGAAACCAGCCCAGCCTGAAACCAAGACTGTAGCCCTGGGGCAGCCAGGGCAAGCCACAGCTGGAATGTTCGCGGGAGTGGATCACCAGCAGCTGTGGCAGTTTCCAGAATTATCAACCCATCAGAGCCTAGGACAAAGTGAAAAGTCAATGGAACTCGGCTAAATTTGGAGGAAAGGAGTGGGTCTGGCCGTCTGCCCCCAGGGTGAGAAAGCAGCCGAAACTGCGGCCCTACAGCCAGCTCCATGTGGCTGCTTCAGAGCTCCCAGCCTGCAGATTGCAGGGGGGCTAAGCAACCATTCAGAGGCTAAGTGCTCTTGCCTTAACCTCCTAATAGCTCCAGCAGCTGCAAAAACCCCAGTGATTTAGGACAAAGCTCTCCCCTGCGGAAGCAGAGTTCTACTGTGGCTCAAAAGTCAAATTAATTGACTGGCAAAATGAGCAGGCAAAGGAAGCAAACCAAGCTCAGCAATCCAACTTTAGACTCCTTTTTTGGAGACAAACAGGATCAAAGCATGGAATGGGAGGAAGACAACACAGTCAGAACTCCCACACCAAAAGCTTTCAAGAAAAATGTGAACTTGTTACAGGCCATAGAGGAGCTTAAGAAGGATTTTGAAAACCAAATAGGAGAAGTGGAGGAAAAATTGGGAAGAGAAATGAGAATGATGCAAGAAAATCATGAAAAGAGAGTCAACAACCTGACTGAAGGAAATAACATCTTAAAAAATAGACTTACTCAAATGGAAAAAGAGGCCCAAAAAGCCAATGAGGAGAAGAATGCCTTAAAAAGCCGAATTTGCCAAATGGAAAAAGAATCTCAAAGGTCACTGAAGAGAATAATTCTTTCAGAATTAGGTTGGAGCAAATGGAAGCAAATGACTTTATGAGAAATCAAGCTAATATCAAACAGATCCAAACAAATGAAAAAATAGAAGGCAATGTGAAATATCTCATTCAAAAAACCACTAACCTGGAAAATAGATCCAGGAGAGACAATTTAAAAATTATTGAACTCCCTGAAAGCCATCATCAAAAAAAGAACCTAGAAATCATCCTTCAAGAAATTTTCAAGGAAAACTGCCCTGATAGTTTAGAACCAGAGGGCAAAATAGAAATTGAAAGAATTCGCCGATCACCTCTTAAAAAAGATCCCAAAAAGAAAACTCCTAGGAATGTTATAGCCAGGTTCTGGAGTTCCCAGATCAAGGAGAAAATATTACAAGCTACCAAGATGAAACAATTTGAATACTGTGGAAATACAATAAGGATAACCCAGGATTTAGCAGCTTCTACATTAAGGGATCAAAGGGCCTGGAATGTGATATTCTGGAGATCAAGGGAGCTATGATTTAAACCAAGAATCACCTACCCAGCAAAACTGAGTATAATGTTTCAGGGGAAAATATGGTCATTCAGTGAGGTGGAGGACTTTCAAGCATTATTGCTGAAAAAACCAGAACTGAATAGAAAATTTGACATTCAAATACAAGAAGCATGAGAAGGTAAATAGGGAAAAGAAATCATAAGGAACTTATCAAATTTGAACTATTTACATGTCTACAAGGAAAAACGATAATTTTAACTTATGAAATTTTTCTCAGTATGAGGATAGTTGAAGGGAATATAAATATATATATGTATATGTATACATACATATATGTCTATATAGGAGAGTATATATGTGTATGAATACATATGTATATGTGTATATATGTGTACAGATATGCATGGACAGAGGGCACAGGATCAACTGAATAGGAAGGGATGATATTTTAAAAGGTGAGATTGAGAGATGGGAGAGGAATATTATGAGAGGAGACAGGAAGAGACAAAATGGGGTTAATTGTCTTATATTAGGAAGGAGCAAGGGAAAACTGCTACAATGAAGGGGAAGAACAGGAAGGCAAAAAGGAGTGAGACAACCTTACTCTCATTGAATTTGGCTTGGGGAGGGAATGACATACACTCTAAGTTGGGTATCTCACCTTACAGGAGAGTAGGGAGGAAAGGGATGAGAGGGGGGATGATAGAGGGGAGGGTAAGTTGAGGTGAGGGTTGTTAGAAGCACACACTTATGTAAAGGGACAGGGACAAAGTAGAGAATAGCAAAAGGGGAGGCGGGATAGGATGGAGGGAAATAGAGTCAGTCTTTCACAACATGTTCATTGTGGAGATGTTTTGCATAACTACACATATATGGCCTGTATTGAATTGTTTGTCTTTCCAGTGGGTCTAGGTGATGAGGAAGGAAGGGAAAGAACCTAGAATTTAAAATTTTAAAATCAAATGTTTAATATATATAAAATTATTATTATTATTTGCATGCAGCTGGGAAATAAGATATACAGGCACTGGGGTAGGGAGATCCATCTTGCTCTACCAGAAAGTCAGAGGGGTGATGGGGGAGGATGTAGGAGAGAGCAGATTGGGGGAGGGGGTATACAGTGAGATCGCTGTTTTGGAGTGGTGGGTAGGGGAGAGATGGGGAGAAAATTTGTAACTCAAAATTTTGTGGAAATGAATGATATAAACTAAAAATAAACAAAAGTTAATTTTAAAATATATATATTACAGTTTGTTCAGTCATTTATCAAGCATTGTATACTTAACGTTGTTTTCAGTTTGTTGCAATGATAAATAATGCTGTTATTTAAGCAGATGTTTTGTTTTGCCTTTAGGATTCTTAAGATATAATCCCAATAATAGCATTATTGGGCAAAAGGGTTTGCTTCTGTGACTAGAAGTACACTACAAGATTTCCTATGAAAAAATGTTACCAATATACAATTCTCCTAGTAATGTAGGAGTGAGCCTATATCTGCCCAGCCTCACCAGCACGGTTTTGTCACTTTTCTTTATTTTTACTAAATTGAAAGAAGTGAAGGGTAACAAATATATTTTAAATTATATTTCTTCTGATTATTAGTGAGATGGAACCTTTATATCAATGCTTGCTTAAATGTGCATCTTTTTATTTTTTGTAAATTGTCTGCAACTGGTTCTCCAAACGTCCTTTTACATTTATCTAACAGTAACTGGTTATTGCCCTTGAATGTCTACATTGGTTCCCTATAAATGTTAGATGTTCAGTTTTTATCTGTTATATTTGCAATAAATAAGTTTTTTAATCTTTTATAAAAAAAAAAAAGAAGTTTAGCTTGACCCTAAAAATTATATCTTCAAGATAAATAATATTTAAGGAAGGAGATATGTATTATTCTCACCCAGTACTCCTTCTTTCTGAGGAGAGCAAAGGGGCCAAGTTTCTGGCCTCAGCCTCCTGCTTCCACTTTGCCAAAATTAAAGGCTTCCTTGGAAAAGGAAGGGGGTACACACTAGAATACTAGCATCCCTTAGAGCCACACGATGACATCACCATGCTAAATGTGGGGGGCAGGTTCAATGCATGCACATATTATTTACCTTCAACTCTACAAGCTTTGGGACCTTGGACAAATCACCTAATCTCTCTGGGCCTCAATTTCCTCATCCATAAAAATAGGTAATTGCAGTTCACATGCTTTCAAGCCCCTTCCAGTTAATTTCCCTCAGGAATTCCCAGCTAGCATGGCATTTTCTGTGGGATGTAGTCCTGTATTACAAAGTGACACGTTTCAACATTTATACCCTGGATTTGAAATCCCAAGAAGTGACTTAAAAAAAATGGAAAACTGTGTGCATTTGTTAGCCATTACTGTTGAATAATGCTCACTTTAGTCATGAGTTTAATCAGATAAGGAGATGCACTGCCTGGAAAATAAAATGTTTCAAATTCATGCATCTGAGGTCTTGAAAATTCTCTTTTGGCACCATTTTATTTTATAAGATTAATTTTCCACTAGACTTACAAGAGAATCCAAGTTCCATTCTCTCCCACCTTCATGACTTTTAATATTTTTTTTTTACTTTTATGATTCATCTGAAACCACTCAGAATTTATATTGCAACTTAGGCCAGAAAATATAAGTTATCTTTTACTGGGCATTTTTGGTAGTAGCTTTAAAAAATGTTCCATCTATATTTGCTAGATGTTTCGACACATAAAACTGTGTATGATAATCACGCAGTGTCCACAGGTCATATACCCAAAAAAGTGCTTCTATAACAAAGTCACCCTCTCAGTTCTCATTAGTAACAGAAACAATTAGGGACCAAATATTCCATTTCATGAGGCACAAAGCAGATTGTCACCCATCGAGGGGAAGGTTTCTGTCATAGGTTTAAGTAGAAAAGTCCATGACTGTGGAACATAACATTAAGCTAGCCCTAACAGACATTTCACATACATAGGATTTTACCAATATAAATCTTGACTGGAAATGATAAGAGTTGTCAATGGATTGAATATGTGAGTTGAGAAGAATGAGGCACAAAGAATTACAACAGTGACAAAGAAATTCAGTAGAGGAGCACAGTTAGAGAAAAGATGATGAGTTCTATAGACAATGGGCACCTAGTTGTCACAGCGTATGGAGGGTTGCACCTGGAGTCAGGGAGACTTGAGTTCGAATCAGATACTTACTAGATGTGTGACCTGGGGCAAGTCACAACTCTATTTGCCTCAGTTTTCTCAACTATAAAATGAGCTGGAGAAAGAAATGGAAAACCACTCCAGTATCTTTGCCAGAAAACCCCAAATAGGGTCACAAAGAGTCAGATACAACTGAACAACAACAACAAAAATGAGTTCTAGTTTAAATATGTTGAGTATGACATGGCAACAAAATCTACAGATATTCTAGATATCCAAAAGGGACCTGGTGCTTTACAACTATAGTTCAGGAGATAGTCTAAGATTGGCTATATAGATCTGGAAATCATCTGTAGAGTAGTTATAAGTGCACCATGAGACCTGATAAGGATCACTATGTGTGGTTGTATAGAGGGAGAAAAGAGAAGGGATGAGGACAGAACCTCGGGGAATACCCATGGTTATTGGGCATGAAATGGATGAAAAACTAGCAGCAAAGGCTGGAAAGTAATCACAAAAGTAAGAGGAGAATATATCCAGGAGAAGAAGGTCTCAAATGTCTCAAATACTTTAGAGGTCAAGAAGGACGAGGACTGAGAAAAGTCCACTCATGGCCTTTTCAAAGAGTTGTTAAACTGTCTATACCCTTTGACCCAATAATACCACTATTAGTCCCATTTCCAAAGATGATTAGGGAAAAAGAAAGGAAACAAAAAAATCTATGTGCTCTGAAATATTTATAGCAACTGTCTTTGTGGTGGCAAAGAACTGGAAATTGTGGGGATGCCCCTCAATTAGGGAATGGATGAACAAATTGTGGTATATGATTGTGATGGAATACCACCGTACTATAAGAAATTATGAGGTCTATGATTTTGGAAAAATATGGATAGTCTCTCATGAAATAATGAAGAGCAAAATGAGCAGAACCAAGAGAACACTGTATACAGTAGCAGCAATATTGTTTTATGAACAACTTTGAGTGAATAAGTCATTTTGACTATTATAAATATCCAAATTAACTACAAAGGACATAAGAAGGAAAACGTTAACTGCAGTCAGAGAAAGAACTAATTAAGTGAAGTATGTATAGAATGATTTTACATATAAATACATATTTGTGTCTAATAGTAGCCATCTCTGGGGGGAGGGAGGAAGAGAGAGAAAAGGAAAAAAAAAGAAATTTACATGATAACTTTATTATATATTTAAAAGGAATAGCAAGTTGTGCACAGTAGATTTGCAGTTTCATATGCAATCTTTTTTTACTATAGTAAGTTATGAAAATGCTTGTTTTATTTCATATTAAACTAAAAAAAATTTTAAAGCTACTCAGATTACAGCACTTGAAGGTTTGCAATGTACCTTCTTCACAGGCCTCTAGGTAAGCAGTACAGGTACTGTTACACATTTTCTAAATAAGAAAACTGAGGATTATATAGATGTAGAGAATAACAACAAAGCAGGAAGAGGCATGGCCATTGTGGGAGAGTTTTAATTGGTTAAATCATACTGACTAGATTGATGTTAGTCCCATCAGCCAATGATGGCAGACACAAGAATGCCAGAGGATATTTAATGCTAAAAAAATCCCAGGCAGCCACATAAACATTCAAAGTGAACTTCAGCAATTCATCAGTATCCAAAGCAATTGCAGACACTAACCCATGTGATAATTAATTTCTTCTTTAGTACTTTTCAAGCCATTGGAAAGTAAGATTCAAACCAGGGCCCCCAGTATCCTCAATTGAGAGAAAAACCTGAAGTATCCCAAAGTAGGTCTGTAACAGCAAGCACCCTAGCATACCCAGGATGACTGCTAGCACAGGTTCTTTGATCTGCTTTTCCAAAAGAAAGCAACTCAAAAGGAGTTAACAATCTTATTTTATTCAAACATTCAGTTAGTTCAGGGAGAAAAGTCAGCACCCTAAATTTCAAAAAATACAAACAGAAAGTACAAGCAGATAAAAAATACAGACAGGGAAACTAACACAATTCAACAGAACAATAGACAGGGCTTCTAGCTGTCTGACCATCACATCCATACAGTGTTAGTTACCAGGGAGAGAAGCACCAACATCTGGGTGTTCAAAGCCAGGGAGCTCAATGGCTACCCAGAGGTAGGCTACCTAGATCACCAGATCACACAACTCTTCCCATAAGTGAGCACCGAAGCAAAACCTTACCTCAGAGTATATATAACCTTCTCCAGGGTCAGAGGACATCACAATCATGACCCACTGCCTAATTACAAAGTAACAAAAGGTGTGGGCCTTCCTGGAAAACAAGCATCCCCCCAATTAAGCCCCTCCTGTTGGGCTCTATCTAATGCTCATTAAGAGGCAGGGAAGATTTTCAAATCCCCTTACCATTACAAGATCCAGCCCAACCTTAAGGGATTTAGATTGTAACTTTTAGTGCTTATAGTTTCATAGGAAAGGAATGAGGGTAAAAAGGTAATTTGCACTGGAAACTTCCAATGTACATTAAATTCCTCTTCTCCTTTCTACCCTAATTCAAGCAGTACTGTTTCATTTCCAAATTTTCAATTTAGGCCTGGCTGAGCTACCCATATATACTGCCCAGGGACATATGGCCTTGGGATTTTCCCGTATTTTATAGGTTGAAACTGATACAATGAAGAAAATAATCTGAACTATTGTGTTGCCCATCATGCCAGGCTAGCTAAACAAATGCTCTTATGTATTTCATTTTCAGAAATGCTTTGTGCTTCAGAAAGAGCTCCTCCTGCATGAAGCTGTTTATGGTGGTTGGTAATTCCAAAGCTAACACTCCCCTCTAGTGGCTAGATAATCATTTTTTTTTTAAATTCTGTCACTAGAAATGGATTTGACACCCAAATCTTTAATTAGACAGCTGAACCTTCAAAGTGATAACTACTCAGCTTCACTACAACTTGCCATATTAGTATTCATCACCAAGATGAAAGCTCACAAATTGTATTTGTTTAAATACAAATTCTAAACCATATAATACGAATAGAATGTTAGACTTGGAGTCAGGCACATTTGGATTGAAATCCTCCTCTGACACTTACTAACAGTGTGATCATGGGCAAGTCAGCAATTTCTCTCAGCTTCAATTTCTTCGAATGTAAAACATGTTTTTGTGGGGTTATTTTTTTTAAATACTGATCTGTTACTTTATCAATATGGGCAATTTTGAGTATGGAAACTCTTTCCACTAATGCAGAATAGCAAGTAGTCTTGTAATATATAGTCTTAAAGAGTTGCCTGGATCATTGTGAGTTCATGTGATTCACTGATGGTCACATTGTCAATATGGGAGAGGATTTGAATGCACATCTCCCTGATTTTCACTAACTGTGCCAAAGTTAGCTCTCTAAAATGGAGACGATAATACTTATGAGTATTAAGAGGTTGTTTTGGGGCTCTAATGAGATAATGTAGATGACATGCTTTGTACACTTTAAAGTACCATGCTGGTTCATGCTGTTATATTATTTTTATTGGCTAAGAGGTGAGAAAAAATGTATTAACTATCAGATTGTCATCATGATTAGAAAGCATATCTTTCTTTAAGTCAGAAGTTCTTAACCTTTTGTGTTTATGAATCCCTTTGGCCAACTAGTAAAACTGATAGACCCTTTCTCAGAATAATGTTTTTAAATAATTGGAGAAAATGCCAAATTTCAGCTAGAGGTGATGAAAATAAAGTTTTGTTTTCCCAAGTCCACAGACAGCATGAGGATCCACCAGAGTTCGTGGACCCCAAGTTAAGAATGCTTACTTTAGGGGTGGCTAGGTGGCCCAGGGAATAGAGCACCAGGTACTAGGGTCAGGAGCACCTGAGTCAAATTCGGCTTCAGACACTTAACACTTACTAGCCCTGTGATCTTGGGCAAGTCACTTAACCCTAATTGCCCTGCCTTCCCTCCCTTCAAAAAAAAAAAAAGAATGCTGACTTTAAACAAATCCAATATGTCAAAAATCTGCTTTCACCTAAAAAGGAATTATTTGCTTTGCAAAAGGATTTGCCATAGTATTACTTAAAATTCTTGTTTCATTTTCAAATGATTACATTTATAAATTTTTTTTCTTACATATCACTTTCTAGGAACTCACCTATTAAAAAATGAGCACACCTGAATGTATTGCAATTGAATACTGATTATGTTTCCTCAAAGTACTAGATTATCTAATTTATGAATTCCCAAACTTTAAGCCAATACATCCAAGCCTGAGATATATATACACTCTTGGGCACTGGGAAAACTCAGGAGAATGAAAAGTATCCTTTTTAGTTCAATGCCAGTTTTCAGCACTTTGAGCCAAGGCCTTCTCATTCAGTCTTGGCAGGTGAAGAGCAAATGACAAACCTCTCAGCAATGTGTAGCTGAGAAATGGCAGGAACTAGGGGTTTCTGGGGAAAAAATACATTTCAGTTCATGTTGAAACTTGTTAAACAGGCTTAAGTTCACACCGGCCAGGTTTATGACATCAGGAAATGAGCTCAAGACACGGCCATAAAAGTTCCAAGTTCATAAATGTCAATGACTCATAGGATCATAGAATCCAGAGCTTCACGGGAAGCCATCCAGTCCAACCTAAACATGAGCAAGAATCCCTGCTCCAGCACACCGGATCAGCTTGGTACCTAAACTGCTGCGGGGGGCGGGAGGGTAGGGGAAATAATTATATACAGTCTTTTCTTCCTCTTCCTAGCTTTCCCCTTGCAACCTCTCTTCTGACCCAGCTAGCTACGCAGCTGAAATGTTCTTTCCCAGGCGTTCAAGGATTTCTTAACAGCTAAATCAAATGGCCTTTTTTCAGTTCCTATCCTATCCAATATCGCTGCAGTTTGTGACACTGTTGCCCATACCTTCCTTGGTTTCTGGTCTCTCCTGTTTTTCTTCTTGTTCTCTCCTGGGCCCTCTGTTCTCTCTTTACATTACTTTTTCTCCTAGGGATTCAATTGTCTCTACGGAGATCATTCGCAGATATATATATAGTTCCTATCCTGCATTGCCAATTTACTAGAGACATTTCTTCATACCTGCCTCAAAAATCAACATGATCAAAGCAGAATTCATTATCTGACCCCCAAAATTTGTACCATTCCCTAACTTTGCTATTCCTAACATCCAGGTTTGACATTCCAGCGCTGCCTCATTCTCCTTCTGCCCCCCACCCCACCACCATATCCAATGAGTTTCTTTTTAAACTTTTTTTTTTACTTATTTTATTTTCAATTTATGGAATAAAACAAGCATTTCCCTAACATGGTAGAATTTTTTAAAAAGATGATTGCACATGAAAGTTCAACTCTGTTATGTACAACTTGCTATTCCTTTTAAAAATACAATAAAATCATGTAAATTTTCTTTGAGTTCCTTTATTTTCTCCCCCCTGGATAAAGGATTATTATAAATAAAGTGGATAAAGTTTGTTAGTTCTACCTTTCTAGCATATCTTGTCTTCATTCCTTTCTCTCTACTCATGTGATCATCACCCAGATTTAGTCCCTTGTCACCTCTTGCCTGAACTACTGAAATCATCTCTTACCAATTGTTCTCTGGGCCTCAAGTCTCTCCTCTCCCAGGCATTCTCCACAAAGCTACCAAGATGATATTCTCAAAAAATAGGAATGCTGCTGCTGCTGCTACCCTACTCAAGAAGCTTCAATGAGTCCCTGTTGCCTCTAGGATAAGATGCAATTGTCTCTGACATTTAAAGCTTTTCACAGGATGCCAACCTACCTTCTCAGACTTATTTCATCTTAATTGCCCTTGTGTACCCTAAACTGAGAAATTCACCTACTTTCTTGTCCCCATACCTGACATTTCATATACTCCTCCATGCCTTTACACAGACTACTCATTCCCATGAATAGAAAGCTATTTCTCTTCACCTTTGCCTAATGAATTCCTACCTCCTTTCAAGGCACAGCTCAAATTGTACCCCTTCCTCACCACAGTTAACAGTTCTCTGTCCTCCTCCAGAATGACCTTGAATATTCACTAAACTGAATCCAAACCCACCTGACTCTCTTCAGAAGGAGAGTATTTGACGGGGCAGGGAATATGATATATGGCATATGATACATGATATGACATGATATGTTGATGTGTGACTTGATATGATGGTGTGTGGTGTGGTGTGATGTGATGTGATATGATGTGACATGATATGAATATTATCATACCATATCATATCATACATATAATACAATCTCAGAAGATTTTAAATACCAAGGTTTTAACACTCCTCCTCTTTCCCCTCTCCTGCCCAACCCAAGAAACTTCTACTCTGAGACTCTCCTCTCTTCACTGGTGCCTCCCTTCCTGGGACCACCATTTTTGGAAGGACTCCAATTATGTTTTACTCACTTTCTTTTAGATTCTTTCCAAATTCCTCCTCCCCTTAAAACTCCCACAATGACTCCACATACTTGTCTGTCTTCCTTTTCCAGTTCCTTTTTTATGTCCTGTTTACTCCCCATTAAAATGTAAATTCCTCAAAGGTAAGAATTGGAACCTGGCCTGGAAGATAATAAGTATTTAATAAATGCTCCCTCTCTCTCTCTCTCCCTTCCTCCCTCCCTCCCTCTTCTACTCCTATATATGCATCTACCTATCTATTCATCTATCTGCCCATCTATCCATCTACTATCTACCTATCCATCTATCTCCCTATCTATGCATCTATCTGTCCATAAATCTACCTATTTATCCATCTATCTACTATCTATCTACCTACCTATCCATCTACCTATCTGTCTATCTACTTATCTATCTACTATCCATCTACCTATCTATCCATCTATCTAATCTACATGTTGTACAGACACCTTCAGCATAGTATTCTTTTTTTTTGTATACTTTTGTAACCTTTTTCTTTGTATACTCAGCACCTACTATAATATTTTACATATGGTTGACATTTAATAATTATCATTTGTCAAATGAATGTTGAATTCCAAGCAAAGTGGACTACTAGCTATTCCCCAAACTCAATATTCCATCTCTGTTCTCCTTGCCTTCACAAAGGTTGTCTCTCTCTTGCCTGGAATGCACTTCCTCCTTATCTCCTTTTAGAATCCCTAGCTTTCTTCATGGTTCAGCTTAAGTACTAACTGCCACCTACAAACAGGCTTTATCTACCCTCCTTTTTTTTATTTTTAGTACTTTATTTTTCCTCAAGCTACTTATCTACGTACATAATATATCTCTCTATTAGTATATAACTCCCTAAAGCCATAGGCTCTTTCATTTTTTTCTTTGTATACCAAAATCCAAGAACATTGCCTTGTATACAGTTGACACAATCCAAAGATACAATCCAATAAGTATTTATTAAGTGTTTACTATTTGCAAGCTACAAACAGCTAGGTGGCACAATGTATAGAGCACAAGACTTGGAGTCAGGAAGATCTGAGTTCAAACTCTACCTCATATATTTACTCCTGTGTGACCCTGGGCAAGTCACTCAACTCTTCAGTGCCTTGGCTTCCTTATCTGTCAAATGGGGAGAGTAATAGCACCTATCTCATAGGGCTAGAGAATAAAATGAATTAACATATATAAAGGACTTTGTAAATCTTAAAGCAGTATGTAAATTCTGGTTGTTATAACAAAGATAAGACAAAAAACAGACCCTACCCTCAAAGAGCTTATATATTACCAGAAGTATACAACATGTAAACAGAGGAGTATATACAGGCTAGTTTGAGACACAAAAAAAGAACTAACTAGGGGAATCAGGAAACATTTCCAATAGGAAGTTGCACATGAACTGAACCTTGAATGAAACTAGGCATGCTAAGAAGTGGAGATGAAAAAGGAGTAAAGAATAACCAGGGGCAACAAAGTTATGGCAACGGGAGATGCTTCCATTCTGGGAATAATAAGCAGGCTGGTTTGTGGGAAAGAGTGTTTAGTGGGGCAGGGAGTAAAGTGAAATGGGTCTGGGAAGGCAAGCTGTAGCAACATTGTGAAGGGCCTTAAATGCCAAGCCAAGGAGTTACTAGATCTTTGAACACAGTGGCCATAGAGATCAATGGAGAATTCTTAAAGAGGGATAATACATAGTCAGCTGGGTCTATTTTAGAAAAAATATTTTTCAGTTATGTTCATGACTGATTGAAGAAGGACAAGGCTGGCCTCTAGGAGTCCAATTAGAAAGTTATTGAAATAGTCAAAACAAAAGGTTATTCAGCCCTGAATGAGGGTGGTGGACATGAGTGAGAAAGGCACAGATGTGAAATGTTTTGGGTAGACTCAACAAGACTTAGCAATTGTTTGGATAGAAGGATTGGATCAAATTGAGCAGCAATGGCCATCTAGTTTCCACTTGACAACCTTCTATGACAGGGAGCTTAGTAACTCTTGAAGCAGCTCCACTTTGGGACAGTTTCAATTATAAGAAGTCTTCTTTACATCAAGCTAAAATCTGTCTGTGTAATGGTAATGGAATTTGGAGATGCCCCTGTATTAGCTTGGTTTTGGGGTTGAGTGTTAAAACCCAGAGTTTGTGAATCTCACTTGTGGGATGGACTTGTTGACATGGAGAGAGAGGGCTGAACTGGGAGGAACTGTGAATTGGGAGAGAGGCCCAAGCCAGAGAAGGCCAGAAGGACTTTTGAGAGAGCAGTATCCAGTATAGTGGAGCCTGAGTTGCTGAGAGAAAGACTGCTGAGAGCCTGTTGGAGCTGCCCAGGACTTTTGAGAACTGCCACCCAGAGCTTCCAAGAACTGAGGAGGCATGGCTGTGATGCTGGTATTTTGTTTGTCTATTTTGATGTTGTTTTGCCAGATTCATCTGATGGTGAAGGACAGTGCTGCTGTTGTAGAGGCCCTGGAACCTGGCTGTTAGTTCAGAAGCCCTGAAGGAGAATTTTCCTGTTGTATGTTTACAGAAATCCTGGAAGAAGGCCTTGCTGATATTTTCAGGGGTTCTGGGACTGTTCTATGGGCAGAGAGTGACTTGATGAGGACACTGGCTATGGCTTTGTTGAGCTTTGTCTTCCCAGGAACTGAGATTGCTGAGGGCTTGCCTCAATAGCTTCTCACAGTTGTCCCTAGTTCTGTCCTCTAGGAAAAGAGAAAATAGGTGTAATCTCTTTTTCACATGATAACCATCCAAATACTCAAAGACAACTATTATGTATACCTTTAAATTTCATTTCTCCAACCTAAGCATCCTTATTTCCTTTAACCAGTTCTTGTGTATCATAGTTTTAGTATCTTCTCACATCCTGGTTACATCCCTTTGGGTTGTAACAACAATGCAATAATCACAACACCCATGGTGGTTATGAATATGCTGGTATAGTTGTGAATCACAAAATGTAGTAGACTTTCCACATGGAGGATGGAACCAAAGCCTTTATTCAAATACCAGAAAACCAAGTCCCAGAACCAGAAAGTCAAAGTCATTACAGTAGCCACAAAGTTGGTACACATGGTTAATGTGGTGAACACCTACATTCCAAAGCCTTCACAAAAGAACAGGATCCCTCAAGCACTCACTCACAGTAGCTCCTCAGCTTGGTTCTTGGAAGTTCTTGGAAGTTCTCAGCAGAAATTCCCAAAGGAAAGGTCTCAGCAGAAGCTCCAGTCTCCAAATGCTCACTGAGAGAAATTCTGACTGTGTAGCTTGTGTTCTTCCCTATATATGGTATAGCTCTTCTCTGTTCTGCCTTTTCCTGTTATATCAGCAACTTCCTCCCAAGGTGTTAACTACTTCTGTGTTAATTAAGTAGATTAAACAAGGTGTTAACTTGAAAGAAGGTGCTAAGTACCTGCTTACTTGTCAATACAAAGGGGCATGGAAGATCTTCATATTCCATTAACGTTACATGGGTACACTCCAGTTTATCAATATCTGGTTAGTAAGGTGTGGAGAACTGAACATCACCCTTCTAAATAATGTCAAACCAGGAAAAAAAGAACAATAGGACACTCAGCTTCCTTGCTCTGGATACTTAAGCAGCCTAAGATGTCTTTCCCTCTAGGCTGGTACACCACTTTGCTGATTCATGTTGAATTATTAGGGCACTAAAGCCCCCTGCTTTTGTTTTTATTTTTCCCATGAAATGGTGTCTGACCATGTTTCCTTTACTTTGTACCTGACCACTTTTATACAATTATCTTGAATAAATCAAAAAGATGAACCAGTGATGTGGGTGGTTATGTAGGCATGGAGCCTGAAACATTGAATTAAATGTGTGTTGTCTGCTATGTGAATGGCTTCATGCTAGGCTTCTTCCACAGATAAAAGATGTTTAGCAATCAGATCACATTAGTGAATAGATGACCAGTGAGTAGATAAGTGAAAGCCAGTGTTTTTGTCTACTTAGCTCAAACCATCTCTCCTGCCTGCCAGTCATTGTCTTCATTCTTTTATGCCTATTCCAACAAAGTTGAGACTTCCCATGGGCAACCCTGGGCTTTGTTTATCACTTTATCTTGTCCAGAAGAGGGTCTCCACATCACTCTCTGGACATTTTCATACCATTCGGCTAAGTGTGTCCCCTGCCCCCACCCCTTCCTTAGCTTCCATTTTCATGCACTGTCTTCCCCTATTAGAATTTTGCTCATTGAGAGCAGAGACTATCCTGCTTCTTTGTATTTCTATCTTCAGTGCTTTTTTTACAGTGTCTAGAATATAGTAGGCATTTAATAAATGCTTTAACATTTATGTATTCGTTCATTTATTAGAGAACCATAAGGCAAAAATCATGGGTTCATTCCCTATGTGAATCATTCATTCTTAATCTGTGCTGGAGCCACAAGACACACTAACTTAGTCATGTTATGGATTCAAATAATTGATTACAAAGGAGATATAAAAGATGGACAGATTCATGTAAATCCATTTTCCAGTACTAGAAAAGCAATTCATAGTGCAAGTCCCAGGATCAAAGATTTATCATTGAAAGGCCATCTAGTTCATGTTCCTCTTTTTATTAATGAGGAAATAGAAAGATCAAAGTTAAATGACTTGCTCAAGGTAACAAGAGCAGCAGCAGTAGAGGGAGGTGAACTGGAAGCTGCCTATTCCAGGGTTAGTGATCTTTTCATGGTACAATGCTGCCTCTCAAGCTCATCAATTATTTATCTAAGCACTGGCAGGCACTGAAATTTGTAGGCTGTATATTAGTACTGCTAGAAAATGGTCATGGAGTCTTACTGTCTATACTAACATTCCTATTGGAACTCTTCCTATCCGAGGGTTCATCTGTCTGTTTGCTTTTCTAAGCTATAACTATTGAATCTTAATAACTCTTGACTTTGAAAAATGTTGGGGAATTTATAGTTGGAAGTATTTATCTCTTTTTCTTCCTGTGTCTGTTTTCTCCATGGAAAAGTTTATTGACTCTTTAACCTTAAAATGTTGGGTAAAGTCAGTGGATAGAGTGCCAGGCCTGGAATCAGGAAAACCTAAATTCAAATCTGGCCTCAGACACTAGCTGTGTGACCCTTGGCAAGTCACTTCACCCTGTTTGCCTCAGTTTCCTCATCTGTAAAATGAGCTGGGGAAAGAAATGGCAAATCACTCCAGGATCTCTACTGAGAAAACTCCAAATGGGGTCATGAAGAGTTGGACACAACTAAAATAATTGAACAACACACACAAAAAAAAGTCAATGTCTAGACAGAATCAGAATCTCCAGGCTGGAATGAATCTCATAGGTAGTCTAGTACAGCTCATACCTGAACAGAAATTCCATCTACAACATTCCTGACAAACAGCCATCCAGTCCCTATTTGAAGACCTTCAGTTTTAGAAAATACACCACCTTCTAAGAAATCCCAATTCTCTTTTGCATTCTAAGAAGTAGGGTTTGGGGTTTTTTTCCCCTAGTATTAAGACTAAATCTGCCTCTCTGCAACTTTACCCATTGTCCCTATTTTTGCCACATGGGACCAAGCAGAATCAGTCTGATCCCTCTTTAACTTGTTGACTTTTCAAATAGTTGAAGACAGCTATTGTAGCCCTGCTATGTCTTCTCCTCTCTAGGATAAGTGACTTCATTTCCTTTAACCAGTCTTCAGATGTTATGGTCTCCAGACATCTCACCATTCCAGTTACCCTTTTCTGGTCCCACTCCAGTTTACCTATATTCTTGCTAAAATGTGGTATCTGGAATGGAACACAAAACCCTCTAACTGTCCTGATGTCTTAGTACTTTGAGGAAAGTTTCAATGGATTCTAAATTCATCAGGCAAAATGCCAAGCACATGGCCTTGGAAGCTACACTTTCCAAAATTGTCTAGCAATTATCTTGATGTGTGTGTGTGTGTGTGTGTGTGTGTGTGTGTGTGTGTGTATGAAACAGAGAGAAAGAGAACTAGAATCTATAAATATATTCACTTGCAAGCAATTAATCATCTCCATCAAATTTCATATCTAAAAGGGTAATTTACCCTATACCTGAATGAGAAGAAGTTAATAGCCAGGGGAAGAAAGGGAAATATAGGCATAAAAGAGTTTCCAAGAGACCAACCTTAACTAACTAGGCTGTCAATATGGCTGTTCCCCTGGTATAGTGGGAATGAACAGACGGTTTACTCAAAGACTGAGTAATTTGTTACTGATGGCAGATATCTCACAGAACATTCACTGAGCCTTAAATAGAGATATGGATAGATACATACATAGATACAGAGATAGATAGATAGATGGATAGATAGATAGATAGATAGATAGATAGATAGATAGATAGATATAGTGGTAAAATTACAGAATTAAAAGGAACTCATCTTTCCTGTCGTAAAGTTCAATGCCCTACTATAAGATGATACTGTTCTTAAAAGCATTTACTGAGCAGCTAAAATTTCGGGTACAGCCTACCCCAAAGACATGATTTTTGTTCCTCAGGGCTTTAGAGTTTAATGAAACAAGACAGATGTCTTCTCCCTTCTCTTTTTGTATGGTGTGTAGATTACTTTTATCTTGAAAGAAGATAAAATGTATAGCACTAATATACTTTGTTAACCTTGAATAGAAAAGAGGTGATTTTGTTTCGAGATGATTCTAGTAAAGTGATAGTCTCCAGTCTTGTCAGAGGATAACCCTGTGAAAAAGACAACTGGCTTTCAAAGATACTATCAGGCAGGTAGGAATAGCTATGCAATGACACTCAGATCATCTACCAATTCTCTCTTCATCTTTTAAGTGCCCAAATCCCTGAGCTATTTGCCAATATGGACGTAGACACACAAGCGTTAATGAAGGAAAACTAAAACAAGATGACAATGCAACCCCTCTCCCCCACAGGGACACCTCTTGTATAAAAGACGCTGAAGACTGCCACCCAGACACAGACATAAAGAAGGTACCTGGGAACTCCAGGACTCCAAACCTGTACAGATTCCTTATGTCAAAATCTTGCCATACTCTCATTCCTTTGGGTTTCTGCATGGTACTTTGCTTATATTATGGTTCCAAGGGAAAAGGCCATTTCTGTTCCCCTTAAATGTATCTATAAACAACACTCCTGTCTCTTCCCCAGTACTTTTTAACCTTCCCCAAAGTATAGGTGTGGTTGATTCCAAGTTTAGCACTACTTTCTCTCTCTCTCTTCCCTTTTGCAAGTTTAATTCTACTTCTCACCCTACTATTGTTAAAATGAAGTTTAAGGTTGTAAAGAACTTTGGAAATATTAAAATATTATTTACCTTGGTATTTGGCTAGTGCAGGAACCTAAATAAAGAAACAAACAGATAGATAGATTGATAGATAAAATAAATGAACAGGCAGGTAGATAGATAGATAGATAGATAGATAGATAGATAGATAGATAGATAGATGGATAGATAGACAGATAGACAGATAGACAAATATATGTTTGTCTTTGTATTTGGCTAGTCCATGCAAAAATTTGTATTTTTCCCCTTTTTCTACAGAGTTGCATAATTACTGTAAACTATACCGGCTCCATCTGATGTTTGCTACCTGTGTGATCTTGAGAAAGCAATTTAACCTTCTGGAGTCTTGGTTTTATCCACTGTAAAATTAGGGAATTGAATTACATGACCTCTGAAGTCTCAGCAAGTTCTAAATCTATGATCCTATTATTCTACAATATTTCTTTTCTTAATTCACAGAATGCTTGAGGAATTGAAAATACAACTGATTTATTTAGTATGTAATAGTTTATGCAATCCTATTTTAAATGTCCATTTTCAGGCCTATACCCAATTTGTGTGTCAGTCATTGGCAGAAACCTTGGGCCTTTAACCAAAGAACTGAACAGAGTATATATGATCTCATGGTCCAGTGGGCATCCATTTAAGGAAGCTGAGTAGACCCATATATGATCATAATAGCACAAGAATTAGTCAACAGAGACAGGGAATTTAAGCAACCACGTACACATAACATACACATACAAGCAAAGCTTTGGGCAATCAAGTTGAATTGGATAATAACCTCTTCATTTTTTTTCCACAGTCATGAAGCCTGATATTTTCTTTTAATGGATTTTTCTCTAAGGAAAAGTGCAAAAGTTGTAGCTCTTAAAAAACACACATTTGAATGATTGTTGGAGAAGGGAGAAACTGGCATCAAATAAATCAATTAGAAGGATATAACAGCAATCTAGGCAAAATCTGATGAGGGCCTGAAATACAGAGATGGCCATGTGAATGGGTGGAAGAGGTCAGAATCAAGATATTTTATGGAGGTAGAATTGATAGGACTTGGCAACTAATTGACATGGAGGGGGAAAGAGTTAAGGATGTCTAAAGTTGTGAATTCAAATAACTCCAGAATGTTGGTGGTTCCTTTATGGAAAGTTTTTGGAAGGGGGGAAGGAAAGAAGGAAGGAAAGAAGGAAGGAAGGAAGGAAGGAAGAAAGAAGGAAGGAAGGAATGAAGGAAGGAAGGAAGGAAGGAAGGAGGGAGAGAGAAAAGGAGGGAGGGATGGTGGGAAGGAGGGAGGGAAGGAGAGAGGGAGTTGTTAGAAACTTGGATCAAGCCACTAGGGGACAGGGATCCAGACAACCTCCTGGAAGCACCTGGGAATTAGAGTTTACCCATCTTTCTTTCCTCCTCCAGTGCCAAGATAGGAAAGGAAAACTTTCTCAAACAGGAAACACCAACAATCCCCCTGAACACCCTCACCCCTCAGACATGGCAATACCTACCTAATAATGCCTTTCACATACAGAATCATATTGTTTTATAACTATAAGGTATCTTGGATACTAGTGAGCCCAAGACCTTCATTTTATGGATGAATACGATAAAACACAAAAAGGTTCCCACTGCTGGTTAATAGCAAAACCAGAATTATAATCTTTTCTTCAACCAATCAATCAACAAGCATTTGATAGGTGATTGCTATGTGTTGGACACTGTGGTAGGCCCTGAGAACGTAAAAGTGAGGTAATGCCTGCCCTTAGTGGGCTTATATTCTAATAGGATAGAGAACACAGATAGGGACCTAGATGGCACAGTAAATAGAGTGCCAGACTTGGCATTAGGAAGACTTCTGCTCAAATCCTGCCTCAGACATGTACCAGCTCTACATCCCTGAGGATCAAATGAGATAAAAATGCAAAGCATTTTGCAAACCTTAAAGCATTATATAAATAGAACTATGGATATTAACTATTAATATTAGATTGAGGAGTTACAGCCAGGGAAGGGAGTTTTACTAGAGACTAAGGAAATACAAAGAATCAGACACATTTGATTATTGTTTCAAGAGGGAAAGCAAAACGAGTGGGGTGGAAGGGAGAGGCATGATCAATAAGGTGCGTGGAGCAAGGTGATAACAAGACTGTGCTCTATAGTCCTTGGTAAATGTCTGAATGGTACGTGAATCAAGATTATAAGTCAACAAGAAATACTGGATTAAGCTAGTTTTCACTCACTAATCCATTAATCAATCCCAAGATAGAGTCCAAAACTGAATTGATTAAGTGGGGGGACTTTGGTGGTCTCTGGAGGTTAGGGCTCAGAGGACTGCTGTTCCCAACACAGAAATAAGGAACAGTAGATGGCAGATGGTAAGATGTCTACATTGAATCACCTACTGTCCTGGTGAGTGGCTAAGTGAGTTGATCATTAATAACAGGAAGTTTATTTCAGGGACAATGAACAATGAGGTTCAGTAGAGTGTAATATAGTGGACATCATAAGACATATAACAAAGTCTAGCCATAGGAATTGAGTTCTGAGCTAAAAGTAAGGGCATATGTCAAAACTCCCACCATTTGGAACACATACAAAGCAAAAGCAGGTCAGATAATGACCAAGATATTTAAAATGAGATACCAGAGCTTTAAAAAAAAAAAAGTAAGGGAACTAAGAATATGGTAGATTTGAGGAACTACTTATACAGAAAATGCCAATGCTAAAGTAAAGGCCAAAGGAGATCTACAAATTGCTTTTCAAGGAAAGGACATGATGGATGGAGTTTGTGAACATATTAATGATGTTGTTAACCAACTATCATGGATCTTCTCTCCTTTTTTCCTAAAATGGAGTTAATTTACACATTTCCCCTGAGCAGCCGAGAAAGCCCATCCATTAACATGATTTTCCATGGCTTCTTTGAGAATATATTTGACTTAATTAGCAGAACCTGATGCAGAAGAAATTGACAGGGCTGAAGTTTGACTTTTGGTTCCTGGTAGTTTTCACTAGGCTTTGTGTCAGTTTGTGTGATGAGTCAGAGGACTGATAGGTTATGACTTGCAGGCAATGTCAGAGAAGAAAAAAAGGGCAAGTTTACCCTCAAGCTATTTGAAATATTGCTAAAATGGGAGATACAACAGCTTCTCCCAGAGTCTGTGTACTCCTGTTTCGACAAGTGAACCTTTTTTTTAGTGGTAAAACAATAATCTGTCTCTTTCTCAAAGCTTAATTTACTCTTTTTTTTTTCATCTTTTTTGAAATGCTAGCCTTGGCTTGCATTTTAGCTTATTTATATATTTATTTGCCTAGACTCCACTAATGAAATATACTCCACGCAGCAAATGGCTCTTCCCCTGGAATTAACAAAACAATTAAGTTAGAAACCATCCTCTAAACCAAGAAGATTTCAAACTAAATTAGTCATACTCCCCTCACACTTGCTAAAGCATGTGCCCAGCAGGCAAATATCTTCCAAAGGAAATTATGCTCAAAAAACAAAGCCTTGAATGTTTCAGAATCTCTTTCTCCAGTTTGCTGCAATAGAACTGATAAATTAAAAATGGGAGAATCACTGAAATCAATTGATGTATCAGTCGGATATTAGCCCTTTCTTTCCCAAGACAAGATCAGTGCTCCTGGGATGCTAATTAACTGGGACAAAGTAAAACAATTAAATGTGTCCAAAGGCAATAAACCTTACAACGTTATATATCTTTTAAAAAACACTTTTAGCGTGCAGTAACTTGCTATAATCACAAATCTAGCTATGATTTTAGCCCACAGGTTTGTATAGGGATTTAAATAAAGCAAGTTCCTAGGCTATTAAACAGTGTTGATCTTCATCTCTTGGATAAATATCTTAACCTTTTGTGACAAGGTGGCATGGTCCATGGTCATATTGCAGTATTTAATCTCCATTTGGGAATTTCTGTAATTCCAGAATAATTCTGCTTCTTGGCATTATATATTCATCACAATTATCTGCCCAGAGTCACACAACTAAAGAAGTGTCTGAGACAGAAAGTCTTCCTGACTCCAGGTTATTCCTCTCAATAGGAACATGACTTTGCTAGCAGTCATGGACCAAAGAATGGATGACCATTTTTTGTCAGTGTTGGAAAGTCTACTAAGAAGCATTTATTAAGCATCTTCTGTGCAGGTACAGGTAGATGGTCTTGGAGTCCCTTTCCAACTCTGAAATTCTGCGATCCTGACTATTGTTGAGTCTTTCATCTGAGGGAGTTTCCTTTGCTTTCTGCAATGTTGTCCTTTGTGCTTCTCATAAGGGTAGTAGTACAAATAAAGGCAATGGAGACACATCATTCAGTACCTGACTGATGTCATACATAAGTCATCTGACAACAATATTATCGCAGGTTTCCAAATGAATCATTTCCATCTGCAGTGGCTTCTAAAGCATCACTAAAACAGTGTCATTTAACTCAATGAGGTCTGAGATGACATCATTTATGAGGTTGTGACAATAACATATAACTGCTACTTTACTTAGATCACAAATTTCGTCTACCCCTGAGATAAGTCTTCAAGTAGTATTAACTATTCATTATTATATAATTAGTAACTATTAATTGATAGCATTATTATTAACAACTATCACTTTATTAGAGCTTTAACATTTGCAAAGCACTTTACATATGTGTTCTCATTTTATCCTCACAACAACCCTATGAGAGAGGTAGTATTATTTTACCCACCTTTCAGATGAGGAAACTAAGACAATGCTAGAACAAGTGACTCACCCAGGGTCATTCCTGCGTCTGAGACAAGAAGTCTTTATGACCCAAAGTCCTGTACATTTTATAGTCGCCATTGATGAAGAGCAATCAGGTGAAGGATGAATTCCATTTGCTCAGTTGCTCCCAAAAGGTAGGAAGGACCAGAAGTAGGGGAAAGTTACAAAGTGAACAATTTTAGCTTGATTGAAGTTAGGAAAAACTTCCTGGAAATCAGAGGTGTCCTAGCATGGAATGGCCTGATTCAAGAGGCAACTGATTGCCCTCCTCAGAGATCTTCAAGCACATGTTAGAGAAGATGTTGTGCTCTATGAGCAAAGCAGTTGAAACAGCTCAAAGGAAACACAGGATTTGCAAATTCAGAATATCCACCCCAAATGTTCACACAGCTATTTGTGCCCAAGCTGTGATAGAACATTCCAAGCTCATATTGGTCTGATCAACCACAGTGAAACACATTGAAACTTGACATTAGCATAGTGATGCCATTTTGGTCTTCTTCTAGAACAAAGGACAACAACCAAGTGTAACACCATGCATGAGCAGCTTCCCAAAAGAATGCTACTGTGAATAGCTTTTAAGGTTCTGATTGCACAGTATAGTGAACACTCCATTTATTCCTCAACAAATCAAGGCAAACATTCACAACAAATCACAATATAATATTCACAACATTACATC
>CM053585.1:66177456-66197745 GCA_028646515.1 Pseudochirops corinnae | reverse complement strand
TTGTGAATATTATATTGTGTTTGTCTTGATTTGTAATGGAATAAACAGAGTGTTCACTACATTTTGTAATCCAAACTCTAAAAGCTGTTCACAGTAGCATTCCTTTGGGAATCTGCTGGTGCATGGCATTATACCTCCAGGAGGAGGGGGTGATGGAGGGAGGGCAAAAAAAAGGACAAAGCAAAAAGTGCACAGCAGAGAACAAAAGAAAACTTACAAGGAAGCAAAAACAGATGGGTAATTCTTAACACATGTATTGTTTATCATACATGCTTTCTTGAAATGAAAATTTATTGTCACATATTTTGAATCTTCTCTTGCGTTCTGCTATGTACATGACATGATTTTTTTCTTTCTTTCTTAGTATTTAAGTTTCAATATTTAAATTTATGATATGTTTTTGTTTCTTTTCTCTAGTCTGTATTTGTGTTCTGACCCTCAAGTCTAAAATAACATTTTTTTAAAGTAAGAAATGTGTAGCTAGATAAAATTTGGGTGAATTAAAGTTTTAGTGTACTACACATTCAAAGTGAGCCAAAAGTATGATATGAAATCTGAAAAAGCTAACCCAATCTGTATTAATGATTCATAAATTCCAGAACTTGAAGTAGTGTGGTGTGGTGAGTAAAGAGTTGGCCTCAGAGTCAGGAAGACCTGGGTTCAAATCTCTGACACATTCCAGCTGGGTGACCCTGGCCAAGTCATTTCATTTCTCACTCCAGGCAGCTCTGTAAGATCACATTTCAGAAGAGTTGCTGATCTTTATCAGTAGAGAAGTTCCCTCCAATGAAATCACACTTTTAGTCCAAAAATATGTACAGAAAAAATCCAATGACATTTGCTATATTTCTCCTTGGTTAGACTATATTTGAAGTATTCAATTCCAAGTGACACATTTTAGGAAGGACAGTGACCAGCAGGAACCTCTTCAAAGGGAGAGAAGGGTTGTGAGTGCACCAAATACCATGATGGATGGGATGAGATGGAGGATGTGGAGACGTTCAGCTAAGGAAAAACTTAGGGTGGACATGATTTCTGTCTTCAAGTATCAGAAGGAATATCACGCAGAAAAGCAACTAGCCTTATTCTGTTTAATTCCAGAGGTAGAATTAGGAGCAATAAGTAGAAATTTCAGAGGGGCAAAGATGAACTCAGTAGCTGGATGGCCACTTCAGAAATGGTTTATTAGAATTCCTATTCAAATACCAGCTGGATGAGATCAGGTATTTAAGGCTACAACAATCCCAAGTGTAGCAGGACCTGATTAAAAAGTAATTGGGAAATATTATCATTCTTATTTCATAAATGAGAAAATAGGCTCAGAGAGTCTTGCCTACGGTTGCACAACTAGCAAGTGTCAGAGGTGGGATTTGAACTCCTGTTCTTTAAAGCAGCTCATACCAACAGAGCACTTAAAGGTTTAGAAAGTACTTTTGAGAGGAAAGGCTACTGAAATCCTCCTTCCTCCTCAATGTGTGTACACCTCTGCATATTAAAGAGAAACAGGTGTTGAGATTTATCTCTGCCAAACCCTCATTCTTGGGCGAGTCAGTTTATAGTGTGCCTCAGTTGCTCTATCAGGAAACTGGGGGCAGCAACAACGTAGCTAAGTGGCACAGTGGGTCGAATGCCAGACCTGGAATGTGGAAGACTCATCTCCCTGAGTTCAAACCTAGCCCTAGACACTTACTAAATTTGTGACCCTGAGCAAGTCTTTTAACCCTGTTTGCCTCAGTTTCCTCATCTGTTAAATGAGCTAGAGAAGGAAACGATAAACCACTTCAGTGTTTCTGCCAAGAAAACCCCAAATAGGGTCACAAGGAGTTGGACACAACTGAAAATGATTCAACAAGATCACAGCCTTGCTATTACACAGTTTCTTAATTTAGTAGGCTACACTCCTTGGAGAATGTATGTAGCTGGTGTGAACCAGGATCTTATGGACCAGATGTAGTATGGTGACTGATCAGGCTAATGTATCTCATTTCTGTCCCAAATGCAACAGATCACTTGAAAGTCATTTTGTTTCCAAGGCCTATTTTCCTCTGGGAGACACACACTGAAGAAGACGGAGGAATGAAAACAGAAGAAAACAGCTGGGAATTACTGGGGTCTTTTCGATATGATGTGTTTGAGGACTTTTTATTTTTAAAATTTTGTGTATTTTCTTTGTTATTTTGTTCTTTGTGAAATGGTCTGTGCTTTCTTAAGCCTTCAAGCATCCATGTATGAAGGGTGAAGGATGAAGCGTATAAATAAGGAACAAGGAGGAGAAAGAGAAAGTACAGCTAGGTTTCTCCCATGGTTATGGAAGAAAAGAGACTCAGGACATGCCCTACTCATGGGATGTTTGCTTTCTGGCTTGGGTCTGAAGCCCTCCTATTTGCCAAAACTAGAAAGCTGGCAGAATAAGGCAGGCCTGAGCTGTTGTAAGCCTCCCAGAAGGAATACTATTAGAATTGATACATTACAATCAGTTATAAAAGAGAGACTGATTTTCAAGTACTGGAGTTAACCACTTGAGGTTGTACTGATTACTCGATAATGGGAAGTTTAATATTGTGTCTGTGTGATACAGAGAACCACTCGGTGTCTACTCTATTCACTCAAAGTATCCACAAAAACAAACACTAGGCCCAGTGTCCAATAGGAAGTCAAACGTTAAAAATTGAACAAAAGAGTAAAGTACTGGCCCCTGTCATAGACTGTCTAGGTGAAGTGGCCCAATGTATCACATGACCCACCCTTCCTACTAGCCTTCCCATCATTGCTCTGACTAAATGAGTACTTTGATTACTTTCACTCCCCCTGTCCTACAACTAGAAAATTTTGATTCTTAATCCCTCAATTCCTGTGATTCATAGTTGACATCTACTATGGAAGAAGCTCTTTTGCTTTGATGCCCTTTCCTGAATTTTCATACTTACCCAGCTCAGACAGCCCTTTCTCCATTCTCATCTTACACTATGTTCTCTGAAACTCTTACTCCATTAATAAACATCCTAGATGACTTATACACTTTTAATTTCCAGAGTTCATAGAAATACTTTAGTACTTTCCCTTTCCTTGAGGACTTCAGTTTTCACTCTGATGCCCGTTTGAACCGTGGCCTCCTAGTTCAATGATCTCATGATCTGCATTTCCATTAAAACACAATGACTCACAGTCATAGTCAACCCTTCATTTCTGTCCTTACTCCCAAACTCTCTCCTTCACAATCTTGAATTCTGAATTCTCCTCTTTGATCACAATCTCTTATCTTTCCATCTTTTTCCTCTGCCTTATTCCAACTATTCATCTTCACCAAGACCTCTGTCCTTCCCTGTTCTATAAATCCCTTACCATGTTTTCCCTCTTATTTTCTTCCCTTCATCCTCCATTCTATAGTTAATCAATTCAACACTGCAATGACCTTCAATCTTGAATCCTTATTCCATTGTCCATGCACTATTAATGTCATGCCAATCCTGTGAAGTGATGAACTCCCAAATCAATCTCTTCCTGCCCCTGAGTTGCTGAACATAGTTAGAGGAATTCACATAATAGTGCTGTGTCCACTACAAATTCATGTCATATAATTTCAAATGAGCTCTTACTAGCACATGGAAATCCTTTTACTATTCCTTGATTAATTCTTTACGCTGTTAAGAGAGGACTAGCACCTCTAATGTGAGCCTTTTCAGGGCTGCTTATCTATAAGTGTCTATCTATATTCCAACTCTCACCTGTGGCTCCAAGAAGCTGTAGCATGTTGTGATGTATAAAAAGTTTGAGAGACCTACTTTCTGGGTAATTAATCATTTTCTTAATAATGCTAGCATGTTATTAATAAAAGGAATCAGTGACACTCTCCTATGCCAAAGATGTATCAGGGAGCCCACTCAATATTTATATGTCCTTGAAAGAACAGGTGTTCCTAAGAGTAGTAATCAACTTCAGTTAACAAGTAATGAGAGAGAATGAATATTATAATGAGAGGTGGACCTAGTCTAATGAGGGGCTGGGGAATGTCATGTCATTTACTTCCAAATCACCCCCAGCTTTGGACAATGTAATAAAAGAATTTACGTCCACCCAAACTTGAATAGAACACAATGGGTAAGAATTCACCCGGATAAGATGGTCTAGGTAGGGTAAATTATTCATAGAGATCAATAATGTCCTTCAAAGACTGGGTTATGAACAAGGAAATAGAACAGGGAAAAAATCTGAATCTCCCTCATAATTGGTTATTAAAAATCATTTCTCTCAATGTGTAGTGGCTACACCCCCAATAAAATCATCTTGGCAGATGGGCTAAAGCAGGTTGAGGGTAATCAACAGTCCCTAAACCTGTCAATGAATTAGGGGAATGTCTACCCCAAGTGTATAAAGACCTCTCCTACAGAATGGGCAAATGAGAACAATTTGTTCTAATGGCCATGAAGGCAGCCAAAGCAGGTGCTGTGGAGTGCTTACAGCTTGGTCAGACATGGAAGATGCCAAGGTCATTTACTGCATTCCCAGGCCATTGCCTGTCATCCTGACTTTTGTTTTGCCATTGGGATTCGGTGAGAAGAGAGAGAGAGAGAGAGAGAGAGAGAGAGAGAGAGAGAGAGAGAGAGAGAGAGAGAGAGAGAGAGAGAGAGAGAGAGGGAGAGAGGGAGGGAGGGAAGGAGGAAGAGAGAAGGAAGGAAGGAAGGAAAGAAGGAAGGAAGGAAGGAAGGAAGGAAGGAAGGGGCTGACAACTTTGTGCAACTCTCCCTCACTTAAATCCAGTTCACAGGCAAGTCAAGACATCACCCATGATGTCACTGGTCTTCTTTGAAAACAAAGGACAAACAACATAACATTCCAATCAGGCAGAGAATTTTTTCAATCCTTTTTACTCCTCCAATGTTAACCCCAACACCTTCCACCACAGTACATAATTTTGTCTTCACTGAAAAAATTGAGACTCATTAATTCCCTCATCTCCTTCTCAACATAATACAATCTCTCTGCATTGATATCTTCTGTTCCCTCACTCTAGGTTCATAAAATTAGATGGTCTTTCTCCTTGTCAAGACTAACCCCTCTATACTAGTGTCCTAGGGCCCATTCCCTCCTGTCTTTTCTGGATGCTTGATATATTGTCAATTCCCTCTCTCCTCTTTAATCATTATCTATTGGCTTCTTTCCTGCTGCCTACTTATATGCTAAAGAATTCCCCAAAAGCTAGAAGGAACAAGAGACGAAATTAAGCCCAACAACCCTTTCATTTTGCAGATGAAGAAACTGAATCATGGGAAGGTTAAATGACTTGTCTTTGCTCACAAAACTAGTGTCTGAAGTGGGATCTGAACACAGGTCTTCATGAATTCAAGTCCAGTAATGTACTTATTCTGCCATACTGCCATAACTTGACCTTGCCATCCCATTAAGATATTGGCCTATTTCTCTCCTATCTTTATAAAATAGAATCCTCTTTTCTAGATTCCTAGGATGACTCCTACGTATCTTAGAGCAATTGATTTATACATGCTAACTTTACTTCCTCACCACTGTCTAACAGAATCAGAGACTTTAACTTAAAGCCATCTCTGTGGTCATCTAATCCAATTTATACATGAAGGAATCAATCCCCTTCATAACATTCCCAACATGTGGTTGTTGAGCTCTTGCTTAAAGACCATCAAGGAAAGGATATCTATCATGTCTTTGAAATGAACTACTTCACTTTTGAACAGCTTTAATAGGAAACTTTTCTTTTAAAAAAAATTCATTGTTTTTAATCAGTCAAGATCTGGCACTTCACCCTCTAATCCCAACTCCAAATCACTAATTAAAAGCAAAACCCATTGCAAACATATAATCATCAAAACAAATTTCCACATTGACCACGTAAAAAAAAAATTACTGTGTCCTGCATTCTCAGTCCCTCACCTCTCCATCAAGAGATAGGTAGCATATTTCCTCATTAGTCTTTTGGAATACTGGTTGGTAATTATGATAATAGTTCAACACAATAGTATTCCATCACATTTATATGCCATAATTTGTTCATCCATTCCCTATGTATAGGAACCTCCACAGATTTCCATTCTTTGGCATCCCAAAAAGAGGTATAAATATTTTTACACATCCTCAGAGTTTGTTTTGCTTAGGGCTAATCTCTCCCTAAATTACCTTCCCTCTAATTTCTTCTCCTCACATTTCCCTCGATTTCCCTGTTGAATGAAGTATATTTCTGTACCCAATTCTATATATGCAGTATATTCTTTCTTCTTTTGATGAGTTCAGTTAAGAGTGAAGTTCAAGTGCCCTTCCCAATTCTTCCTCTTTGTATATATATGTCTACTTATGCATCCTGATTATGTGAGATAATTTGATCTATGCCCTATAAATATGTTTGATAATTTGGGTGGTGCCCCATATGAATTTAGGACTTTCTAGTGCTCTGGTATACAGCTTCTCCCTGGTCGCTGGAATAGTGCTCAGTGTACTTGTGGGCTCACTCATCCCCATCATTTGCAGACTTCTCTATGTTGCACTAGGCTGTACAAAGGACTCAATGTGGTATTTTATGAATTTTCCCATCAGGATTTGTTCTGTGTATTTTCTAGATCTGCTTGGAGGAGTTTGTGGATGGAAGCACACTAGCTTTCTTCCTACCACCAAGCCACCTTGGCTCTACTACTTGTTAGGAAGCTTTTCAAGTCTAATTTTACTTTTATCCAGCTTCTACTCATTGCCCTTAGTAAATCCTCTGCCCTCCCCACCCAGACTCACTAAAGAATTAGGTCTAATCTCTTCTCAACATGATAGCCCTTTAAATACTTAAACACAGACATCTTATTCCCTCTAATTCTCCTTTTCTCTAGGTAAATATGCCCAGTTCCTTCAACTGATCCTAATATGTCATGAACTCAAGGCCTTTCACCATCCTAGTTGCCCTTCTCTGGACATTTTCCAGTTTATCAATGTTCTTAAATCTTAGTTCCTGAAATTGAACACAATAATCCAGCTGAGATATGACAACATAAGAGTACAGAAGGATTTACCAACTTGTGATTCCTAAAGCTCTCTTCTTCTAAATAGCCCAAGACTAAATTAAATTGTTTGGGGTTTTTTTGTCTTTCATATCACACTGCTGACTTGTTTTGAGATTACAGTCCACTAAAATCCCAAGAATGTTTTCAAAACAATTGCTATCTAGGTCTCTTCTGTCTTATATATATATTTATTTGTACCCAAATAAAAGATTTCTAATTTCTCATTATCGAATTTCATCTTATTAGATTCACCCTAATGTTCTAACCTTCAAGGACCTTTTCAATCATAATTCCATCATCGAGTATCATCCAGTATTCCTGCTATATTTGTATTGCTCATGTGAAGCTAGAACATTTAAAATGCCTATAATCTTTCAATAATGGCTCTTTTTCTTCATTAGAAGAATCACTCTAATAAATTCTAGGATGAAGTAGTCCCCTTCCCCCAAGGTTCCCATCATTTCCATACCTAGAAATCTTTTTTTTTTTTTCCTGGTTGAAGAGTGTCGGATTCAGAAAAGAATTTACCTTGGTTGGATCTTTGAAGGATAAAATTCAGACCTTTAAAGGATAAAATTATCATTGACATAAACCAAGAAATTATTAGTTGCTGTGTTTCTGGCAGAGAGAGAGCTCCAACTAGTATTTGGATAATTGAGTAACCCCAAGACTTGAGGAAGAGCTTTAGCAGAGAGAAGGTAGAACAATTAACTTCATACCGTGTGTAAATAATGCAGCTGTGGGTGATTTTCCTGCTTGATCAATGGATAAGCTCATCCATATGAGAATTTCCCTTGCAGCAAGTATATAGAAAAATATTCAAGAAAGGTTCGTCTAGGCTCTCTGCTCACAAATAAGAACATTTCTCTTTTTTGTTTCCAAGAAAGGGGTAAGGCAAATGATATCTCTTATTGTTTAATCCAGGTTTAAAGTATAGTGAAACTAATAATTTCTAACTACTACTCACTCCCACTGATCATTGATCTTTGATATTTTGGGTAACGTTCAGAGGGCAGAGATCTGTACCAAGCTGAATTTGGGGGGCAGGGGAGATTTATTTATTTAGAATTAAAGCCAAGGATAAATAGTACAATTTTGGTTGCCAAAAGTTATTAGGGATAATGAACAGAATCCTAAAAACCACAAAATCTCTGAGTTGGAAGGGGGCCACAGAGTTCATATAGCTCAGTCCCTTTACCACATACTCACCAAATGTCATCCAAATTTTGTTTAAAGATCCCCAATAATGAGAAACTCACTCCTTCCCATGGAAGCACATTCTCCTTTTGTATAGCTCCCTTTTTTTCATAGACATTTTCTATATCAATCTTAAATCTGTCTCTCTGCAACTTTTGCCCATTGCTTGTACTTCTGCCACCTGGAACCATAGATAGATAGATAGATAGATAGATAGATAGATAGATAGATAGATAGATAGATAGATAGATAGATAGATAGATAGATAGATAGATAGATAGATAGATGAGTGAGTGAATTAATGGATAAATAAATAAACACACAAGCCAGTTTAATCACTATCCTGCATGGTTACTTTTTAAATACTTGAAAACTGTTAGCAAATCCTTACCAAGTCTTGTCAGTCTCTTTAACTGATAATCTTACAGAAAGAACTTGAGGTACTTCATCATCCTGTTTACCCTCTCTAGAACATTCTCCATCTTATCAATAGCTTTCTTAAAGTGATGCCCACAGAAGAACACAATATTCCAGGTTTATTCTGACCAAGTCAGCTCTTTCATCCTGAACACTATGTCTTTCTTCATATTTAGGCTTCACATTGCTGGCTCATAATGAAGTTGCAGCCCACTAAATCTCTAGATTTTTTTAGAGCTCTTCTCTAGCCATACCTTGTCTATCTTATACTTCTGAGGCAGATTGTTTTAAAAATCTGAGCCAAAGACTTCTTCTTATTACATTTTATCTTACTAAATTTAGCCATTCTGACTGTTTTGGAAGACTTGGAGCACTGCCCATTGAACCTCATGCACAGACATGAGTGGAGGTGCAAGAGCTATTCTGAAATTCCCTTAGACAAAAGTGTTATGCCTGTTTGAAGTAAAGTTAAATGGGGCCAAGTATGGGTATCCCAAGCCTTCCCCTGACATTGATTCTAATAGCAGTAGTTGAGTTTCAGTTTAAAAATGTACTGTCTGTAGAAGGGATTCTTGGAGTAACTGATTGAAAACTGTCTAAATTCAGATTTTCATGGCAGTACATCTGTTTACAAAATATGATACCCAGGAAAATAGCTGATAGTGAAGTTGAACCTAATGATAGATAAAGCCTAGTAAATTTGACAGAGCAATTACCAGATAAAGAGCCTTATGAGGAATGGTTGAAGGAACTCAGAATATTTAGCATATAGAACAAAAGCCTTAGGAGTGACACGACAATTGTCTTCAGTTGTTAGAAGAGCTGTCACATGGAAGTAGTAGTAGAACTTGGCCTGCTTGATTCTAGAGGGCAGAACTAGGAGCAAAAAATACAAGTTACAAAGAAGAAGATCTTGACTTGATTTGAGAAAAAAATTCCTAATAATTAGAGATATTCCAAAGTGAAATGGGCTGATTTGGGATTTAGTAGGTTCCCCCTCACTTCTGTCTGGATAATTCGTGTTAGTTATGTTGCATGCTGGGTAAAGTATATGCTTTTTCATGGACAGAAAGGGCTAAATAGTCACTATAAGTAACAAGTTATGAACACCCAGAAAAAATTCAGGAAATGAAATCCCAAAATTCAATGATATAATAAGAAGTATAAATGGAAAGTCAAAAGATAGTAGAATTAGAAAAACATATGAGATAGCTGCTATAAAAAACAAAGAATCTAAAGCAAAAAGTTGGGAAACAATTTTTCCAACCAATATTTCTGATAAAGGCCTTATTTCTAAAATGTATGGAGAACTGAGTCAAATTTATGAGAATATAATTCATTCCTCAGTTGATAAATGGTCAAAGGATATGAAGCAGCAGTTTTCAGATGAAGAAATTAAAGTTATCCATAGTCATATGAAAAAATGCTCTAAATCACTACTGATTAGAGAAATGCAAATCAAAACAACTCTGAGATACCACATCACACCTATCAGATTGGCATGACAAAAGAGGAAAATGATTAATGTTGGAGAAGTGGGAAAATTGGAACACTAACGCATTGTTGGTAGAGTTGTACACTGATGCAGCCATTCTGGAGAGCAATTTGGAACTATGCCTAAAGGGCTATAAAACTGTTCATACCCTAAAATCCAGTAATAGCACTTCTAGATCTGTTTCCCAAAGGGATCATAAAAATGGGGAAAGAACCCGTACATACAAAAATATTATAGCAGTTCTTTTTGTGGTGGCCAAGAATTAGAGACTGAGAAGATGCCCATCAGTTGGGTAATGACTGAACAAGTTGTGGTGTATTAATGTAATGGAAAACTATTGTTCCATAAGAAATTATGAGCAGGCAAACTTCAGAAAAACCTGGAAAGACTTATTGATGTTGAATGAAGTGAGCAGAATCAGAATCAGAACATTGTACACAATAACAGCAGTACTGTACAATGACTAACTTTGATAGACTTACTTCTTCTTAGCAATGCAAGGATCTAAGACAACTACAAAAGACTCAATATGGACAATGCTATCTACATCCAGAAAAAGAACTATGAAGTCTGAATGCAGATCAAAGCATTCTCTCTCTCTCTCTTTCTCTCTCTGGCTCGCTCACTCTTCTTTCTTGTGGTTACTTCCACTGGTTCTAATTCTTCTTTACAACATGACTAATATGAAAAATAGGTTTAATACAAATGTATATATAGAACCTATATGAGATTGCATGCTGTCTTGGGGTGAAGAACAGGGAGGGAGAAGAAGAAAATTTGCAACTGAAAATCTTATGGAAATGAATATTGAAAACTAAAAATAAATAAATTTTAAGAAAAGAAACAAAGACCATAGAAAAAAGGAATAGAAAGGTTGAGACAGAAGATATGGATGCCATATTTCAGTAAGTCATAAAAAGAAAATTGCCTAGAAGTAGAAACAGAGAAACAAATCACCTCAGAGAGAAACTACAGATATTAACACACCAAGCAATGGGATTGTCAAGCTCTAGAGTTCCTAGGTATATGTGATTGTACACTTCTGCAAGAGTATAAACACACTATACATATACATTCATATGTGTGTTACATACTTATGTATATATATATGCATGTTTAATCAACCACAAATGAACCCCAGTCAGAATCACATAGTACTTTATATCTAATCCAAGAAATGAAAGAAAATATTGGAATACATTTCACCAAAAGGTAAAGGATAAATGCTATATATCCAAGAATAAGTTATCCTGCAAAGTAAAACCTAATTCTTCAGAGAAAAAGTGAAGTTTCAATAGGAACAATCACTTATGAGCATTCTTGTTCAGGAAAATAAAATTCTCAAAAGTTTGCTATACTACTTTTCCATGATCTATGAGGAATCCCCAGGATTGCAGATCCATAAAGAATGTTCATTGGATGGAATTTTGTCCTCCAGACAGCAAAGTCTGAACATGTCCAAGTACTTTCTATAGCTCAAACTACTAGTTGTAAGATGCAAGGTTATTTCTCTAAGTGAGGTGAATGTGCCTCACAGCATTACTATATAGTCTAAAGTCTGGGAAAACTGTTATTCTATGTCTTTGATCTCTATAGATCTCATAGGGACTTTAGGGGCTCTCTCAGATATGTCCCTAATGTCAAAATAAAAGACATAATCATAGGAATTCAGAAGAGGGAGAGATCATATGTACCTGCAGTGATTGGGAACTCATTACCTTCAAAGGCAGCCCAACGCATCATTGAAGATCCTCCAGGAGAGACTGAATAACCACTGAGACTATGTTTACCTCATAGCCAACAGATATCTTAGGAAGCAATAAAGTAACGTTTTAAGTTTTATTCCTTCTTGGGAAAAAAAAAACAGCATGGAATGCTTCTTAAGTATGAAACAAGTAAGATTAAACAATAGAAAAAAAAAACATTAACATAATTACTTTGCATCCTCAAGTTACCTTTACAAATTCTTATCTTTATGCTGATTTATGCTCAGACTGGAGAGACCTGGGGCATAGAAAGCATCCCATTCCGGGAGCTTAACCAAGCCTTGCAGAAGAATGTAGGACCTAATATGGAAGCTACTTTGCATTTAAGAACTAGGACACCTGAGCTTTAATTCTGGTGTTGCCACATCTGTCACTTACTGAATTGCTATTGAGTGGGTTGTACCAAGGAGCTATTATGGAAAATACAAAGTGGTCCCTAGCCTCCATGACACTAACTTTCTCCATAGCATTGGGGGTTTCTTTTGACTTTCATTATGCTGTCCCCATAAAATGGGGATGAGAAATTTGATGTATAACCCTCACATAAGAACATTTGGCTCAAGGTTTATTATAGTACAGGATTATGTGAGTGAGACATTGAAACCCTTAAAAGAAAGGTGATCCATAATTGTCAGGCATTGGCTGACACCCAAGATTCAGCAGAGACCAATCACTCACTGACATCAGTGAATATTTTCAGGAACTAACATACTATATACAACACTAACTCTCTAGCTTAATGACCTGTACTCAGAAATCTTTTAGGAGTTACATTGATGTATTTTGCATTGATTTTTTATGGAGTGGTATTTCACTTTTATCCTACTGCTTTCAAACTGTTATAAAAGCTCTCAAATGACACCCAACTCAAAGAAATTAGACAAACAGTAGGAGTTCTCCAGAAATAGTTAAATGTAGATTAGGCCAAGAATACACTTTAGAGCATTAGGGTCTACATCTCATAAAGGATCTTGGAGTGCCAAATCACATAAGAAGAAAAGTAAATTCAAGGTCAAATGGTGGCTAGGATCAAGAATATTCCCTTCTTTGGTAAGGGTCCCATGACATCTGACTGCCAGTATCTTATAACCTTTCTCAAATGTACATGTGAACCAGGGTGTGACTGAGGCAGCTCAAATTGGTTCGTGGAGCCAACTGTTAAATTTTCAATGTGAGCATTTATACCTTGCGAATTAGCAAACGCTATAAATTAGGTCTTGATTCATTGGCTTATTGATTGTTGAGATTTATGAAAGTGATGAAGGAAATGTTAATTCAGATAACAATTAAAAGTACATCATGCATTACATTATTATTTTTTTTTTTTTTTGCAAAGCCAGTTGTCAAACATTTATCAGTACACCCCTAACCTAGGAGACTAGGCAAGATGAGAGGCTTTTCTTTACACTAGCCATCCTCACTGGTTTGCATTTAGCCTTGCCTCTAGCTAGCAGCAGACAAGTAAAACAAATAATTCTGCCCTAAACACTCCTTGGAAAATGCAAGTCTTGAGAGGTCCATGGTTATTGTTGTTCAGTTGTTTCAATCATGGCTTATTCTTTATGACCCCACTTGGGGTTTTTTTAGCAAAGATACTAGAGTAGTTTGCCATTCCCTTTTCTAGGTCATTTTACTGATGAGGAAACTGAGGTAAACAGAGTTAAGTGACTTGCCCAAGATCACACAGCACACAGCTAGTAAATGTCTGAGGCCCAATTTGAACTCAGGTCTTCCTCACTCTACGCCTGGTGTTACCTAGGTGTACCACCTAGCCCTCAGAAGGCCCATGTGAGGTTGAATACATTGCCAATCCTTTGGTGTCTTCTGTGCTAATAACCTCCAATAGCTTTCAGTACTGTATCATGCACAAGACTCATTCCAAGGATGCACTGACCAGGAGAAGACAGCCAGGTGACCAGAAGCCTTGGAGCCTCACTGCTCTGCCATATGATGTTTCACCATATACCTGTTTCTTTCCCTGGTAACACACTCAGTTCTATACCAAGAAGGCAGCTTGGGAAGCAATCAGCTCAGTACTCTGTGCAGCTCTGCTTGTATAATCCACCTTCTATCTCACAGATCACTGATTAAATAAACAATTAAAAAAACAATAATTTTTATTACTTTATCTATACAGTGTGGCCTTTCTTGTTATGGTACAACCTGTAGGCTGAGAGGGGCAGGAAGGTAAAAGCATAAAGAGGGCTGTGTTTGGAACCAAACAAAGTGGGTTCAAGTTCCAACTGCCCCAAAGTGTCTATGTGACCTTGCACAAATGATTTGACTTCTCAGTGCCTCAGTTTCCTTATCTGTTTAAGGTCTCTTCCTTATATATCTTTAACTTGGTGGTCTGATGAAATCAGATCCCCTACACACCCAGCCTAACCTGAACCACTACTGTGGGTGGGCCAATGGACAGTATTGGGAAAAAGTGCATGGGGGATTGATATAATTGAGTTAGTCTCTCCAAGGCACAAAAACTTATAAACATTATGTGAGGGGCGGCTTGGTAGAGCAGTGAATAGAGTACTGGCCCTGGAGTCAGGAGGACCTGAGTTCAAATCCGGCCTCAGACACTTAACTCTTATTAGCCGTGTGACCTTGGGCAAGTTGCTTAACTCCAATTGCCCTCTAAAAAACAAAAAACAAACAAACAAAAAAAAGAACTTTACATGATATACTAGGAGAAAAATATCTAAATTTTTGTTTTGTATAAGTAGAGAACTAACCAGCTGACTAAGCAGAATGGTTCCTCCCATTTGTATCAAGGCCAAGGCTTTTAGATTTGACTACAGTTTTATAACTCTCTCCCTCACTTCTCTAGTCTAAAAAATTAATGTTTTGACGAGAATTCTACCCTACAGCCAATCTATTCCCTTCAGACTATTCCTTTTTCTCTACAAAATGTCACTTGAGCTTGCAAGGCAAAAAGTGCTTGATAATATACTTGGCAAACTTGGTTCACCTCCCTTCAGGCATGGTTCCCAGAAAAGGTCTTGATACCACATTAAAAAAAAAAATCAAAGACTTTATTAAAGTTCAGAGCTGCGTACTCTTTCTTGTACCCAAAGATTCAGCAATATGTTTTGCCAAATACTAAGCACAGGGAGACAGTAATAAAACAACAAAGAAATCAACATTAGCAAGCTGAAAATCTCATTATTTTGCACAGCCTCTTATATGTAGTAATAGAGATGTAGTGTTATGAAACAATGTTTGCAGCTCAACAGTCACAAGAATAATTTTTGGGTCCTTTATTTTATCATCTTATCTGATAATTGAACTAGGTTTACAAGTTCTATTAAATTTTGGTCTACTGTTTTCTTTCTTAATATTCCTAGGATAATAGTGTTACTAGGGGACTTAGAAATCTTTGAGTCCAACTCCCTTGTTTGGTTCTTAGGTAATTTGAGGTACAGAAAGATTAATTCTCCTCTTCAAGGTCATATAACTGAATGATGACAAAGCTATGGTTTGACCTTGGGTCTCCCAAATCTCAGATCAGGGGTCTTTGCACTACACAAGCCACCTCCACAAAAGGAGCTCTCCTCTCAAAAGTATGGAACTCAGGACCCCCCAATTGTAATAGATAGTTGTCATTATTATACCACTTTAATGCTGGCAAAATGCTTGACATAGTTCATAACAGCTCTACTGTGATAGATAATATAATTATTATTATTATCATTCCATTTTAAAGACTAGAAAAGAGTTATGGAACTTGTCCACGATCACAAAGATAGTAAATTAAGAGGTAGAATTTAGCTTGTCTTTCTGAAACCAAGTCAGACACTATATAGAAACCTGACTCTAGAATATCTATTTATGTGACCTTGGGTAAATCACTTCTCATCTGTAAAATTAGAGGAATTCGGCTAGATGACCTCCATGGGCCCTTCCTGCTCTAAATTTATCCTATCATCCAACAACCCACTACACAACATTTGTTGTTGTTCAGTCATCTTCATTTGTGTGCAATTCCTTATGATCCCATTTGAGGTTTTCTTGGGAAAGATGCTGGAATTGCTTGCCATTTCCTTCTCCAACTCATTTTACAGGTGAGGAAACTGAGGCAAACAGGATTAAGTGGCTTGCCTAGGGCCACACGGCTAGTAATTGTCTGAGAGATCTAAACTCAGGAAGATGAGTCTTCCTGACTCTAGGCCCAGCACTCTATCCAGTGTGCTAACTAGTTACCCTATGCCATATTGCCTCTCCTATTATCCATCAATCAATCAATATACATTTATGTTGGTGCCTACTGCGTATCAAGTACTATGCTAGGTGCTAGGGATCCAAGGACAAAGAATAAAATAATTTCTACTAGCAAAAAACTTACATTCGAATGGAAGGGACAAGTATATGTGTAAATATATTACAGAAATATAAAGCAAATAAATAGAAATATATACAAAGGAGTTAAATCCAAGGTAGTTTGGGAGGGAGGCACTAGCAGTTGGAGGGACCAAGAAAGTCTTTATGCAGCAGATTATCCTTGAGCTATACCTTAAAGGAAGAGAGAGAGTCTATGAGCCAGAGGAAAGGAGGGAGGACACTACAGGCATGGGGGATAGTCAGCAGAAAGGAAGAAGGGCAACGGAGAGTCATGTGTGAGGAACAGAGAAGTCAGTTGAGCTGAACTGCAGAGTGTTGAAGGGGAGCACTGTCCAATGAGGCTGGAATGACAGGTTATAAAGGGCAGCATGCTTTCCATGAAACCCTTGGTTCCTTTTCCTCTTCTCTCTGCTCAGACCATCAAGCAACAAGTATTTCTAAATGTCTCCTGTGTGTGAGGTACTATGATAGATTCTAGGTATACAAAGAAAAAAAAAAAGAAAGCCCCTTGCCCTCACAGAGCTTGCATCCTATCAAGAAGAACAATATGGACATAGATTTGTATGCACAAAATAAATACATAAATACAAGATGATTTTTTTTTTTTTTGGTGGGGAAACTCACTAGCCACTAGGGGAATCAGAAAATGTTTTCTTGGCATTTTCTTCAGAGCCAACTCATTAAATCACTTTCTATTACAACCTTACTCTCTCAAAAAGGGAATAATGTGCATAGTCTGTTGTATATGAAAACATATCTACCCAACAGGGAAACAGATGGGGAGGGGGATTAGTGAAAGGGAGGGGCTGATAGCTGGGAGGGTGAATTAAGGGAGGTCAGAAGCAAAACATACTTCTGAGGAGGGACAGGGAAAAAAGTGAGAGAGAAGAAGAAACAAAGAAAACATAGGATGGAGGGAAATACACAGTAACCATAATTGTAAATATGAAGGGGACCCCCTCCCTATATACACCATTAGAAAATCCTACTGTCCTATGCCCACCAAAGGCAGTAAATTTTTCTAAGAAGGCCTCTATAGTTCATCTTGGTTTGTTTGTTTTGTTTTGTTTTGTTTTTTGCATGTCACAGAAGACCTTGAAAAGTGGTACCTACCTTTACTGGACCAAGCTTTCGGTATTCACTTGGAGGCCTGTGTTAAATCCCCATCCTTCCATGGCAACAGCTGGGTCAGTTATGAGCAAATAAGTTATGGGGGACACCTAGGCTAGTTTGAGTCAACTTTCCCACTAGATGACCTGATCTGAGACCTACTGATGAGGTTTTGGGGGCAAGAAGTATATAATGTCAGCAGTTGTAAAACTCTGCTTGTGAACTCTTAAAGGTCCAGATAATTCATTATGTCCTAACTTCTTTCCAGGGAAAAGGGGCTGCAATGGGTGGGGAGTTGCAGGGAAAAAGAATTTATTAAGTGCCTACAATCTGCCAGGCTCTGTGCTATTCATTTTACAAATATTATCTCATTTGAGATCGAATAGGTACGATTATTATCCCTGTTTTATAGCTGAGGCAGACCAAGATTAAATAGCTTTCCCAGGATCACACAGCTAGCACATGTTTCAGGCAAGTTTGGAACTTAGGTCTTCCTAACTGCAGGCCTGGTATTCTACCTACTGCACCATTTAGCTGCCTGTCTTCTTAATTTGCTTTTGTCTTCCTGCTGTTTTAACTAGCTTGGAAACTGTTTTTACCTGGGAGAATTTGAACGTCCTTATTAGGAGGATAAGTGAAACAAAGACCTTGGAAATAATACCCGGCCTGCAAGCATCAACTCCAGTAGCACCTGCCTCAAGACAATGGAAAAGGCACCACACTCTAGTTTGTAGGCCTTAGCCAACTGGGAGATAAAGGGGACCCTAGCTGTCTTTGGGCAGACTCCAAAAACAGACTGGGAGGAGTGGGAGTGGGCCAGAATTGGGGCATATGTGGGCCCATTGATCTGGAAATAGACATAGGGACCATATGAGTCATTTGTGAGTAGCACCTAGCCATCTGGGTGGGCTACCAACAGAGGTAGGCCTATGTGGGCCCTTTGTGTCATTTTGACAGGGCCCCCTTGGCTTTACTGCGAAGATGACAGATAAGCTGTTATGCCATAATGCCGATATTTGTGATCCTGGTGGATATTAGCAGAGGGTGGAGTACTGTGGGTCAGGACACTAGTAAAACTGGGAAGTCTTGAATTAACCCCCTATACTCTTACAATGCCAGCTTAAGACGGTTGTGAGCAAAGAAGTTATGGAATGGGGCTATAACATTTTGAGTTAACATTACCCTGAGAGATAAGTTAATATGGGACCCAGCTGTGGCCCCTTAGGAGGATCTGAAGTCAGCTCTAAGATTCTAAATTGAGCTCTTGAAACCCCAGAGTGCTCCTTTGCTCATTACTTTCTAGCCACCTTTCAGAGACTTTACCTTCTTTTGAACTGTCTATTAATCACTTTGGGAAATGCTCTTACCTGGGAACATTTGAATATGTGATTATTGGAGTGATTTGTCTCTAAGTGATCCATCACACTAAATTCTGAACCACTACCAGGATGACAGCATGTACTTAAGCCACACTTTTAATTGAACTGTTGATTTATGGACTATATATTCCATGAGGCCAGCCTTGGTATCTTCTCTATCTTTAAAAAAATACACATCAAAAGTATTGTATCCTCTCCATCAGTGTTCAATTAGTAAGAATTGAAAGGCACATTTCTTGTGGTGGGAATAGCTAATGGGACTAGAGAATCAGCTCTTTCCAATTCCAAAAAGGCATTTTTCATTTTGTCAGAAGCCAACCCATAACCAGAGAGAAGAGGGATCTTAGTGGGAAATGTCAAAAAAAAGTAGCAGGCAGCTCAGTCCCCCAACACTTCTCTCATCACTAGTCAATTTGTCTGGTCTCCACTTTACCTAATTCTTCACTGCTTGTTTGTGGTAAACAAAAAATAATGAGTGTTGGCATTCTCAAAGTCACAGACATGATGCAAGGCTTGCCTTGAAATAGCCTCCCTATTTAGAAGACTCTGTAGGGACCCTTAGAGAAATTACACACAAGGGTGGGACCCAGGACTCTCAATGACAACAGGCATTTAGTCAGTCTCTCTCTTGAGCTCCAGTCTTACATAATGAATTACCCATCATACTTATTTCGGAGTAGCTGTTCATATACATTCTAAATTCAACATTCTGTCCAAAAGAGAATTCATTATTTCCCCCCCAAAACCCACCCTACTCACAAGCTGCCCTAGAGGCCAGCATTCTTCTACCCATCCAGGCTCCCAACCTCCGTGACATCCTTGACTCCTCATGCTCACTCATCTCATAAATTTAGTCAGTTACCGAATGTGGTCAGTTATATTTCCAAAACATTCCCTGAATACTTTCCATTCTCTCCATTCACAGAGCCATTACCTTCATTCAGGCTTCCATCACTCCTCTCAGAGAATATTGGAATGCCCTCCTAATTGGTCTGCCTGACTCAAGGCTCTCCCCAGGCCAATCCATCTTCCACACAGACACCAAAAATGATTTTCCTAAAGGACAGGTCAGCCAATGTATCATCCCTCTCACCTCATTCAATAAACTCCACTAACTTACAATTATCTAAGATCTGTCATCTAAGATCAAATATAAACTCCTTTGACATTTAAAACTCTTCCTAAACAGCCCCACCCCACTTTTATAGGCTTCTGTTATGGGAATCTGAAGATCTTCCCTGCCCCCAGGCCCTTTGCTAAAGTGGCTACATGATTCTGAGAACCTTCCCAGATTTGAAAGTATACTCTGTTGCCTAATAGGCTGAATGTGGTCACGTGGAGCCTGTGGCGCCAGGCTTGTTTTCCAGGAATAGCCCCTGCCTTGTAGCTTTGTGATTGGGCAGTGGGTCTAGAGGGCTGTGACATTCTCTAAGCCAAGAGAAGGCTATATATATGCCCTAATGTGAGGTTTTGGTTCGGGGCTCACTTTGAGAAGAGTTGTGTGATTTGGCCAGAAGAGACTCTGGGCAGCCGTTGAGCCCCCCGGCTTTGAAAAACCCAGATGTTGGTGCTTCCCT
>CM053585.1:66151836-66176956 GCA_028646515.1 Pseudochirops corinnae | reverse complement strand
CTTTTCCCCCTGAACTAGGTACATGATATATGTTTGATTGATTAAAGTGAAACTGTTAACCCATTTTGAGTTGCTTTCCTTTAGAAAAGCAGATCTAAGAACCTGTGCTAGTAGAAGCCCTAGGTATGCTAGGGTGCTTGTTGTTACAGCTTCTTATGCATTATTCTGCTTCCTGGGTTCTTGTCCAGACAAGGGGACCACCTGCTGCTCTTTAGACATTTTGTCCTGTTGCCCAGGTCTGGAATGTACTCTTTTCCTCACCTCTACCTCTTGGAAAGCCTAATATCCCTAAAGACTCAGCTCCTGCAGGATATAGAACTACCTTCCACAGAAATCTTTTCTTGTTTCTTGTTTCCCTCAAAACTTTGCTCAAGTGACACCAAATATATGAAGCCTTTCCAGATCTCCATCAATAGTACAGCTGCTAGTATCCTGCCTCTCAAAACTACCTTGTAATTTAGATACACACATACATACATATATAGATATTGTTTTTCAGTCATGTCCTACTCTTCATAACCTCATTTTGTGTTTTCTTGGCAAAAATACCAGAATTGGGGTTTGCAATTTCTTCAGCTCATTTTAGAGATGGGGAAACTGAGGCAAACAGGGTTATATGACTTGCCCAGGGTCACACAGCCAATGTGTGAGGTCAGATTTGAGCTCAGGAAGATCAGTCTTCCAGACTCCAAGCCCAAGCTCTCTGTCCAGTGGACCACCTAGCTGCCCGATATATAGATATAGATTATGCACTGCATTTTATATGTGTATATGCTTTCCTTTCTCATGGAATATAATCTCCTTGAGAGAAGGGATTGATTTGTTCTTGTCTTTCTATATCCAGAGCTTATTATTGGGCCTGGCACACAGTAGGCATTTAATAAATGCTTGTTGATCATCTAAAATATGAGAGCCTTCGATCTGATAGAATCCAAGTTTCCTACGATGATCTGCCTGCCATTTTTTTCTTTCTCTCCTATTTTCTTGCTCTCCTGGTACTCCTAAAGCATTTAGCATAGCTATAGAAAAATGGAACCAGTTTCAAAGTATGTACCATAAAAGCTCTTAAACAACATATCTTAATGTCAGTGGCAAGATCAATCTGTAAATATCTCGGGGCTAATTACTGCCCCCTTCAATATAGAATAGTGAGGTGGCATCGTCCAGTTATATAGTTACTGCACGTCCCTGCCTACAAAGTCCCAGTCATTTGTTTCCCTTCCATACCTGCTTCTGATACCTCCCTTACTCCCTTACTATGTCTAATTAGTACAGATTATGAATCAGGGAACATCACTTCTCCTTATATGTAGAATGAGGGATTTGGACTAGCTGATCTTTAAAAGAAATTTTTTTTCCAACTCTCATTCCCTGTAAGTCTATGAACATTGGCATCAGCAAGACAAAAGGATGGTAATGGCCTGGCCAAAGACTGTTCAGGAAGATGGTATTAAGAGTAGAGTCCATACATCCATAGGGGGTTTGTATAAAAAACAAACCTTTTGATAGAGAAGTATTGCCTGTTTCACCCATTGTCATATGACTCTACTCTGGGGATATCTAAAATACAATCATATAAAATAAATTTATTTGACAGATGTGTGCTCTCATAAATGTGCTCTCATAAAAATATACTGGTCCAAGGTGATCAAACTCTGAGGCCAGGTCAAAACTGGAGACACAAGTATTATCCTAGAAAAGAAGATAGATTTCAGTTGATCAACAAGCATTTATAGCCCACTCTCTGCCAGGCACCGTACTAAGCACTAGAGATACAAAGAAAGGCAAAAAGTGGTCCCTGTTCTCAGAGTTCACCGGGAGAGAACATGCAAATAAGATATATACAGGTGAAGTTAGAGATCCTCTCTAATGGGAAGCCACTAGAATTGAGGGGGAACAAGAAAAGCTCCTTGTCAAAGGTAGGATTTAAGCTGAAGTCAGGAAGACAGAGATGAAGGAAGGAAGTCAGGAGACAGAGATGAGGATGGAGAGAATTCCAGGCCTGAGAGAAAGCCAGCAAAGTGTATAGTCAGGAGATGAGATGTGTTGCACTAGGAATATCAAAGAGGCCGGTGTCACTGAACTGCAGAGTATGTAGAGGTGAATAAAGTGTAAAAAAAAAAACCAGGGAAGGTAAGAAGGAGCCAAGAGGGGGCTTTTTTTTCTTTTTTCCAGGAAAATCTGACTTTATTTCTTAAATATTATGAATGGGGAGGGAAGAGAGAGATACCTGGTAGAAGATGGTGAGGGATTCCCATCAAATAAGAACCTAAAAATCATCAGCAAAGACCCTATGGGCATTGGGGGAAGCACCGGGGGCTGTAGTTGGAGTCATCCTGAAGTCGTTTTTAGATCTTACACCTCTAGGAAGGCATGCCATTGAGGCAGGCATCACTCAGGGGAGCCTGCAGTTTCTCCTTTCTCTCTGAAGAAAGAACTCTAGAGAGAAAAAACTCTATGAAGAGTTTTGAATGCCAACCAATGTTTTGTTTTGTTTTGATTTAATACTGGAAGCAATGGAGAACCACTGGAATTTATTGAATTAAAGATTAGGGAGGGGGTGTGATATGGTCATACCTGAACTTTAGGCAGAAGCTTCAACAGTTGAGTGAAGGATGGACTGGAGTGGGGAGGGAGGTTGAGACAGAAAGTAGTTAGTAAGTTATAGCAAAGTCCAGGTCTGAGGAGATGAGGTTTGTTCTTTCTAGAATTGTTTCAACACCACAAAGTAGAACTGAACTCCCAGAGAAACTCTAGAAATGATTCATTCTCTTGGTGATAAGAAATGGATGGATGACCTAGATTAAACCTCTGGGAATATTCAATTAATTTTGGGGCTGCTTTTTGTTACACAGCAAAGCACCAGCATTCACCTAAAAAAAAATTTGTCTACCCCAAAGAAACTATCTAAATAGAGTAGAAAATAAAGCCCAAAATCTCCTTAGTCCTAGATATGGCTCCTGAAAGATAAAGGCACAAACTATTAGATGGAATCTGCTTACCAGAGCTCATCTGTCCAACTCCCTTGTCTATTAACATATAGGTGTGTCCATCTTGAATCCATGCATTGACAATAGCATTAAGTCTGGGAACAGTCCTAATTCCTGGCAGAAGCTTTGGGAAGAAATTGATATCAATATCAAGCCATAGTTTCTATAAGAGAGCTATAATAAAAAACACAATGTTAATTTGAAAACTTTCTGCCCAAAGGGTTCTTGGATAAAGAAAGGAATTCATTTTATAGAGCTCTCAGTTCAATGCCTTTCACAAGCTATAAGTTTAGCTAGAGAGGAAACTATGCTTAGGTTCACTTGCAAATTTAAACTATATGTTTAATTTATGGTGAGTCGTTTTAGTTTCAGGTGTTCAATGGCACAGTCCAAAGACCAAGAAACTGAACATAAAAACTGAGATTTCTCTTAGTACTACCTGATCATTTACAGTTACCCTTTGCCAAAAGTCTCAATTTTTTAAAAGCACTGGCTAAGAAAATCTCAGCTGCCTGACAAGTGAAAGAGAGTGAAATGTTGGAAGGTCATTAAAAAGCTATACGGGGATTCAAAACTATGTGCAATTAAAAATCTCAGAACAACTTAATTTGACAAAGTATGATTTTTCAAAGGCTCTCTTGATGGTGGTGAGCATGGGAAAAGTTGATAAGTTTTCATAACATGAATTACCAAAATTAATTAAGTAACAAGAGAGCATTTTCTTTTATTTAATGGGATTTTTATGGGCTTATAGGAGAAAAAAGCAAGCAAAATAAGAAGCCCATTTGGTTGCTGTAGGTACTTTTTTGAAGAGCTGCTTCTTAAAACACTCGGGAATAGGGAAGGCCCTTCCAGATGATATTTTATAACAGCAAACAATATCATCACTCACCAGATTCTGACTTTTATTGGAACATATTTCTTTACTTTATGATCCTCGGATTCATGGATCCAGAAGCTATAAAAGAGGGGGTCAATCTATCAGTCAATAGAAATTTGAGCATCTTCTGCAAATATGACAACATGGGAGGGCACTGTTGGGTACAATGTAGTCATAGGGTCAGGGTTCCTATGGGGGATGCCCAAGTTCACCCAGTGAATAAGTATTACAGGTAGAATTCATACTCAGGTACTGTGACTACAAATTCAGTGCTTTTTCCATCAAACCATGCCCAAGCCATCAAGCAGTTGACAGTCTAATTGGAAAAACAAGATAGAAATCCATAAAAAGTTAATTGACTATAGGAGATGTTATAAAATATTGAATGATTAAGAGACAAATCAAAGATACAGACATTAAGTGCCACAAAAGTATAGAAAGCAAGAGATCACTGTGAATGGGAGTAGCATAAGAAGGTTTTGCATGGGGAAAGGTAGAGTTTGGTCTTAAAGAAAAAAAAATGCATTAAATAGACAGAGTGAAGGAGGAAGATAGAGTGCCAAACCTGGAGTCAGAAAAATTCATCTTCCTGAGTCCAAATCCAACCTCAGACACTTCCTAACTGTATAAAACCCTGGGAAAGTCATTTAATACTGTTTGTTTCCTCATTTTAAAATGAGCTGGAGAAGGGAGTGGCAAACCACTTGCTGAGAAAACCCCAAATGTGGTCTCAAAGAGTCAGACACGACTGAAAATGACTGAACAAAAACAACTGAAGGAGAAAGGGGATTCCAAGCAAGGGAAATATCATAAGCAAAAACAGAAGAGATGAGAAACTATAGGAGGAGGGAATGTTGTGTAGGGAATAGTAAATAGACACATTTGGCTGACAAAGAGCATTAGGGAAGTTGAGTAGGTGGAGATGAGCCTGGAAAGTTATTAGGGCTTGATTGTGGAAGACCCCTATAGCTCCTTACTTTACCCTTATGGCCCATCTCAGCTAACGGCCTTTTCTCCAACTTAGCTTAGATAATGAGATATCTGACATAAATTACTTTTAATTTTCTTCTTCTACCCTTAAAAAGCCCTCTGTGTCTTCCACCATGTTTTCTCCAATCTCAGAAGGATGAAATGATCTTCCTTTTGAAAAATCTGTGTTACGTGGAATCTTGTGCTATCAATTATCCCATCCCTCTAGAGCAGTGGTTCTCAACCTGTGGGTTATGTTCAATTTGTAACAATGAAAATACATCCTGCATATCAGATGTTTTCATTATAATTCACAACAGTAGCAAAATTACAGTTATTAAGTAGCAACAAAAATAATTTTATGGTTGGGGGTCACCACAACATGAGAAACTGTATTAAAGGGTCACAGCATTAGGAAGGTTGAGAACCACTGCTCTACAGCAAGGATTAGTAAACTATGGTCCATGGGCCAAGTTCAATTCAAATCCCTGTTTTTGTACAGGACACAAGCAAAGAATTTTTTTGTATTGTCTTAAATAAAGTTTTATTATATTTAAAAATGTAAAAATGATTCTTAGCTCAAAGGGCCATAGGGGAAAAAAAAGGTGACAGGCTAGATTTGGCCTTCAGCCCATAATTTGCTGACCTCTGCTCTAGAATATTAATATGATCATAAGATTAAAGATCTAGAGCTATAAAGGATCCAGAGGTCACCTAGTCCTCATTCTACAGTTGAGGAAGTAAGGCCTGGAGATGGTCATTTCTCAAAGGCCACACTCATAGAAAGCTCTAGAAGAATTAGGATTCAAATCAAGGTTTGGGGGCTCTCAACCTTCCATTCTTTCAATGACTCCTTCTTTACCTTTCAGATAAACCAATTATTTTATATTATAAAGATCAAATGTCCAGATAATACTACTACTTGATATTGGAGTAGTAGTATAGTTATCAAAGATTATCATTTAATAGCTTTATGAGTAAATGAAATATAACTGAAGTAAAGCAGCTTTATGAAGAACCTAGAGAGCTGGTAGAGCAGTAGATAGATAGATATACAGACAGATATATAGATAGATAGATAGATGGATAGATAGATAGATACATATATACATACATACATACATATAAATGTATATATATACATATATTTTACATATGTGTGTATGTGCTTATATACATATATTTGTATGTACATATATGGCAGACACAATAAATGAACTTAAACTAGAACTGAATAATAGATGGAAGAATGAAAAAATATTGGATTCCAGTGAAAGAAAGTATTGGATTTGGTGTAACAGGATCTGAAATAAAGTCCCCACTCTACCACTTACTACCAGTGTAGTGTTGGTTGGGCAAGTCACTTTATTCTTACTCTTTAAATGATTTCTTAGGCCTCATCCATCTCTTAATCTTTGATTTTTGCAGATAAAGTAGGAATTAACAAGTTTGCTTTATGATGATAAAACTAAGCCACAGTGAGGTGAAATTATTTGCTTATGCTTCGCATAGCTAATTAATCAGTCAGTCAATAAACATTTATAAAGTGCCTACTATGTGCACTTAATATGTATGTACGTGTTCCAGGTACTGTGCTAAGCCAGGGGGATACAAAGAAGGGGAAAAAGATAATCCCTGCCCCCTAGGAGCTCACTATTTAATGGGGAAACAATACATAGCTGAATGGGAACTTATGAGATGGCTTCCCTGAGCGCACTCCTCAAATGGAGGATCTGGAAGAAGCTGTATTGTCCACCCTCCATCCTCTTCAACTGCAGGGAGGGAGGAGTTCCAGGGCCAGGCGGTGCTAAGAAGGTGTGAGTTTAAGAGACTATGCAGTCCTGCAGGATGATGAGTTTCTTGAGACTACCAAGTCCAGGAGAGCAGCCCAGGTGGGAAATGAGAAAACGAGACCTAGAACTCAAACTTCCAGACTGACTCCTAGTTCAATATTCTTTCCATTTTTCCAGGAGTACTCAATTAACTGTCTTTATTTTTTCTCAAAGTGACCACATTTGGCCTTGGACAGCAAGGAGGTCAAATCAGTCAATACTTAAAGAAATTAATTCAAGCTATTTAGTGGAAGGACAAATGCTGAAGCTGAAGCTGAAATAATTTGGCCACATGGGACTTAGTGGAAAAGCCCCTGACGTTGGGAAATATTGAAGGCAAAAGGAAAAGGGGGTGGCAGAGAATGAGATGGATAGATGGTACCATAGGAAAAACAAACATGAACCTGGACAGACTTCGAAAGATAGCGGGGGATAAATGGGCTTCATGGGGTCATGAAGAGTCAAATACAACTGAACATAAAATAAAGACACAAAGACAAGTATTTCACAGTCTGATTAGCAAAGCTATTCTCCTTATATTTCATCCTTCTTTGTGTATAATAGTCAGAAAACATTGACTTGAAGGTAGGTTCAAAGGGCGTTTTAGCCAGTGATATGTATTAGCTTGTACAACGTTCACTTGACTCACCGTATTTGTAAAGTTCCTGATTAATGATGTGCTTTATGGCAATGAGCAGGAATTTGAAGAAGTTCCAGTAATAATAGCCAACATTTGTATGAAGTTTTAAGGTTTGCAAAGCGCTTTAAAAATTGTTGTCTTATTTGATCTTCCCAATGATCCCGTGAGATAGGTGCTATTATTATTCCCATTTTACGGATGAAGAAACTGAGCCTCAGAGAGGGTGGGATTTGCCCACACAGCTAATAAGTACCCAGGTCACCTTTTTGATGTCAAGTAAGTGAGGTCTTCCATCCTCTACACTATAGGTGTCAAATTCAAGGCTCCCAGGACACAAGCAGCCCAAACTACTCCTGGGTATAGCCCAAACCCTATTAAAATGTAATCAGGAAATATTTAACAAAATAAATAAAACTGCAATAAAATTTAAATAGCACTAAAATTTAAAACCAAGTTAATACACTCTCAAAGGGATCCTTACCTTCGGATTCCTGACCTCTGAATCTATTTGAGTCTGAAACCATGTTCTCCACTCGCCTCATAGTAGCAGCACTTCCCATGTTCTCCGCCATTCTTACTTTCCACAGATTGATTTGTTTTAGCACAGTTTCTTCTAGGATTTATATGTATATACACATGCAATGTAACCAACGCTAAATAAGAAGTAAAAAAAAATGCTTCCCAGAGAGAAAGATTTGTTATTTCTACACCAGCAAAGTAAAATATATTTCAAAAATTCAACTGGATTTATGATCTTGTCATTTTAGTTGTTCCCTCCAGTAATGTAGATTGTGACACAATTATGTCTGCCCATCCCATGTGACTTGTGTCTGTGCCCTTCCCTACACTCACCAAAGATGAGTTCAATGTGAGGAAGATCTTCAATTTCTCCTGACATCACAAGGATGCCGATGGAACAATCTGGCCATATATACCTGTGATCTCTCACTGGTTTCATGTGACCAGTTCACCTCTTCCTATCATCCATTTCCCTGATATCATCTTTTATTCCTGTTATTTAAAATTCCTCTAGTTATAGGAAATTATTTCCTATTCACATCTACCAGGAGTCTTTCCATGGCCCTCTCTAGGATATTTAATACCAGTTCTTCAGACTTGTGCATTCCATGATTTGCACCCACAACAGCAGCACCAATATAATATTGGTATTAAAATGAGGGACATTTGCTTCTGGAGGAAGAATGGGTCATTATAGGCAATCTGTAATTTCCCAAATTACTCCTGTTAAATTCTGGACCTGATTTATTCTCCATCTACCCTACCTGTGCTAGATATTTATGTTGTTATTTTCAGTCATGTCCAACTCTCTAACTCCATTTTTCTTGGCAAAGATCCATAGTGATTTGCCCTTTCCTTCTCCAGCTCATTTTACAGATAAGGAAACTGAGGCAAACATGCTTCAGGGGATCACATAGTGAGTTTCTGAGTCTAGATTTGAACTCACATCCTCCTGACTCCAGGTTTAGATGCTCTATCCATTGAGCCACTTAGATGCCCAGATAGCTATAGAGATGGACAAACTTTGTAGGTTGTCCATCTTAATGCATGTCATAATGAATAATAGTCACTCTTCATCTTCTCGTTCTTGATCTTTCCTGAGCAGATGGTCAGGCCAAAATCTTTTGGGTAGCTACAACTCTCTTCTGGAAGCCTCTACAATGTTACAGGACTAGATATGTTGATAAGCAATCTAGATCCATTTTTGCCTTTAACCACATCTAGGTGATCCTCAGAAGACTTTTGTAATTGTAAATAATTCAATCTTTCCTCAGATTTTTTTATTCTATCATAAAGAATAAATAATATTTGGTTTTTTGTATTCTCTTGTAACATTGGGAGGCTCAAAATATATCATAGACTCATTTACCTCAGAATACTCAAAGTTTTACAATGTGTTCATGAATTAAAGAATTAGTATACACTCTTCCTAAAGCTGATAACCACACTTGGATAATATATTTATTTTTACATTAATAATTTCATGGACGTTTGCCCTGGGGATGTTCCCCCCGGATCCATTTATAGGTAGACAAAGGCATTGGAGACTAAATGAGAAGAGTCTACCAAATTTCTCTTTACCTGACCTCCCAACATTCTGTCTTCTTTAGGCAGGACAGTTTCTTCCTTACTGAATGCCTAGTTGCTAATTCAATCATTAGTAATTAAAAGCTCCTTTAAAAAACAAGTATTCATCTAATAAAAACTCTTTTAATGTACTATTTTAAAATTCTGCTGTGTGCCTTCAGAATAAAAACTCTCAAACTCTTGGCTTTTTTTCTATGGCTTTCATAATACTCCATCAGTGATCAGCAGGACTTTAGTCCCACAGAGATTAAAATTGGGAACAAAAAAAAAATCAATTTCACTCTAATGGAATCCCTATGACTTGCTGTACACAAACAATTGAACCCAAGAGAATTATTCATTTTCTGGTAATCTTTGTAAGGAGTATTAATTTCTTTGCTAAGCTGATTGTAGAAAATATTTCCTACTATCAAGAAAAAAAGAAGTAGAATTCCTTTGTTCTTTTCTTTGTATCCTAGATAATGATTCAAAATTTCAGAAAAAGCCTTTTAGGAGATATTTTTTTAAAATTAACTTTTGATTGGACTATACCCTACTTGTTTCTATTAATCTTGAAGGGAAAGGCATATTTTGCAATGATCAACATAAGGTTTATCCTTCTGAAAGTTCTTAGGACCTATCTTATCAAACATGTATTTATTCAGCAAGCAATTAAGTGACTCTTTTGTTCACTGCCCTATGTTAAGCACTAAGGGAGACACTAAGTTAGGTGATAAATGGTCCCTATGTTCAAGGAGCTTATTCTACTTCAGCAGTAGCCTTGCTGTCTTGGGAGAACTCTCCTTGTAAGCACAGAGGTATAATCGCATAAAAATGACCTCTTCTATAGTCCGATGCCAAAGACTGAGTTCTCCTTTTGACCAAGACTCTGACTCTATTTTGGGTTTGGGGACAGTCAAAAATATGTAATCTCTCATTTTCATTTGTTCTGTCTTATTGAATTCTTTTTCCTATCTTGAATATGCTAATTGATCAAAGAAGTCCCCTGATCAATTTGATTTGTCCCAATCAATTTCATAATGTTTTTATGATAAACATCTTTGTATGGGGCCAGGAAAACACTCCTCCCTATAGAGTATGGATTTGTGCAGCTGACAACTCCTGACTAGTTTCCAATGACTAGGGCAACTTCCCAAAGGGATTGTTTAGCTATATTACAGAAGGACAGATCCTTAGGTAGGAGTCACCTCCTTTGCACAGCCTACTGTGTAAATAAGAAAGGTAGGTTTCTCTAAGCCTTTTTTGCCTTTTCCTTATTCAAAGAATAGATCAAAGGGGAAGAGAACAATATTTATACAATACCTTTGTACCAGACACTTTTCTTTTAATAAATATTATCTCATTTGATCCTCACAACAACACTAGAAAGCAACTGCCATTATCATTCCCATTTACAGTTGAGCAAATTAAGGCAAATATAGTTATAGTTATAATTAGGTCATACAGTCAAGCATCTGAGGCCAAATTTGAACTCTTCTTTACTCCTGACTCAGTGCTCTATCCACTGTGCCACCATTTGCTTCTATCAAAATTACTGATTAAAACAAAGCACAGGGGCAGCCAGGCAATGTAGTGAATAGAACAGGCCCTGGAGTCAATAGGATCTGAGTTCAAATTTGACCTCAGACACTTAACACTTACTAGCCGTGTGACCTTGGGCAAGTCACCTAACTCCAATTTTCCTGCGTTCCCCCCTCCAAAAACAAAACAAAACACAGCACAGTGGGTCTGTGTCTCAGAATGGAGGATGGGGGTGAAGAGGGCAGTTAAAGTTTATATATCCAATGACTGCCTTGGGTCACATCAAAATTACATGAATTTATCCATGTGGCCCAAGAAGAGAGCTCCCCAGATTGGAGTTTCTCCAGCAAACATAGCAGTGGCTAGGCTAATGTATATATGTTTGTATATGTGCATATATATACATATATATACACGTTTGTGTATATATGAATATGGACATGTATACACATATTTGTAGCCATCTCTAGGGTGGGGCAAGAGAAGAAAAAATAGATATATTTAATAATTAAAAATAATAACCAAATAATTTAAAATATTTATAAATAGATTAACAGAATCATGTACAATTATCTTTTTCTATTCTACTATGTTATGGAAATACTTCTCTAATTTCTTATTTCTTAAGATGAGAATAAAATTTTAAAAACTTTTTAAAAGACTTAGAGTCTCTGTCTCTCACTTCTTCTCTGTCTATGCATGTGTGTGTGTGTGTGTGTGTGTGTGTGTGTGTGTGTGTGTGTGCCTCACTCTCTCTCCACCATAGCCAGAAGGGAATGAGGAAGAGAGAGAGAGAGAGAGAGAGAGAGAGAGAGAGAGAGAGAGAGAGAGAAAGAGAGAGAAAGTCATTTTGACTGATTGGTGCCTTTTGAACATAGCCTAGTTCTGGCTCAGCAGTCTACTTCTTCCTGGAATGGTTGGCAAAGCAGAATAAGTTATAGCGTCTCTGTGAATGCTCTAAATTGGGGATCAAGATCCTCTCATTAGCTGTCACCATGCCCTTCCAAAATTAGTCTTTCTACCCTCATCAATGTTGCTAGCTGCAGATTAAGGACATGGCACATGCTCTGGAGATGGAGCTCCATTGGCCAGCCCCTCATTATACTAGAATTGCTTCAGAAACATATGGCAGAAGAAGACACATGCTCATTCACATGAAACAAGAGGGAAACCCATGGACAATGCTGCTGAATCTCAACCTCTTATGTATGAGGCCATGTCTTGGAGCTCTCTGAGAGTTTTATCTATTTTTTATATGTCATCATGAGCTCCTACGAGTCCTCTGAGGGCCTTATGTACATTTTCTGCATCTGTTTATGAGTTCATATGAGTCCTTTGCATCTTCTTAATTTTTTGTAAAGTGAAATAAAAGCTGCTCTGTTTCCAATTTAATTCATTATCTCTAGTATGCATATGGGAAGTAGAGATTATTTTTACTCACAACTAGGGAAAACCAGGCATAAGCACTATCAAAGCTATTGTCGGAGTTTAGATGAGGGCATAACAGACCAAAAAGAGACAATGACCCCATTGAGTCAAACCTTGGGATCATATCTAGTCCTTACTACCCCAAAGCTTTGTGAGGTCTTAAGGTCAAAGGTTATAAAGTTATAAAATTTTGGTATAATTTTATTTTTAGAATAGAATTAGCAAGAGAGCAAGTGAACTGCTTACAGTGGAGATGTATATTGAAAGAGAAGTATCATACCAACTTTACAGAAAGAATAATTAAAGTATCTGGAACTTAAAGGACATTTACTGTCAATAGGGTCCTTTCTAAATGAACATTTCAATGAGGAGCCAACTGTTATCTTAATATCCTACCCATAACAATCTTCTTAAATTTCAACATAGAAATCCCTAAGATAATTAACAAATATCAGAATATATGACCTTACCATCTCACACCAATACCATAGGTTTATGAGTATAAGAAAATGACTTCCTATGCCCATAAAAAAATAATCACAATTAAACAATGTTCCTTTTAACAGCTAGAACATGCTTGGCACAGTGTCTTGTTTAATAAATGTTGATTGATTGAAAATGGGGTCAACCAGTCATCCCTGAGCCTATGTATTTAAAAGCCCACAGTCAATCAATAACCTTCCTTCATTAAAATAATTGCTACCCCTGTAGAGCTGTTTCAAGTTTTCTTGGCCTAAGTCCTCTCTGACCAAATGGTCCCCACCTAGCCTTTCCACTTGTATTGAAGTCTTCTGATCATATGACTTGAACTTTAACACACTTTGTCTGCCTCACTCTAACCACAATTTACTTCAGCTGACTAAAGGCATACCTTGTTGACAAATTAGGCATACATTATGAATTGGTTCCAGGAAAATAGGACATAGAGATGGCAAGATACACACACACAAACACGTATATACAACACAAATTAATTACAAGTACATGAGAAGAATAAAAGGTTATATTATGTTGAAAAAGGAATAATCACAATAGACAATAAACACTTTAGGAATTAACTAATTATAAAGAGAAGAAATGAACTGAATACAGTATTGAAGATACAAAGAAAGGTAAAAAGCCAAAAATAGTCCTTCCTGTCAAGGAGTACACAGTCTAATGGGGGAGACAACATGCAGATATCTATATATGAACAAGATTATTGATGGGATAAATTAAGGGTAGCCTCAGAGGGAAAACACTAATATTGTGACTTACTACTATTTCCAATAAGGAATAAGTACAGCTTCTGTGAAATAATTTTACTAACTTTTGGTCTCTTTCCCTTTTAATAAAGAGAGGAAGACCCAGGCAGAGGTGCTAGAGAAGAAATTGGTCAATAACTGATCTATCTTTTTTTATAGTTCTCACGATTGAAATCAACTAAGTGAAAAAAAGCCAGAAACCATTCAGCTACTAAAACACAAGACAGCCTTTGGGAAAAACAGAATTCAGATATAATATAATCAAATAACTTGGAAGGCAGGGAGGGAAAAAACAATTGTATAAATAATGCAATTGAAATACATCTGACAAATATATCTTTCTATAAAATACCTTCCAAAAAAAAAAAATGAAAACAAGGACCAAACTGTGATTTTTATTACCTCAATGGGCCCATGGATTCCAGATGAGTAGTGCAAATCTTGGATGACTCCAGAATCTCATGCATATATTCTAATATAATTAATAATCATTTGGTGGGCAATTACACCAATTAGATACCTTAGAGAAATCTGATGTGAAGAGGCTATTAATGCATATTTGCTCTCCTGAGACTGGCTTCCTCATCAGAGTAATGAAATGGAGATACCATATCAGAAAATAGTCTCCTTTTCAAAGAATTCATTCACCTGGTGATCAGAAGATGCTAAAAAGCTGGGGAGGAAGCAGGGTGTACAGGCAGGAAGGGGTAAGTTAAAAAACCTTCTGTCAACTTAACTTTGAGCTGTGGAAAGAACATTTAACTCAATAGTCAGGAGGCAACACTCTAGGTCTAATCCTTGTCCTGCCTTAGTCACTAGGCAATTGAGATAATATATAGAAAGTACATGGCAAACCTTAAAGTCTTGTATAGATGTAATGGTTATTCTGTGATTCGGGGTATTCTCCTCAAGCTTTCCAAAACACCTCTCCCCACTCTCAAATCTTATCAGAACCTCATCTCATACTTTACTGAGAAAAAAGAGGTCTTTTGCTGTGAATTACCTCCTCTCCCCTTCTCTACATCTCGAAATACCTTGAGATTAGTCCCAATAGAGAGAGATGAGATAGACACAGAGAGAGAAAGAGAGAGACAGAAACAGAGAACTGGAGACATTAAAGAAGGGGGGAGAGACAGAGAGAGACATACAGCAAGACAGAGACAGAGAGAGATAGAGAGAGAGAGAGACAGAGAGAAACAGAGCTATTTGTTTAAATCTCTGATAAGAGGAAAACTTTCTCCAAGTCAAAATCAATCCTTATGTTGAGGTTTGGAGTTTTGGGGTGCTTGATACCCCAAAATACCAACACCCTGGGTCCTGATGAATGAATTTGACTCAAGCTTTCTCTCAGCCAAAGAAAAGCAAAGTTTTTGTTGTTTTTTTTTTTGTCTTTATTCATTTGTTTGTTTACTTTTAGTTTACAAGATTCAGTTCCACAATCCCTTGAGTTTCAAATTCCACCCCACCCTCCCATGGCAGCATACAATCAAGTATGGGATCTGCAAATACTTTCACATTAGACATTAGTCAGGTTATAAAGAAGGATTGTAACTGATGGAATGAACAATGGGAAAGAGGAAACAAAACCAAACAAGAAAAAGAAAGAGAGTAGGTAGTTTGCTTCAATCTGCATTCAAACTCTGATCTTTCTAGTTCTTTCTCTGAATGTAGACATTTCTCTCATCATGAGTCTTTTGGAGTTGTCTTATAACCCTGTATTGCTGAGAAGAGTCCAGTCTATCAAAGTTGGTTGTCACACATATGTTGTGTCTGTAATTGTGTACAAATTTCTCCTGGTTCTGCTCTTCTCACTCTGTATCAGTTTGTATAAGTCTCTCCAGGTTATTATGAAGTCCATCTGCTTCTTACTTTTTATAGCACAATTTCCAATTCTTTGCCATCACAAAAAGAGCTGCTATAAATATTTTTGTACATACGAGTCTTCCTCCCACTTCTATGATCTCTTTGGAATACAACCCTAGAAGTGGTATTGCTTGGTCAAAGGGTATGCAATTATTTATAGCCCTTTGGGTACAGTTCCAGATTGCTCTCCAGAATGGTTGAATCAGTTCACAACTCCGCCAATAATGCATTAGTGTTCCAATTTTTCCACATCCTCTCCAGCATTTGTCATTTTCCTGTTTTGTCATCTTAGCCAATCTGACCTGTGAGATGTGGTACCTCAGAATTGTTTTAATGTGCATTTTTCTAATCAATAGTGATTTAGAGCATTTTTTCATAAGCTTATAGATATCTTTAATTTCTTCCTCTAAAAACTGCCTGTTCATGTCCTTTGACCATTTATCAATTGAGGAATGACTTGTATTCTTATAGATTTGACTCAATCCTCTGTATATTTTACGAATGAGGACTTTATCAGAGACACTGGTTGTAGAAATTCTTTCCCAATTTTCTGCTTCCCTCTTAATCTTGGTTACATTGGCTTTGTTTGTACAGAAACTTGTCATACCTATCAATCTACCAAAAAAATTACTTTACAGAGCTAGAAAAAAAGTAACAAAATTCATTTGAAAGAACAAAAGGTCCAGAATATCAAGGGAATTAATGAAAAGAAATGCTAGGGAAGGTGGCCTAGCCATATGAGATTTTAATCTGTGTTATAAACCAGCAGTCATCAAAACTACTTGGTACTGGCTGAGGAATAGAGTAGTGGATCAATGGAATAGATTGGGTATGCAAGATTCAGCAGTCAATGACTATTTGATAAACCCAAAGACCCCAGTTTTGGGGATAAGAACTCACTATCTGACAAAAATGTAACAGCAATCAATTTAGCAGATACTTAGCACTTAGTAACTTAGGGCTAAGTATGGAAGGTGTGAGCTCTGTCCCCTGTTGAGAGGGTATGAACTCCCCTGTTCCTGAGTGGCAGGAAAGGATTGGTTGAGACAGGAGGCCAATGTGTGTATATAAGAATAGTTCTAGAGAAAGAGAGACGGAATTGGGAATGTTCCTCCTAGTGGCTCTTGGTGGAGGAAGAATCATGGAGACTGAAGCCAGCTGAGAGAAAGAGAGAGTGAGAGAAAGAGAGAAAGAGAGAGAGACAGAGAGAGAGAAGAGAGAGAGAGAGAGAGAGAGAGAGAGAGAGAGCAAGAGAGAGAGAGTTTCTCTCCCAGCATCTGGAAGCTGAGTTGGAGTTTTTCTTGAGACTAGAATCTGTTAAAGGCCAAAGTGGCTGTTGCTGCCTCCTGGAAGGCCAGTGTTGCTGCTGCTGCCTGGAAGGCTGAGTTTTCTACTTGGTCCTAGGGCCAGCTGAACTGCTGGAGGACTGGAAGAATCACCAGGATAAAACTTTGTTTGTTTGTGGCCTGGCTGATCCTTGAGTTCCTGGCAACAGAAGTGGTGAAGGGTTTGAGATGTGCTGGACCCTGTGAATTTTGGTGTGTGCCAGGGACTGCCCTGAGGATTGGACGAGAACCTGGTTGCTGTCTGCCTCTGAATCCAGGTGACTGTTTGGTTGATTCAGGTAGGAGCTGGGGCCATGGAAGGGGATCCAGGGAATCAGAGAGACCACCCAGAGTCAAGATGAAGATCTTGATGTATTTTCATTGTTACAAATTGGATATAACCCACAGAGTCAAGATGAAGAAAAGGCCTCCCCCTGGATGAAACTGAGGTTTGCTGGACAGTGAAGGGTGGAGAGTTTGTATAATTTTCTAATGACTGTATTTAGTGATTAATGATATTTAGTAATTGTGAATCTAGCTGAGCGATTGATCAAGTTAATGGTTGCCACATGAGTGGAAGATTAATTATTGTATTGTGAATTGATTGAATGATTAAGTATTGATTATTGTATTGTGAGATGATTGAATGATTAAGTGAGGAGGGCTCCCCCCTTAGGGAAACCAGATGATTATTCTTTTGTTTCTTGTTCTAAATATTGTGGCCACTGTAGTGAAAACTGTGTGGCAATTCTAATGTTAAGCTGTTATGAACACTATTTTGTGATTTTCTGTGATAAGATGTAATGCTGTGAATATTATATTATGATACATTGTGAATGTTTGCCTTGATTTGTAATGGAATAGATGGAGTGTTCACTATACTGTGTAATCTGAACCTTAAAAGCTGTTCACAGTAGCATTCTTTTGGGAATCTGCTTGTGCATGACGTTACAAAAAACTGCTGGGAAAACTGAAAAACAGTATAACAGAAACTGGGCATAGTCGGATATCTAACACCATATACCAAAATCAAGTTAAAATGGGTGCATGATCTAAGTATAAAGGCTGAAACTGTAAGCCAGCGGTTCTCAATCTGTGGGTTATATCCAATTTGTAACAATGAAAATACATCCTGCATATTAGATATTTACATTATGATCCATAACAGTAGCAAAATTACAGTTATGAAGTAGCAATGAAAATAATTTTATGGTTGGGGGTCACCACAACATGAGGAACTGCATTAAAGAGTCGCGGCATTAGGAAGGTTGAGAACCACTGCTGTAAGCAATCTGGGAAGGCAAGGAATAGTTTACCTGTCAGATTTATGGGAAGACTTTATAACCAAACAAGAATTAGAGAGCATTATAAAATGCAAAATGGATCATTTTGATTACATTAAATTGAAAAGCAAAGTTTATTAAAGATTCTCCATAATGGGTAGACTCTTAAAGGAGTCTATGAGTTTGTATTGACAAGCAGGCCAGAACAATCTGGCACAGAATGAGTCTGAGCTAGATTGAATCTCCATGCCTTCATGGAGGCAAGATGGCTTTTATATATAGAAAGACCGTGAGAGGGATCTAGGGGTGGTCTAGGGGAGGGGTTTGGGGAGGGTCTTGAGTCTAAGGAGGTTCTTTATGAGACTGAGGTCAGACTCTGGGAATGGAATTAAGGGTGGGAAATAGCTGAAGGCTACCTGGAGATGACAGACAATGGAGGGCTAGGCTAGTTTAAGGGTAACAGATTAGGGTATAGATATTTTGATAGAATCAAAGGTGGGAAGTAGCTGGACCACTGAGGGCTAGGCTAGGTTAAGAGTAACAGAGATTTGGGCCTAGTAATAAGAAAAGGTTTATGGCTTCAAGCAAATGCCTCATCAAGCAGGAAGATTCAAGAGGGGGCTCCCAGAGCTTAAACCCCAGCACTTCTGCATGCATTCTTAATCCTGTGTCCTCCTCTCTGTCCCCCTAACTCTGTTTCTGTCTGTCTCTGTCTCTATTTCTGTCTCTGTATCTATCTCTCTGTCTCTTGTCTCTCCTTCTCTCTCCTTCCCTACTTGTCTCTAGCTCTATTTCTCTGTCTCTCTCCATCTATCTCTCTATGTCTCTGTCTTACTGTCTGTCTCTCTCTGTCTCTCCCCTCTTCTTTAATGTCCCTAGTTCTCTTTTTCTGTCTCTCTGTCTCTCTGTGTGTCTATCTCATCTCTATCTATCTACTGGCTATTTCCCTATTGCCTATAAACTAATCTGCGACTCACCCTTCCTTTCAAAGCTCTCTCAGGACTCTGCCATCCCCTCAAGGTATCTTTTTGAATCACTCTTCCTTTAAAAACCTAAGGAAGGTCCCTCCCCCCCCCCCTCAAGGTGCCCAGATAAAAAGCAAAAATAAAAACAAAAGAAAACAAAACCTTCTTCATTCTCCTAGCCTATACTTCCTTTCCTCAAGATCTTTAGTCAGCCCTTTGCAATCTGGCTTCTGACCTCATCACTTGATGGGAACTGCTTTTTCCAAACTTACTAATGATAATTTAATTGCCAAATCTAATGGACTTCTTTCTCTGAATCTTCATCCTTCTTGACCGTTCTGCAGCATCTGACACTGTTGATCACTCATAGCAGAGGTGGGTAGATGGTTCTAACCAGCTTTTGGAGTTAATTTTAAATATTCTCTGTGAGCTTTTACACCTCAGAAATCTCTCTACAAATCTGTGCTAGATGCATTGTTTTGGTGATTATCTGGATTTAAGAAAGTGATAATGATGCAGATTAGACTTCAAAGCCTGCATACATAGATCTCCCAAGGCTGTCAGTTAAAACATTTACTAGCACACCCCTAAATTGCTTTATAAACGTTGCTTAGAAGCTGCCAGAGTAGTAGAAGACACAGGGAATGAAGTTATCTCTCTAGGCTAATTAACTGTAATAATAACAACAACAATAATAATAGCTGGCATGTGTTAGTGCCTCTAGGTTTATACTGGGCTTTGTTGTATCGATGATCATATTGAAGACTCACAATACCCATGAACACCCCCTCTTAGATCTGCTTTCCCCTCTGGGATTGTATGACATTGCTTCCTCTTGAGTCTCATACCTAATTGCTCTTTCTCAGCCTCCTGTGCTGATTCAGTCTTTCACATCATAACCCCTGTTATCATGGGTATCACCCAAAATTCCATCATTGGCCACCTTCTCTTCTCTCTACATTCTCTTGATCACATCGATTCCTACTGGTACATAGATTTTCCTCTCTATCTAGATGACCCTCAGATCTATTTATTCATCTCTAATCTCTTTCCTGATCTGATCACTAGTCTTCCTATTAGACATTTGAGCTTGATATTTTCAATATATCCGGAACAAAATTCATTATATTTTCTCACAAACCCACCCTTCTTCCAGTTTCACTGTTTCCATAGAGGGCAGCAGCATCTTTCTAGTCATGCAGCTTGTCATCCCAGAATGATCCTGAACTCCTGACTCTCCATTGCCCTACATAAAAATCCAACACTTATCACAATGCCTGATATAGGAGTCTAATAAATGCTTGCTGATTGACTGATTAATTGATCAATTGCCAATGTTTAGTGAATTTAACTTCACGATGTCTCCTTCACTTGTTTCCTCTTCTCTACTCACTTAGCATCACCTCTTGGCTAGACCATTGAAATAGCCTCTTAATTGTTCTTCAAGATCTAATAATCTCTCCCCTTTCCAATCTGTCCTCTAAACAAATATCATGGAGATTTTCATAAAGAACTAGTCTGAATATATCTTCTGCCCCACTCAATAAACTTTAATGGCTCTCTATTACTTGCAAGCTCCTTTGATGGGCATTTAAAGCCCTTCACCCCCTGACTCAATATACCTTTTGCACAATGACTTATTACACATAAGGTCTCTTCGTGAATTCTATGGTCCAATCAAACTGGCCTCATTACATTCCTCACACACAACCATCTGTCTCCTGTCACACAGACCTGGAACATATTCCCTCCTCACGTCTGCCTCTCAGAATTCCTAGTTTTCTTCAAAGCTCAGTTCAAATGACATCTCCTAAATATGGCCTTTCCTGATTCTCTGTCTGCTAAAAAAATACCCAAGATTTATTTTTTATATAAGTATATATAATTACACAGATACATACATATATATGTACATACAAATACGTGCATGCATGCACATAGGGTTTTCCCAAAGTCTTAGTGCCTTTTTGAGCCATTAAAACTTTACTCTCTGTATGTGTGTGTGTATGTGTATACAAACACACCAAACTTCCTGAAAAAAGTTCTTTACTCAATTTGCCTATACATACACATTTATCCTGTTATATACGTATATTTGTATACACATATAAATGTTTATGTACATAGATTTATGTGTATGTGTATATGTATTTGTGTATGTTTTATTGTTGTTGTTGTTGAGTAGTTTGAGTTGTGTCAACTCTTCATGGCCCCATTTGGGGTTTTCTTGGCAAAGACACTGAAGTAATTTTCCATTTCCTTCTCCAGCTCGTTTTCCAGATGAGGAAACTGAGCCAGAATTAGGTGACTTATCCAGGGTCGCACAGCTTTTAAGTATCTGAAGCTGGATTTGAACTTGGGAAGATGAGTCTTCCTGACTTTCAACCCAGCACTCTATCCACTGCACCACCTAGTAGCCTTTATACATGTACATATATATACATGCATACACATAAACATATGCATACATGCACATACATATGCATGCATGATGTCACTCCTAATAAATGCAAGCTCTTTAAGGGCAAGTACTGTTTCATTTCTCTTTTATATCCCCAGCACCTAGCACAGTGCTTGACATACAGTAGATACTCAACAAATAAATTCTTATTGATTGAAGAATGCCAAGTTCTGTAGTAAATGAGCCCTTCCCTGGAATCAGACTAGTTGATTCTCTCCTCAAACCTGTCTTATTTTCCCTACCTTCTGACCCACTCTGTGTATTATTTAACATGAATTACAGTCCACTTATGCATGGGGACCATGCCTTAATCTGCTCCTTTTTGATGTTCCCCATACACCAAGCATGGCATCTTGGGTATAAAATATATGAAATAACTCTTGAATGAATGGATGCATGAATGGTCATCTATAGGCCGCACCTATATTTGCCAACATATATTAACTACTTTCACTTCTGTCTTGAAAACATTTAAGGAATAGAAGTGTTAATCCTCTGGCAGTACTGAAGAAATGAATGTTTTTAAAGTCACATCAGGGGTTTTATTAGACAGTCTAAATTAACTGCTAATGCTGTCTGCTCTTTGAAATCACTTATCAGGTAATGAGACCATGAGATCCTAAAAATATATATATAGATCAAGCATGTTTCTCTATAATGCCATGAAAGAACTAAATGAGCTGTTCAAAATCATACCATTAGTTCCCTTGATAACTGAGAGTATAACTGAGTTTCATTAATTTTGCATTTTCATGAGAAAAATCAAGTCAAGAGTTTGAAATCATCAGGTGAGAAACTTTTTTTTTCCCATATTACCCCTAGCCTGGCCTGCAGAGAATTTACTTCTCCATGATTCAAGCATGGAGGAGAGGAAGCAATTGAGTTAACCATGAGATGATACTCTGAAACTAGGGTCCAGAGTGTAATGGGAATCAATGGAACTGCTACAAATGAGGATGCCTTCCTATGCTATACTTTACTTCAAAAATCTTCATTATTTTTATAGGTAGAAATACATTACATTCTGGGACACAAGAGAAAGGGTAGTTAGTCTATAAAAAAGACCATTAAATACTTAACCGAGTGTCAAATGTAGGAGGAAACATGAAATGTTTGCATGGATGTCCTAGGAAAGAAAAGGGAGCTAGAGAGGGGGAAATTGGCTTGTGCTCAGCCATAGAAAGCTCAAAATGGGGCCTGCTAAGCAAATCTAGGCTAGGGGAGAGTACCTCAAAGTCTTGTTAGGAGCCAGGACATATGTTACCAGGAATGGAGGAAATAGGCCTCCAGAATCTTAGCTACATCGATCCCCTGAGCTCAACCACTTTGGAGTTTGATTGTGTAATGTTTCATTTGCAATTTCATTAAGTAAATGTACTCTAAACTGTGTGTGAGTAAATCACCCTTTCAAGTCACACAGTTTGGACATATTAGGGTTTCAATGGTATAAGTGTAGACACAAGCCAAACAAATTGCAGATTATTGCCTGGACTGCAATGAATGGAGCAGCATTTATTAAGTACTCACTGTGTGCCATGCATGAAGAATGGAGGAGAGGCAGGAATAAGTAAGGTGTGTTTGGCAAGTAGTGAGCAGACCAGCTGGGCTATGGTGAATGGTTCATTTATCATACAAAACAAATGGTTTCCTTTTGATTGCATTTTTCTTCTGGGAATCCAAAAGTCTTTAGAAAATGGACACTTCACAAAGGGCTGGATCTACGCTTATGTATATGGCTCTCTCTGTACAGTCTCTAGCAGGGCATCCGGTATAATTAAGTAGATGCAACTGGGCTTCTGAATTCATTGCTTGTCCTCACTAAAGGCGTAATCTTTTCCTCCCCTATAGTACAACTTCCCCTAGCTGTTCTTAACAATTCTCTTCTGAGGACAGAACACACACATTCTCTGTATGTGTACCTGTTTTTCTTCTTTCTTTTCTTTTCCTTCCTTCCTTTCTTTTTCTTTCTCTAGATATCTATATTTATCTGTGTATATCTATCTATCTATATATTTCTAGGTATATGTAAATCTGTAGATAGAAAGATACATAGATAGATAGAGAGATAAGGTTATTTCTTTTCCTTCTATATCTGTTCTTGCTTGAAAATGCCCTAAAGAAAAAAACATGGCAATCAGATTCCTAGGGGAACTGTTGGGAAACTTCCTTCACACACACACACACACACACACACACACACACACACACACACACACACACACACACACACACACACACACACCATCCACAGTGGCTTTCCCCAATCAAGGTTAAAGTTTACCTCAAGTACCCAGTAATAACAGCACTTGTCTCCTCTTGAACCTCTATTTTCCTCATGGAAGTTTAATTTTTATAGGACATTTTCTCAAACTAAGCTCTGTATTACATAGAATCAGGATGTTAAAGCTGGAAAATATCTTGGAAAGAGAGATCTAGAGAGTCTCAAGTAATTTGCTGAAGCAAACAGAGCTAGTTATGGCAAATTTAAGACGAAAACCCAGGTTTTGTTGGTCAATTGTTTTCACATTTTCAATAACCCCATTTGGAATTTTCTTCAGAGATGCTAGAGTGGTTTGGCATTTCCTTCTTCAGCTTATTTTACTGATGAGGAACTGAGGCAAATAGGGTTAAGTGACTTGCCCAGGGTCACACAGCTAGTAAGTATCTGAGGCCAGATTTAAACTCATCAAGAGGCGTTTTCCTGACTCCAAAGCAGCACTCTAGCCACTGTGCCACCTAGCTGCCTAGCCTAGCACATCCTAAGTTCTATATCCCTTGCTTCTTTCCTTCTCTTCTCCCTCTTCCCTTCTTTCCTTCAGAGGAAGGCATTCCCCTTTACTGAAAGTGATCAGCAAAGGTTAGATAACCACTTGTGAAAGTTATTGTAGAGGGGATTCTTGTTCAGGTTTGTAGGTGGCCTCTGAGGTCCCCTCCAACTTTGAGATACTACAAAATGCATTTTGAATATTTTTAACCCTAAAAAGATTTTTCAACTCCAGTTACACAGTTGATTCCACAAAGGTAAGAAGCTAATTTTAAGTTCTCCCAAATTAACTATAAACACTTGGAGAGCTTAGAACTGTTTCAGTTTTACCTTTGTATCCCTAGTATTTATCACAGTACTTGATTCATAGCAAATGCTTGATAAATGCTTACTGCTTTAAGTATAGCACATTTTCTGGAGCTACTGTCTCAGCTCCCAAGAGCAGTGGCAGGTCAGATCTCCAGCAAGTAGCTAGCTACTCCTCCCCTCATTGTTAGGGTTGTTTTCTAATGCTTTGTCACAAGAGTCCCCACCAGCGTATACCCATAATTATCAGATGATTTTAACTAATGAACCAGACAATTTTAAGAAAGTATTTACTAGGGGGTGGCTAGATGGTGCAGTGAATAGAGCACCAGCCTTGGAGTCAGGAGGACCTCAGACACTTAACATTTACCAGCCCTGTGACCTTGGGCAAGTCACTTAGCCCCAACTGCACCATCCAAAAAGCAAAAAAGGAAAGAAAGAAAGAAAGAAAGAAAGAAAGAAAGAAAGAAAGAAAGAAAGAAAGAAAGAAAGGAAGGAAGGAAAGAAGGAAGAAAGAAAAGAAGGAAGAAAGGAAGGAAGGAA
>CM053585.1:66121777-66151336 GCA_028646515.1 Pseudochirops corinnae | reverse complement strand
CCACTCTAATTCTGAAGGAATTATTCTCTTCAGAAAGCTTTTGAGATACTTTTTCCATCTGGCAAATTCAACTTTTTTAGGCATTCTTCTCCTCATTGGCTTTTTGGGCCTCTTTTGCCATTTGAGTTACTCTATTTTTTAAGGTGTTATTTTCTTCAGTCAGGTTGTTGACTCTCTTTTCATAATTTTCTCACATCATTCTCATTACTCTTCTCAATTTTTCCTCCACTTCTCTTATTTGGTTTTCAAAATCCTTCTTAAGCTCATCTACGACTTGTAGGCAGTCTTCATGTTTCTTAGAAGCTTTTGATGTGGAAGTTCTGACTGTGTTGTCTTCCTTCCATTCCATGCTTTGATCCTTTTTGTCCCCAAAGAAGGAATCTAAAGTTTGGTTGCTGTTCTTACTTTGCTTCCTTTGCTTGCTCATGTTGTTGCCGGTCAATTACTTGATTTTTTTTAGCTCTGTGGAACTCTGCTTCCAGAGAGGAAAGCTCTGTCCCAAATTGCTGGGGTTTTCACAGCTGCCAGAGCTATTAGGAGGCTGCTGCAGCCCCCACCTTTGGCTCACTGAAAACTCACCCCAGGACCACCACCCAAGTCCACGATCCAGATCCAAGTCACTCAATGCAAGAGCACTTAGCCTCTGATCAATTGCTTGGGCCCCTGCAGTCTGCAGGCCGGGAGCTCTGAATCAGCCACATGGAGGTGGCTGCAGGGCCGCCACTTCTGCCACTTCCTTGCTCTGGAGGGAATTTGGCCAGGCCATTTTTCTCATTTTAGCTGAGTTCCATTGACCTTTCACTTTGTCCTTGTTTCTTATGGCTTGATAATTCTGGAAACTGCCACAGCTGCCGCTGATCCACTCTCCTGAAGGCTCCAGCTGCGGCTTGTCCTGACTCCAGGGCCAAGCTGTAGTTTCAGGCTGGGCTGGTTTCAGCTCCCAATGTGCTGCAATGAGCCCTTCCTGCTGAGCTGCCTTCAGCGGGAGATGTGCTTTTTTCTGTATTTTTGTGAATTTTGGAGCCCTAAAATTTGTTTAGTCATATTTTATGGGTATTTGAGGTGGCTATGTGGGAGCTGTGGGACCTTGTTGCTTCGATGCCACCATCTTGGCTCCACCCCCCCCTGCAAAGTAATTTTCTTAAAGCAAAGGTCGTCCATGTCACCCCCCTACTCAATAAACTCCAGTGGCTCCCTACTGACTCTAGGATCAAGGATTATTTTATATTCATCTCATCCTTTTAAAATTTGTACTGTTAAGTTTTATGATGTACATATTTGTTAACACAGAACATTATATAATTTTACAAATAAGTAAATGTACACATGGAGCAGCTAGGTGGTGCAGTGGATAGAGTGCTGGCTTTGAAGTCAGGAGGACCTGAGTTACAATCCAGCCTTTTATCAGACACTTACTAGCTGTGTGACCCTGGGCAAGTCACTTAACCATGTTTGCCTTAGTTCCTCATCTGTAAAATGAGCTGGAGAAGGAAATGGTAAACCACTCTAGTAGCTTTGCCAAGAAAACCCAAATGGGGTCACAGGGAGTCTAACAAGACCAAAACCACTTAACAAAATTTATGCATAACAGAGGTATATGTTGAAAATTTTTTTATTGCTATCATGAATAATCAAAAAAGGTTTGGAGACCACTGATATAAGCAATGGGGAAACCTAAAAGTTTTTGAGTAGGAGAGTGTTATATTCAGACCTTTACTTAAGAAGACCTATATGGCAGCTGAGTGGATGGATTGGGAATGATTTGGAAAAAAAGAAGTACTGGTAGCAAGCAGGAAGAACCAGTTTTCAGGCTACTACAATAGCCCAGATGAGAAGTAATGAGCTCCTGAACTATGGAAGCAGTGTGAGGAGAGACAGAGATCAATGAAAGGTGCCACAGAGTCAGACTTGAGAATCTATGGCAATTGAGTGAATGCAGGGTAGAGAGAAGGAAAAGGGAAAAATTAAGGAAGATTCTAAAGATAAGGGCACCCTTAACAGGATTTGAAGCACTTAGAGGAGTAGGTAAAAAAACAAACACACATACGATTGGTTCTGTTTTGGACATTTCACCTTTCTTCCCCCTCACATTGAATGAATGAATGAATGAATGAATGAATGAATGAATGAAAACTAAGAAAATCTCTACTTTCAAGGAGCTTGTATTCTAATTGGGAAAAGAATACGTATAAGCTTCTTCTTCAAAGTAAAATAAAAAGTTCCTATGGAACAGATGCAAAGCAGATACTAATATGTCTTTTTTTAATGCCATTTCCATTGACATAATCATATCTGTTTCTGATGTTAAATCTAGGACTCTAGTGGCAAGAATTTTCTTTTCCATATCTTTGGTAGCTGGGGTTGGAGCTCAGTTGCCAGGTCACATCTTCATATGAATTGTTTCTCAGAATGATGGTTGTTGGGGCTGGATTTAATTCTGCCACTGTTGGGCCTCTTGGACTTACCTTCCCATAGGTTACAATTAGTCAGCAAGGGATGATGGGCAAGGAAGCTCCCTTCTCCACCATAATTGCTTCCTTTAATGATAGCAGTAAGGGCCTGGACTGGTGTTCTGAGGGTACCACTATTCTGAAGGTCCTTGGGTCCAGGGTCTAAGACTATGTCCATCAGGTTATAAGGGTAGATGGTGGTTGAGGTGGTGGTGATGGTAGTGGTGGCCTGACTTGTCTGGCACAAGCTATCTCCTGACTCTTCCTCAAGATGTTATGAGGCTTCAGCTAGGCTGGCTTGGCTTCTCTGAAGATATTATTGTGATTGTTTGTAAAGTTCTCCACCATTTTGTTCCACCTACTCAAATCCTACCCAGCTTCAAAGCCAAGCTCCATCATTCTCCCTATTCTCTGAACTATTTCACATTTAGTTTGTGCCACAAAACTTACCATTTAATTTCTATTTACTTTATATCATTTTACAAATTGTTTCTTGTATGTCAGCCAAGTGGTTTATGAGCACTTTGAGGACAGAACTTCTCTATTTTTGTATGTTCTCTATGCTGTATTTCCAGCACTGGACATATAGCAAATACTATTAATAAATCTTATTGATTTGTTAATTAATAATAGGAAACTTAAAATGCAATCTCTTACCTTAAAAAGAATAAGTCTATCATCAAAGAATTTGGGGACTGTAGCAGACTAGGATAGGAATTTTTTTTTTAAGTACAGGAATCTTCCCAGGATACTTGTACTTTTCAAAACATACCATGTGGGTCACATACATGACTGCATAGGCCTCAAAATCCTTCAATGGTTTCCTGTCACACACTAATACAAATCTAAATACTAAATGAAATCAAAATTATTTCTCACTCTAGTATTCAAGGTCTTCCACAAATTGATGTCATCTTACTTTTCCAAGCTTATTCTCCTGCATGCCATTTATGGAATCATCCAGACTTGTTAAAAATGCAACCCTATGGTCCACATGCCCACAATTCTCTGAGTATAAAACTGAATCAGATCAAAACATACTTGACAAATGCTTAACAAAATAAATAAAAATATAATATGTGATTTTCTAAGTCAATATACAACCCACAGGAATCCTTATGTATGGTTTAGCAAGATACAACCAGGTTGTAACAATTATAAGTCAAATGCTTGACATTTTCACAATCCTGCAGACAAGAAGTTCTCATTCTACAAATGTAGAACTGAAAATATCCTTAAGATTTCAACAAATAAATGGCACTGGAAATAGAGTATTATCACAAACAAAATTGTTGCCCACAACTGGCTATAATGTTGAACCATAAAAACTTAAGAGCAACATCTATAAAAATATTGAAATGCAAATACTCATAATTTCCAAGAAATGTAGAATGAAAAACTTTCCAAATGCAGAAAACTACAGAAGATATCAAAACTAGAATGTAGGAAGAGAATGAGGTAGGTATGATCCCATTGTCCTCTCTATTAATAGAATTGTCCTGAATGCTTTCAGTGAGTCTACCAAAGATTATCTCAATGCTTCTATTCAGTTCTATTCAGAAAATAGCCATTTTATATACCTGAGCAAAGGCTTTTAAAATGTTCCACATAAAAGAATGGTATCAGGGAATCAACCTATCCAGGACCTTTCTATCTAAACTCCATTGGACTAAAATGAGGAGAACAAGATAACTATGGTGATGGTAACAGTAATAGTAATAGCCAACTTTAAGGTCTGCAAAGTGCTTTACATATATTTTCCCATTTGATCCTCACAAGAGCCTGTAAGGTAGGTATTGTCTCCATTTTATAGATGAAACAGCTGAGAGCAATAGGTTAAACAATTACTTCAGAGTCATATAACTGTCAGAGGTGAGTTTTGAACAGTTCTAATCTGATTTCAAAGCTATCGTTCTTTCCTCTAAACAACATTTCCTCCTTCCTATTTAGTAGATGTTTAACTTAGCTTAATTATCTTAAGAAGAGGCGATGGATGAGTTGATCTGGACAGCCCTGTGCCTAGTAAATGATATTACAGAATTAATTTGGGGGTGGGGGTGGCACACAGATAACAGAGACAAGAGATGTTATAGTCTTAAACAGGTACAAATAACTGCCTGTACTCGTTTATGCTTTTTTTACAAGGTGTAAGGTAAATTTTAGTGTGTTTAAAGTGGATTTTTGTTATTATTTCTTAGAATTCAGTTTCCTAGGATCCATAGCCATAACAATCTCTGGTTCCAAGGTTTTAGATATGAGTCCCCGCAGTTATGGTTCAAAACATCTCCATCACACTTGTGCAGCATTATATAATGACAAATTATATAAACATCCACTGTGACTGCAGTGAGATACAGGGATGAGGTGATGTAAACTTGTGAGGCTATTGGTGGCAATACGCCTTCTTTGTCTGTTGCCCCTATAAAACAGGTGGTCATTGGCTAGTGAATGGGGAACCTTAGGGTCAAGTGCACCTTAATTGGCCCCCATCAAGGTTTGGGGGGAATCTGTGTTCGCCTCAACTGGCCCCCATTGAGGCTTGAAGGGATTTAGGGGATGCACAAATTACACCTGTCTCAACTGACCCCATGGAGACGTAAGGGTAGTTGTCCCCCCTTCTCTCCAGCCCCTGCAAGAAGGGTGATTAGGGAATGCTGTAGGAGTTTGTGCTCCCATTATCAGCAATTCTCTTCTGAGAAAACTAAACTAGAATAAAGTAAGATTATTAACCCCTTCTTAGTGTCTTTCCTGTATGACCAGATAAAGAGTGAACCCTGGCTAGCAGCCCTCCTGTGTGCTGTTTTTCTATTCCAAGCCTTCTGGAAGCCTTTACAATTCATTCTCAAGTGAGTCAGTTAAGGTAGAACACATCTCTAAGGAGTGTGCATGTGTGTGTGTGTGTGTGTGTGTGTGTGTGTGTGTGTGTGTGTGTGTGTGTGTGTAAGACAGAGAGAGAGAGAGTGACTTCTTACACCTTACACCCCATCCCCCCACAACTCCAGCCATTTTCATTGGCTGTCCTCCATACCTATAATTCTCAGTTCCCTCTCCACCTCCTGGCTTTCCTGACTTCCTTCAAGTCCCACGTTCTCCAGGAAGCCTTCCCTGATCCTCCTTAATTCTAATGTGCTTTGTTGATTATCTCAAATTTATCCTGTATATAATTTGTTTGTGCATGGTTGGCTTATGGGGTAGGGAATGTCCTCCTTTATTACAGAAAGTGGCATATGAGCCTTAGCACTATAACTGGCATTTTCTAGGTGCCAATAAATAAACGTTTATTGACTAATTGGTGGGGCTCAGGAGCCTCACTCACTTTGAGGAATGTAGACCCTCAGAGTACTTTGACCTGCTCTCTAGGCAACCCAACAATCAAGTGCTAAGGAGGCAGGAAGAAGAGGAAAAGAATTCTTGCAATCTCTTCCCAATACCTAGCACTATAAAAAAATGAACATTTGATAAATTTCTGCTAAATGGAATCAGAGGTAAGTAACAATCCACTCCACCCTACAGTGTTGGCCCTGTCCATTCATATCCTCCTAACTATACTTGAGAGGAAAATCCAGTCTACCTACTAATAATCACATGTAAGCTTTATGGCTTTAGGGAAAGGACATGACATATTAGTTTGATATAAACCTACTCCAGAGGGAAGCAGATGCACATCAAATATGAAATTTATTCATTAAATGTGCCAACCAGTTCTTCCCACTTCAGCTCTGTGTCACTGTCCCTATAATCTCTTTTTACCTAGAATACCCATGAAAACCAGAGTCTTGAGGAAGATGAAGGGAATCAATCTCAATTTCATTATTTGTAGTCCCAGAACTTGGCACAGTGATTAGCACATAGTAAATGCATTTTTATTCATTCTTTCATTCATTCAGCCAGACTGGCATATTTGTTCTTTACCTCTTTTGGCATTCTACTTCTTGCCTACATACTTTTTTTTGCCCTGGCTCTCTCCAATGCCTGGAGTGTACTCCTCCCTCGCTTCTGAATCCTTAGCTTTCTTCGAGGCTCAACTCATATACCATCTCCTAAGGGGAGCCCTTCAAGAGCCCCCTAGTCATTAGTATTCTCTCCTCAAATTATCATTCTTAGTTTCAAGCCTATTTCATTCAATCATTTCCCACTTTTTATGAGTTTTTCTTATGCAAAGATACTGGAGTACTTTTCAACTTCCTTCTCTAGCTCATTTTACAAATGAGGAAACTGAGGCAAAGAGGGTTAAGGGACTTGTCCAGGGTCACACAGCTATTAAGTGCCTGAGGCCAGATTTAAACTCAGAAAGATAAGTCTTCCTTATTTCAGGCTGAGCACTCTATCCATTGTACCACCTAGCTGTCCTTTCTTGCCTATAACCCTCCTATAGAATATAAGCCCTTTGAAGTGAAGAATAGTTTTGTGGGAGTGGGAAGGATGCTGGGTCTTTTGTTCTGTTTTTTTTTTTTCTTTGTCTTTGTACACTTGGCATGCTTGTTGAATTTAGATTAGACCAAACTGGATTTCAGGTTAATGAGTATTAAGACCCTACTATGTGCTAGGTACCATGTTAAGCTCTGGAAAAACAAAAAAAAAGGCAAAAACAGTCCTTGATCTCAAGGAGCTTACAATCTAATGCAGGTAGGGGGTGGAGGGTGGGAAGGGGGAGACAACATGCAAACAATCATGAACAAGCAAGACAGATCCAGGATAGAGTGGAAATCACCTTAGAGGAAAGGTTGTAGTACTAAAGGGGACCAGGAAAAACTTCATGCAGAATGAGGAATTTCTAATACAGTGCTATTAATGTGATTGTGAAAGGAGGAAAACCAGTGCCCAGTTTACCTATAATTATTATCCTGTTAACATCTTGTATTTTTATGGCATTTATTTTCTTTTACAAGAGCCACATAATCTCATTTCCTCTTCACATTGCTATTATCTTAGATTCTTTAGTCTTAAGATCAAATTCTTTTTTTTCCCTTTAAATTAGCTGCCCCAAATTCCTTCCTCATAGCAGGGGTTTGCCCACTGTCTCCCTCCCTTCTATCACCACAGCTGCCTGGCTGCAAGTCTTTTGCTATCACGCATTCAGAGAAAAGGTTTGGTGTTTCTTACAGACCTTCACAAGTGCTGATCTCCATCTGTCAGATTTTAATTAGCACTTCAAGGCCTTCTTTGAGCTCTCTCTTGGAGACCTCTTCCACTTGTCTGTGGCTCTGTTTCTTCCTTCTCTTCTGTTCCTCCTTACCTGGTTTGCATTCTATTGATGACGGGTCTATCATCCTCACTCCCTTTGCTCTTTGTCTGTAACACGTCACTTTCTGTACATCTTCCTCTGTTTGCTCCATTTCCCATCTTTCCTGTTGACCCCAAAGCTGCCTCTTCTGAAGCATACCTACCATATTTCCTTTCTTTAACCTAACCTAATCTTCACCTTGTTATTTCTTTGCTGTACCTTTTTTTTCATCCTTAACCACTTTTGTTCATTTTTCTTTGCCTTTTGCCCCCCATCACCACCATTTGGAAACCATCTCCTTTGTTTTCTTCCATCTCTTCTCTGGCCTCCACTTTGCTGTTCTCTAACCACTCCCAATGCCTTCCCTTTATCCATATGAGCAAACAACACTGGTTCCTTTTTTCATGCCCTTTTTTATGTTGGACCCTTGAAACTGATGCAACTATGCCTGTCTCCCTTTCGTTATAACATGCTTTCGGGTCATTTAAGTGTGTATGCTTCCTCACTACAAAATTTACACAGTTCTCTTTTCATAGAAATCACTGCTATTCCTTTCTTCACACCAAAAATTATTCTCCTCATTCATGAAATCGTGTAAAAGGGTTGGGTTTTTTTTGAAGTTGACTATATAGAATGTGAGGTAGTATGGAAAATATAGAGGTGCCAAAGTCCTGACAAGAGTCTGCAAAACTCCTGAGTGCCACAATGCCAGATTAATATGTAATTGGATGATGTTTAACAAAATAAATAAAAATATAATACAATATAGATGATGTTAACTTGTAGTTTTCTAAGTAAATATAAAGCCTGTCCACAGAGATCCATTTCTATTTGAGTTTAACACAATGTAGCACCAACACAAGATTCACAGCACTGACAGTGACTATAAATATGCCAGCATAGTGCTCAATCACAAAATATAACAGACTCTCCATATAGAAGACAGAAGTAAAACATTTATTGAGGCAACAGAAAATTGAATCCCAACACCAAGAAACTGAATCCATCACAGCAACATAGAAGTCAATAAGCCATAACAACACAGAGAACCACACCATCCTTTAGCCTTCCCACAAACCAACATTTACTCACAAGCCAGCTGTCTCCTTCAGGTGCAACCTCTCCTCCATCCATCTCTAAATACTCTGATTCCTAGCTTCCTGTGGGCTCTGCTTCACCCTTCAGCAAACTCCTCCCACCACAGGCTCCATATGATTACATTCAGCCTATTAGGGAGCAGGAAAGATCTTTAAAGCAGAGAAGGTCTTCAAATTCCCTTAGGCTTATTAAGGGGCAAGGAAGAGCCTCAAATTCCCATTACCACTGGAATTACAAATTCAACTCAATTACTATTACACACAACTGCTGTACTGAATAGCAAGTTGGCCTTGAAGTCAAAAAGACCTGGTTTCAAGGCTTTCCTCTGGCAAATAACAGCTATGTGACCATGGGAAACCATATAACCTCTCAATATCCCAAGAAACTGCCTAAGAATATGATTTTTTTATTTTAATTGATTTGTTTATTTACTTTTAGTTTACAAGATTCAGTTCCACAATCCCTTGAGTTTCAAATTTTCTCCCCTCTCCCCCTCTCCCCGCCCCCCCGCCATGGCGGCATGCAATCAAGTACAGGATCTGCAAATACTTTCACATTGGACATTAGTCGGGTTGTATAGAAGGGTTGTAACCAATGGAACGAACAATGGGAAAGAGGAAACAAAACCAAACGTGGAAAAGAAAGAGAGCATGTAGTTTGCTTCAGTCTCCATTTAAACTCTATTCTTTCTAGATCTTCTAAGAATATAAAGACTAATTTTTGAATTTGTATTACCAGAGGTAGCTCTTTACAATAAAGAAATCATAGATAGAGTCTTCCCCCCCCAAAAATCCAAAATTGTATCTATTTCCCCTATACTATATATTAAACCTCTCTGTCTCTAAATGAAAAGCATGAGGCTGGTAGAATGACCTACCCCCTTAGCATAATTCTACTACATACCTGTTCTTCCAGTGCTAAACCCAAATCTGTCTACAGCTTTTATGGGAAATGTATTATATCATACTATTTCATAAAGCATTTTGTGTCCTCTAACTAGTATTTTCAGCATAGAAAAATATCAACAGTTTCTAGCTTTGACCTGAGGAGAGTTAACACTGTCTTCTTCTAGGGCCTGTGTCTTCTTTTCTCAGGCTACTCTCTCCAAAACAAAACCAATTTCCCTGCTGCTATGATGTTCACATTAAATGCTATACTTTGGGAATTTGAATGACTGCAAATATGTCCCTTGGGCTCATTTCAATTGAATTTATAGTAGGGTCTTATGGAAAGGGGCTGGTAAAATATTATTTTTGTTTGTTTGTTTTGTTTTGCCTGAGAATCAGTCTAGCTCATTTAGAGAAACTCATCACCAGGTTGGCTTCAGGGTAATGAAATTTTAGTCACAACAACTCTTGAAAACCATCTATTGTAGAGGAATTGCAATCTCCAGAGATGGTGGGAAGGGGGGGGGCAAGGAGGTGTTGCTCACATGGACTAAATTATAGATTTGTCAAGTATCTGTAAGAACTTAGCTCAAACAGCTATTGTGAAGATCAAATTAGATTCATGTTAAGTGGGCTAACTGGGGAAATGACTAGCATCATATGGTATGAAGGAATAGAAAAGTGAACTACAAAAAAAATGTTATACCAATTCAATTCAAGCAGTCTTTATTAAGTACCTGTTAACTCACTAAGTTAGGTTATGAAGGAAAGAAATAGGATGGTTTCTTGGCTTTAAGGAGTTTACAGTTTAATAAGGAAGATGACACGTACCCAAATGACCATAATACAAAATTGTTCAGTGCATAGAAGAATCATAGGCTAAGTATTTTAAGAATCGAAGTAGAAAACAGAATCCTTCATTCTAAAAATTGTCACTCTCACCTCCTCCAGGGATATGGTAAGTATTATGGATGAATTGTGAATAAGAACTTTGAAAAGTAGGAAGAGAGAAAAAATAGTCACTCTCAAGGGCCTGAAATTGTCAGCCTCCATATCAAGTCCTCTTCTATTCAACTGACTGGCTCCAAACTAGCATGCTGCTTTTATGTGTAGCCCAAGAGACATGGCTTCATCTTTAACCATTTACAAGCTTATTCCTGGTGTGGCATCCCCAAGGCTCCTATAATTCTTTCTAATTGATTAAGGACTTAATCATTTCTAGTTTACTTTTGACTGATTGATTGAATCCATCAAAGTGTATATTCTTCTGTTATTAATTTAGGCATGTGTGGATTCCCACCCACCCTTAATACAATACTATGATGATAGTTTTGCTCTTAATGAAAAATAAAAATGGTAGCTAAATAAAAGCAGAGTCAACTTCATTGTACACTCAAAGGCAACAAGAATCATTTCCTGAGACATCTGGTCATCTTGCTTTGACATGTTCCCTATCACCCCCAAAACAGGCCAATGCAAAGATAGGTACAGCTTATGCACCCAAATCTGTTACATAAAATAAGTGGTAAAATTCTAGAACTTGACAAGATAACACACACTAAGCCTACACAACCCTGTCTACTTGGTGATTTCAATGTGAAGGAAGCCATAGAGAAGAATAATTAGAAAATATGTCATAATGTATGGCTCAGGGCCAACAAATTTTAAAAAGACTAAAAGTTTGTATAGTTCAATGAAGCAAATTGATGCTTCTTTACCAAAATGCTACTGCAGATGTTATAGTTGTCATTTGCTGTTGCTGCTTATAAAGCCACGCATGAGCAGCTTTCTAGAGGACTGCTGCTGTGAACAGCTTTCAAGTTTCTGATTACATAGTATAGTGAGCTCTCTATTTATCAATAACAAATCAGAGCAAAACATTCATAGAAAATCAAAATACAGCATTTACAATGTTACAACTCATCACAGAAAATAAAAATACAGCATTCACCATATCACAACTCAACAACTTATCACTAAAATGGCCATATAGTTTTCACCAAAGTGGTCACATAGTTTTAAACAAAGTACATTCATTTAGTTAATCACAAAATCCTTAGTTCAATCACAAAGTACAAAAGTCAAAGTTCTCCAGCCCTAGGTCACAGTAAATCATAATCTTCTCAATCAGTACACAGTATCCAAGTAAAGTCTTCTTTCAGCTTGATTTGAGGCTGGCTCACAGCTTTCATGGTTCCTCTTCCGTGGTCCCAGCTCCAACTGTCACCTGAGCTCAAAGGCAGGCAGCTAGCAGTTCCTTGTCCAGCTCCTTGTCCAGTTCTTCATCTAGTTCCCGTTCCATATTGAAGCTCACAGTGTCCAGTCCACCTCAAGTCCTTCACAGTCTCTATTCCTGGGAAGTCAAGGCTTAACAAAGCCACAAATAGACAAAGTATCAACACCACAGTCATGCTTCCTCTGACAGCTTCTTCCTCAGAAGGAAGTAGAGAAGTGTCATGGATCTTTTATGACACTGCCCTGGTCAATGATACCTGAGGGCTAATCAGCACATTTTTTAGCTCCTTTGTAAAACAAGCCTATTACATGTTGCTATTATACATAATAGATTTGTAGTTTCATATTCAATCTCTTTTTTTTCTATTTTAAGTTACAAAAAAATGCTTCTTTTATTATTCACCTCAGAATTTTTTTCTAAAAAAAAAAAAGATCCAACAAAATTTTCTGATCCACACACAGAGAAAGTGATGGTCCATGTAGCTACTATAGTCCCCAGTACTTTCTTTACTCATATTCATAATCTGATAGTCTGATAGAAATATGTCTAGAGTCCTGTAAGTCAGAAAGGAAAGGATATAAACTGAAAAGGAAGGTTCAGAGAGAAAACCATTTCTATGCTAGATATCATAGGGAGTAGTTATAATGTAGGAACTGGGAAGAAGAGCAGTAGAGATATACAGAAATTTGTAGGAGATAATAATCAAGAAATAGAGATGATTAACATTAAAAACAAATAAGTATGTATGTTTATAGATGTAAAATTTATAAATATATACACATATGTAGATATGTGTGTATATATATATATATATATATATATATATGTATATACTTCTATTTATCAGTTCTTTCTTTGGATATAGATAGCATCTTCCTTCATAGATCCTTTGTAGTTAATTTGAGTATTTATAATACTCAAAATGACTTAGTTGTTCAAAGTTGTTCTTGAAACAATATTGTTGTTATTGTATGCAGTGTTCTCTTGGTTCCATGTTTTTCTAAAATGTTGAGCTCATCACTCCATATAGTACACTAGTATTCCATCACAATCATATACCACAACTTGCTCAGTAATTCTCCAATTGATGGGTATCCTCACAATTTCCAATTCTTTGCCACCACAAAGAGAGCTAATTATAAATATTTTAGAACATACACGTTTTTCCCCAATCATCTCTGGAAATAGAGCTAGTACTGGTATTTCTGGGTCAAAGGGTATAGGCAGTTTAATAACGCTTTGGGCATAATTCCAGATTGCTCTCCAAAATAGTTGGATCATTTCACAGTTCCATCAACAGTGAATTAATGTCCCAGTTTTTCCATTCCTTCCAATATTTGTCACTTTCCCCTTCAATAGTTTTAACCAATCTGAGAGGTATAAAATCTTAACTTCATTTCTTTTACTTGTATCAATGAAAAATATTCACGTGTGTGTGTGATAATTTTAGTACTAAAGCTGTACACGTTATAATTTTTTTCCAAAGCAAGAGAGGGTACTTGAGGGGACCATCTCCAGTCATCCTGATCTATATCTTGCCACTGGATCCAGATGGCTCCAGAGGAGACAGTAAGGCTGGGGCCTTTGCACAGTCCTCTCTCACTTAAATGCAATGCACTTGCAAGTCATGGCATCATCTTCCTGGTGTTATTGTCCTCTTCAAGAATGAAGGACAAACAACAACAAAGTCCATCACAATCTAACACTAGGTTCTTTCCAATCTTATTTCATGTTATTCTTCATCACACAGTCTACATTCCAGACAAATTGGACAACAGTTTTTCCCCAGAATTCAACATGCTGTCTCTAACCTCTCTTTATCATATGCCTAGAATAAACTCTCTCCTCATCTCTCCTTTCAGAATCTTTCTTTTCCTCCAAGTTTTTGTTTAGGCACTTTGTGATTATTTCTCTGATATACTCTGAAAGTGATCTCTAGGGAAGAGGGAGGAAATGATGCGAAGTGCATGAACCTTACTCTCATCAGAATTGGCTCAAAGACAGAATAACATATGCACTCAATTGGATATAGAAATCTATCTTACCCTACAGGAACATAGGAAGGGAAGGGGATAAAAAAAGGGGTGGAGGTGATAGAAGGGAGAGCAGGTTGGGGGAGGGGGAGTCAGAATCAAAACACTTTTGAGCACAGACAGGGTGAAAGGAGAGAGAGAATAGAATAAACAGCGGGGGGCGTGGGGAAGGGGCGAATAGGATGGAGGGAAATATAGTTAGGACTAGTAACTGAAAAAAAAATTTTTCAAGCAGGTTTCTCTGATAAAGGCCTCATTTCTCAAATATATAAAGAACTGAGTCAAACGGATTCAAAAAAATGTCATTCCCCAATTGATAAATGATCAAAGGATATGATTGGTTTTCAGTTGAAGTAAACAAAGCTATGTATAGCCACATTAAAAAATAGTCTAACTCACTACTGATTTGGAGAAATGCAAATTAAAACAATTCTGAGGTACTACCTCATACCTTTTAGATAGGCTAATAGGATAGAAAAGGAAAATGACAAATAGTGGAGAGGATGTGGAAAAGAGAAGACATTAATACACCGTTGGTGGAGTTGTGAACTGATTCAACCATTCTTTAGATCAGTGGTTCTCAACCAATGGGTTGTGACCCCTTTGGAGATCCAATGACCCTTTCACAGGGGTCGCCTAAGACCATTGGAAAACATATATTTCCAATGGTGTTAGGAACCAAGACACAGCTCCTCTATCCATCTCCAGGTGGGTCTGCCCACATGCAGATACTCCCACATACAAGTATTAAAGGGTCGTGGCATTAGGAAGGTTGAGAACCACTGCTTTAGAGCAATTTGGAACTATGTCCAAAGATCTACAAAACCATGCATACCCTTTGACCTAGCAGTACCACTACTAGGGCTGTATCTCAAAAGAGATTAAAAAAAATAAAGGAAAAGGACCTATATGTACAGGGGCTCTTTTCTGGGGACAAAGAATTAGAAATTGAGGGGATGTCTATCAAATAAGGGAATGGCTGCACAAGTTGTATGATTACGACAGAATACTATTGTACTATAGGAAATAAGCAGGATGCTCTCAGAAAAAAACCTGGAAAGATCTGCATGGGGGGATACAAAGTGAAATGTACTATGTGCAAAGTAACAGTAATATTGTAAGATGATCAATCAGCTCAGCAGTACAATGATCCAAAACAACTCTGAAGGACTTATGATGAAAAATGCTATCCATCCCCAGAGAAAGAACTGATGGTGTCTGAATACAGATTGAAGCATACTTTTAAACAATTTCTTTATTTTTCTTGAGTTTTTTGTCTGTGTTTTCTTTCACAATATGACTATTATGGAGATGTTTTGCATGACTGCACATGTATTGCCTGCACGATGACTGCACAGACTGCCTATGTTGAATCACTTGCCTTCTCAATGAGGGAGGGTTGGGGGGGGAAGAAGGGAGAGAATTTAGAACTCAAACTTTTGAAAGCAAATGTTGGAAATCATTTTACATGTAACTGGGGAAAAAATAAAATAATTTAAAAAGGAAAAAAGTGATCTTTAGATCTAGGTATGGCTAGATCTCTCCTTTTCCTCCATCATGCTCTACTTTGTATTTCAGTTATCTGGGTATATGCAGTATTCTTCCACACCACTTGAAAAATATAGTAAATTCTTCATGGGCAGGGACTGTGAATTTTTTTTTGTCTTTGTATCTCCAACACAATGCACAATATATTCTAGGAACTTAATAAATGAATTGAAATTTAGATGTTCCCACTTAGAACAAACACCCTGTCAGCAGGGGATTAGAAACCAGATGACAGGGAAATTCACCTTCATAGCAATTTAAGCAGGAATAGGTTAGTCAGGAGTGACCCAATACATGCATTTTGTCTACCTAAGACAATAGATTTTATTTAATTCAGCTCTAGTGGTCAATGTAATGTATTTATAGCATTGAAAATTGTAGGCTTCAGCAATTCAGAATGTAATTTAAGATATGGAAATAGAAAATGCGGATGAGAACATATGGTTCTTCCTTAATACAAAATCCTGCTGTGTAGTGATGGTACATTTGGATATGAACATAAGGCCATTTACCAGCAGGATTTAGAAATATTGAGGGCTGTTTTCAGGACTTCCATTCTATTTGGATAAGGGACAGTCATGTGTGATTTCAAAAACAGGAAAGTAACTTATAATACATATACATTTTTGTACACATACATATATGTACATTGGTATATGTGCATCATGTGTATATATGCATACTTGTGTGTGTGTGTGTGTGTATATATATATATAAATATATATATACACACATACATACATACATACACACATTCTTTACCCTATTCTCCAATATACAAATTCATTGGGGCTTTATTTTTTTCTTTCTGTTATTTATATAATAAAATACTTAGGTTAGAGCTATGAATGCTAAATTCAGAATCCCTATTCTGTCACTGACTAATTTACATATCTTATAGAAAAGACACAACCACTCTTAGCTTCAATTTTTCATCTATGAAATGATAATATTTTCACTTCTAATCTCATAAAGTTATTGTGAGAAAATAATTTTATATATAAAGCACTATAATTCTATATTAATGCCATAATTATTGAAAATAATACTTTCTCATTTGATTTCTTCAACATTAGTTTATTTGTTTAGTTTTCAAGTTCTTGGGGACTCAAAGACTTGGGCCAGACATTTATGTCTTAATAAGGAATCCAAGGAGTTTTTAAGCACACTCGTTCAGCCTGAAAATTTTTATCATAATCTCATTCCTGTCTAACTCTCCCTCAAAATGTGTTTTAAATTTGACTCTTGAGAGGGCTCCAGTTATGAAATGCCCTGAATCATTATATACACATTCATTTGTGTTTGAATAAAAATGTTATTGATAAACTACACTACGGAAAATTCAACAAGAATTTACCAAGGGTCTATTCATTCTACACAAGGCATTGTCCTGCTTTTGGGAATTATAAGGAACTTAAATCTGATGCATTTCTCCATAGGCCTCAGTCCTGTCACATTTGAAGGATCAAATCATAAAATAGAAGAGTTGGACTCCTAGTCCAACCTTTACCTGAAAAGGATTCACTTTTGTTAGAGTGCTGACAAGATATCATTCAGTCATCATTTAACTTGGGACACTGCAAACACAAAACAAAACTTATCTTCCCTATCCCATCCCCACTCCAACCAATAAGAAAAACTCACCCCTTTTTCAAACTTCCCATTTCTGTCAGTTACCATCACCCTTCCAGTCACCAGGTTACCCAGTCTCCTGACTTAACAACTGGAATCCTCCTGAAATCTGCACTCTCTGTATAACCAATTGCCAGGTCTTATCAAATCTACACTTACATCTCCTGTAGCCATCCTCTTCCCTCCACTAACATGGCTGCAGCAACAGTCTTAATTCCTCTTGCCTGCACAATCACAAGATGATTCTAATTGGTCTCTGAGGTTCAAGTCTTCTCCACACAATTGCAAAGTAATATTCCTCAGGCACAAGTGTTATTCCCCTGCTCAAAAAACTCCAGTAGCTCCCTATTACCTCTTGGATGAAATACAAACGTCTCTGTCTGACTTTTCTAAAACCCTCTGCAACCCATTTCTAACCTACCTTTCCAGCTTTATACAACATTCCCTTTCATAAACCATTTGATGCATGTTACAATAACCTTCTTCTTATTCTTCACATGCTGGATGCCATTTCCCACATCTATGCCTTAGAAAGTGTAAAGGTAATTAATTTGGCAGGTACTTAGTCCTTAGTAACAAAGGCCTAAGTACTTCTGTGAAAGAAACAGAGGGTGTGAAATCTGTCTCCTGTTGATGACATATAAGGAGGGGGTTGGCTGAAATAGGAAGCCAATGTGTGTGTGTATATATAAGGAGAGTTCCATGGACAGAGAACCAGAATAGGGAATTTTCCTCCTGGTGGTTCGTGCTGGAGGGAGAACTTTCCCAGCATCTGGAAGCTGGGCTGCTGGACTGAGAACTGAGTTGGAGTTTTCTATGAGACCAGAATCTGGTGAAGGCTGAAGTTGCCACTTGGAAGGCAGAGATTCCTTCTGGGTCCTAGGGCCAGCTGAACTGCTGGATGACTGAAGAAGCATGACCAGGCTAACACTTTGTCTGTGGCTTGGTTGATCCTTGAGTTCCTGGCAACAGAAGTGGTGAAGGTTTTGAGATGTGCTGGACCCTGTGAACTTCAGTGTGTACCAGGAACTGCCTGGAGGACTGGACAAGGACCTGAGAGCTGTCTGCTTCTGAATCCAGGTGACTGTTTGGTGGATTCAGGTAGGAGCTGGGACCAAGGAAGGGGATCCAGGGAATCTGAGAGACCACCCCAAGTCAACATGAAGAAAAGGCCTCCCCTTGGATGCATGATGAAATTGAAGTTTACTAGACACTGAGGAATGGAGAGTTTTTTGTAATTTTCTCATGATTGTATTTAATGATTAATGATACTTAGTGACTGTTGCTAGATAAGTGACTGATTAAGTTGATCTATGATTGCCCCATGAGTGGATGATTGATTATTGTATTGTGAAATGACTGAATGATTAAGTAAGGAGGGTTCTCCCCTTAGGGAAACCAGATGATTATTCTTTTGTTCTTTGTTCTAAATATTGTGGCCACTGTAGTGAAAACTGTGTGGCCATTCTAATGTTAAGTTGTTGTGAACACTATATTGTGATTTTCTGTGATAAGATGTAATGTTGTGAATATTATACTGTACCTTGATGAGTTGTGAATGTTTGCCTTGATTTGTAATGGAATAAATTGAGTGTTCACTACACCGTGTAATCAGAATCTTAAAAGCTGTTCACAGTAGCATTCTTTTGGGGAGCTGCTCATGCATGGCATTACAGCAAGTAATTGCCTGGAATTCACAATCTCTTCACTTCTGTCTCTTAGAATCCCTAGTCTCCTTTTATAACACAGTTCAAGAAGCATCTAGGTAGCACAGTGGATGGAGTGCTGCACCTGAAAACAGGAAGACTTGAGTTCAAATCCAACCTCAGACACTTACTAGATGTATGACCCTGGGCAAGTCATTTAAACTTTGCCTACCTCAGTTTCCTCAACTGTAAAAAGATGACCATAATAGCAACTACCACTCAGGGTTCTTGTGTGTCTCAAATAAGATAATATTTGTAAAATGACTAACACAGTGTCTGGGACATAGAAGGCACTTGATTATTTCCTTCCCCCTAAAGAGCCACCTTCTACATGAGGTCTTTGTTAATGTCTCCTGATCTCCCTAAATGCTGGTGCCTATTCCTCCCCTCATAAAAAAATGCCTTGTATTTACACACACACACACACACACACACACACACACACACTTGTTTAGTATAATCATATATGTAAATTGTCTCCTTTTATAGAATGTAAGCTCCTTGAGGGCAGGGGTTGTATCATTTTTGTCTTTCTATCTCCAGAGCCTAGTTTAATACCTGATACATGACAACATCAATGCTTGCTGATCAATTGATTGAAATTTTAAGCTAAGTGGGAGAAATCTGTGAAATCTAGAAAAGGACGAGTCTTTCTTCTCCAATATGTCAGAACTTACTCAAATATTTAGCCAAAGACTCTGAGATTTGAGATGTAAGCCAAAATACTGGAGAAAGATTTTGCTAGCTTCAACCTAGCTTTTCAAGATAATAATACTCTTCATGCAGTCTCCTTCCCAGACAAATTGGCCTGCTTGCTAATCCTTGGGTCTTTGCAAAAGATTGTCCCCAATCCCTGAAATGTTTTCTCTTAGGGAATGTTGTTCTAAGAAGCAAAAGTAAGAATGCTCTTCTTTCAAAATGCAGTTCAAGTGTCACCTTGAACATGAGGCCTTCCCTGATCTCCTCAGATCATTATGCTCTCCAGAAATTACTTTGTGTGCACTTTATAATGTAGGGGTGTGGCATAGGATGGCCACTCACTATGTAGGAGCCTCCCACTTCTCACCTAGGCATTGTGGACACCTACTTCCTTTGTGGGTGGCTCCCTTCTGCAGTCATTCTGGCCAGATTTAGGTTCCCAGAGAAAGACACCCCCCAGTATGATTATATTCAACTTTTCTCAGATTCCAAGGGTAGACCTTGTTAAAGGAAAATACATTTACCCTATTCACCACTCACTCAAACTGCTCACATACAAATCAGGCATTATCCTATATCTTTAATAAGTGGATTTCAATATTTATAGTTTTACTTCCTTCCCAAGCTGCCCAAATCCTATCTGAAAACCATTCTTCATCCACATATTTCAACAATTTTATTAAACCAAGTTTATTTTCCTACTCCTTTCAGGCATCAAAATGAGCATCTATAAAAGTAGCAATAACTTATATCCTTTAATAGTTGATCTAAATCATTTCCTTTTCCCAAAAGTAATTCTTCTGCCCCTTTCAACTAAACTATTCTATATGAAAAAAGCTTTAAAGGGACAGTAACTTCAATATATATATATGTACATGTATATATGTGAATATATATATATATTTAAACATATATACACACACATTATATGCATACTATATATTGTACTTACTTATACATGTACATATTGTTTCACCCAAAAGAATATAAACTTCTTGTGTTTTTGTCTATATCTCCAGTGCCAATCACATTTCTTATAATACAGCAAGGATTTAACAAATAGCTGTTGACTGATAATGTTAGAGTATGTCTCTGTTAGACTTTAGCAAAGCTGAAGGTTAAAAGTATCAAAGACAGAGACACTGAAGTCCCTTTCAGGGGTAAAAGAAGGATTCTTAGAAAAGATCTGAGGCTTTATTAAGTTCAACTGTGTATGAAGAAGCCAGTAAAGACAATAAATTTGCCCCAAGGCACAGACTCCCTCCATATCTTTGGCCCTAGTCACTCATCTGCCTAAAATCCCAGCACAAATCTGGAAAATGTAACTAGTTCATCACCATAAGTAAGAGTGGGATCCCTCTCAGAGGGAGCCATGCTCTGAACCCTAAGATTTGTTAAATAAGAAAAGCTAAATTTCTCTTATCTTCTATCCAGAGCCCTGAGGGAACGGAAGAGAAGAGGCTTCTGCCAATCCTAGGTTAAAGATCATATTATGTCAAAAGAGCACAGTAACACTCAGGCAAGACAAAAAATGGAGGTGGTGATGATTACAGCTGCCCATCAATGAGTGAGTATAGAAAGACTCGCAGCTTAGCTCATCAGAGACACCAGGCTCTAGAGTCTGGCGGCAGGCAACCTGCCAATTTCAGTTTGGCAGCACCTGTGTCCAGCAGCCAGGTGGGAAAGTGGCCCAGCCAATGGAGATGCTGCAGTGTGCAAGGAGCAAGCTCTCTAAACCTTCCATCCAGTAGAAACTTCATGCCCTACAAGAAGCCAGGCTAGCTTAGCAAAGGAGTTCATTACCAACATCTCCACAATAACTTTCATGAAGACTTTTCAGAGATAGAAAGAACATTGGGGTCCTGCTCTCATAAAGTTATGAGTTATCTTGGCTATGTATATTCCCTAGACCTATTGCTCAATACTACTCTCTTCATTGACTGCATATTTGTGGGAGAATGAGACTGTTTTTGTCTGTTTGTTGTGGGAGAGGAGGAGAACCTGCTTTTTAACTTGTTCTTTCTATGCCATTTGAATGAGTAATATCTTTGAAAGAGTTGATTGAAATCAATCAGCTAAATGTTGGTGGGAAGTACACTGGTGGGGAACTACGTTAAAAGTAGTCTCACAGAGTTCCCCCCTTACATTCCAAGCTAGCAACTTTTTTTAATTGTTATTATCATTCAGTCATTTCAGTCATGCCCCACTCTTTGTGACCCCATTTGGGGTTTTCTTGGCAAAGACACTGGAATGATTTGTCATTTCCTTCTCCAGCTCATTTTACAAATGAGAAACTGAGGTAAAGAAGGTTAAGTGACTTACCCAGGGTCACACATATAGTTAAGTGTCTGAGACTGGATTTAAACTCAGTTTTCCCTGACTCCAAGCCTGACACTAGATACACTGCACCATCTAGCAAGTGCCACTCTGGAGATCTGGCATCCCGATGCTGTGTGGAGTGAGCCTGGAGGGGGTTGTACAATTGAAGATCTACAACAAGTGGAGTTCACTACCTTCTGTGACAGTTCATTTTGCTTTCACCATCTCTAACTTTTTGGCATTTTTTCTTTTCATGCATCACTGAGGCTTCCATCCCCCTTACTCCTAGTTCTCCCCTCTGAGGTAAAAAAGGACAAGAGTAATACCACTTCCACCCCACAGCTATTCAAATACTGGAAGACAATTTCAAGTTTCCACCCTCCCTGCCCCACTGAATCTTCTCTTCTCCAAGCTAAATATTTTATCATATTTTAATTTTGCCCCATTGTTGTGTCATATAATGACTTATAGGGATTCAGACTTTCATCTAATGTGCTGCCTATTCCTCTAAGCTTTCTGCCATTTACAAATTTGGTAAGTATATTTATGTGCCTTGATCCAAATCAATTATTAGAATTGAATTATTAGCTTATTAATGATTAATTGATCATTAATATAAAAATTAAAAAGCAAATGATGATTTGCGGGGAATTCCTCTAGACACCTACCTCTACTATGATATGAAACCATCAAAGACTCTTTTTTATGTTCAGAAATTCTAAATCCAAATAACTGCATATTAATTCAATCTAAAATAGGAGTCCTACCTCTCTTTTGTGTCATGAGCTGCTATGGAAGTCAGGTGAAGCCTATAGAACCCTTTCTTCATTTTCTTATTCATGTGCATCACCTTTCTCCTGTTACTTCTCCATCATGTTTCCTTTCTCATCAACATGCCTATACTCCTATATCTCCACACTCATTTGTCACCAACTTTTGTACTTCTACATCTCCATTTCTCTCTTGTCCCTCTTAAAAGATTATTTTGCTGTTAATGTTCAGTCATTCAGTTCTGTCTAACTTGCCATGATGACATGGAACATACTGTCCATGGGGTTTTTCTTGGCAAAGATAATGGAATGGTTTGCTATTTCCTCCTCCAGTGGATTAAGACAAATAGAGGTTAAGTGACTTGCCCATGGTCACACAACTAGAAGGTGTCTGAGGATGGATTTGAACTTAGGTCTTCCCTACTTCAGGCCAGTTGCTCTATCTACTGAGCCACAAAGCTTCCTCCTTAAAAAAATTATATTGGATTACAATGTTTTCACAAACACAAAAATCAAATACATAGGATAACAAAGGAAACCAATTATGTTGAAATATAATTATCAAAATATTTTAAAAGTCTGCAGGCACCAGGTTAAGAATTCATCATCTTGTCTACATCTCTCCATCTTGTCCACAAGGATAGCATGAGAGAATGTCAACTGTTGTGGCTACATCTAGGCACTGATTCCCAAGAATTATCCTGATCTAGTAAGCCTTTCACCAAAAGGAATGAGACTAGGTTAGCATGACTTGTTTTTAAAGTTTTATGTGTGGAGTTTCTGTTTTCAGGTAATATCCTTTTTTAATCTTTCTATAATAAATTACTTAATCTCAGTAACCACTGCTCCACTCTCTAAATGCTCGCATATCATCCCTTAGGTGATATATTTTAGAATTTTGACAGAAACAGAAGTCATACTCATGAGTCAAAATACAGTGAAATGATTTTAACATTAATTGAAATATGTAATTATCTAACAGCAAAAGATCCTTGCAATTTGACTTTTTATACTGATGAATAGTTAAGAGTGGGAAGAAACCATAGACTTCATTTAGGTAAAGAAAATGAAGTCAACATATATGACAAATTACTCAAAGTCACAAAGCCAATTCTGGCAGAGTTAGGATGACAAATTAAGTCTTCTGATTCCCACTTAAGTGCTCTATACCACACTGCCTTTTCAATCACCTTTTACTTCCCACTAAGTTTTATTGCATCTATACTGCCTAACACAGGGGTACTCAGTCTATTCACTATTAAACTATTGGTTGACTTCCAAACCTTACCAATATGCAGGACCATTGTTTGATAGGATTCAGAGATAGAAGGATCCTTAGAGATCATCTAGCCCAATCTCATTTTTTAGATCTAAAGTCCAGAGAAGGGCTTTGACTAAGGTCATAGAAAGTAGTTACTAAGGGGTATAGCCAAGATGGTGGAGTAGAAACAGGACTTCCGTGTGCCTCCGGCTTCCACCTCCTCCAATACATGTAAAAAATGACTATAAACAAACTTTAGAGCTACAGAATCCAGAAAGTGACAGAGAGAAACAAATCTCCCACTGAAGAAAGCCCAGCAGGCTAGAAGGAAGGGTCCACTGCAGTGTGCTGAGAGCTGAGTACAGTCTCCACTGAGCCACAGTTTTAGCCCCAGGGAAGCCCTGACCAGCCGTGGATAGAGCAGACTTCACAAGAGTAAATCACCAGCAGCTGTAGTGGTTTCCAGACTTCTCAATTCACAAATGCCAAAGACAAAGTAAAAGGTCAATGTGGAACTTTGTTCAAACAGGGGGAGTGTGGTCCAGCTGCTACCCCCTAAGCAAGAAGCAGGGGAGGTGTGGTGGCTGCAGCTGCTGCCATGTGGCTGCTTCCAGAGCTCCTGGCCTGCAGATTGTAGGGGGATCAAGCGACCATTCAGAGGGTAATCATTCTTGTTTTGACCTGCTTGGAATTGGATCAATTCCAAGGGGAGGTGGTCCTGGGGTGTATAACAAGTGAGACAGAGAGTGTGGAGGTTGTAGAGGCGCCCATCTAATAGCTCCAGCAGATGCAAAAACCCCAGTGATGTGGAACATAGCTCTCTCCATTTTGGAAGCAAAGTTCTACCATGGCAAAGAGCTCAAAAGTCAAGTAATTGGCTGCCAATATGAGCAAGCAACAGAAGCACAAAGAGACAACAGAATCTTTTTGGGGGGACAAAAAGGATCAAGGCATGGAACAGGGGGAAGACAGCAAAGTCAGAAATAAGGAAATATAGTTAGTCTTCCACAATATAACTACTATGGAAATGATTTGGGTAACTACACATGTACAATCTATATTGAATTGCTTATCTTCCCAGTGGGGGTGGGCAAGGAGGGAAGAAGGGGAAAAAAAATCTGGAACTCAAAGTTTTAAAAACAAATGTTTAAAAATTGTTTTTTTACATGCAACTGGGAAATAAGATATACAGGTACTGGAGGATAGAAACCCATCATGCCCTACTAGAAAGTTAGGGGTGTGAAGGGGGAGGATATAAGAGAGAACAGATTAGGGGAAGGGGTATTCAGTAGACTTGCTATTTTGGGGTAGGGTTAGGGAAAAGTTGGAGAGAGAAAAAATTGTAAACTCAAAATCTTGTGGAAATGAATGTTGAAAACTAAAATAAATAAATTTGAAACAAACAAACAAAAAAAGAAAGTAGTTAGTAGCAGAACTGGGATTCCAATATGGGGTCTTCTGACTTCAAATCTAGTGTTTCCCCAACCTTGGTATTGAGAAAGAAATCCATAGTGTGGAAAGGAGGGTAGAAGGAAGAGAAGTGTCTGACCATCTCTTTCTCCTTTGACTTCTTTCTTCTTCCTCTCTTCTATTCTCCTTTTTTTCACCTCCATCTTCTTGCTACCCCTTTTTCTTTCTTTTTCTCCTATTCCTCCTCATTTATCTTCATATTCTTTTTCTTGTCGATGTCCATCTCCTTTCTTCTGTTACTTCTTCATTGTCTTTCCTTTCTCATCTCCATGCCTCTTCTATTCCATCTCCACCATCATCTATCCCTGATTCTTCTATTTCTATATCTCCATTTCCCTCCCATTCTTCCTAAAAGACTACACTGTACTTCTATGTATATATCAAACACTAACAAACTGGATGATGGTGTGGTACACTTGGAGCCTCATTAATGTCAAGTTTTATTTATATTCAATATTTTTAATGGGACATATATTGGTAAATCATAAGATTTCAAGTAAATTTGAAGAGCAGGCACCCCTAACCTAATGAAATATTAGGATAATAATATCTCTATCCAGCTTCATCTATGTTATATAGATTTATTATATCCATACAATGCCTTTCAAATGTTGTAGCAGCAACCACACTGGCATACCCAGGATGGCTGCTAGCACAGGTTCCTAGGTCTGCTTTACTAGGAAAGATAGCTGTTTAAGGGATTGATAATCTTTTTTTTTTTAATTACATTAACTAATTCAGGGGGAAAAGTCAGCATCCTGAACTTCAGAGAAAATACAAGCAGAGAAACAAAGACCAACAGACAGGGCTCTGACTGCCTGAATCAACTATATACTTTACATACATCCCTAAATTGAAAAAGCCTTTACATCTGAGCAGCTGGAGAGCTCTGAACATATGCCACTCAGAATCTCGACCAGGAAATCACAAAATCTTTCTCACAATGGAGCCCCCAAAGCAAAATACCCACTCAAAGTATATATACACTTCTCAGAACCAGAAGGTATCATAGCCCTCTTGACTAAGTGACTAATTAGAAATTAGCAAAAGGTGTGAAAGTCTTCCTACAAGCAAGTTTCCCTTAATGGGCTCCTGGAGAGGAAGATCTTAAATCCTATTAACATTACAAATGTACTAACATAAAAGTTGAAAGAGAATTCCTTAAAACTAGCTTAAGATCAGGCAAAAAGTCTAGACCTTAATTGTTTCAGATCTTTATGCAAATCCATGGGACACATTTTGGACCTTTTCCAGCCCCAAATCCTACAAGTAAACCTCTAACCAGTCAAATGCAATAAAATAATGTGAATAGTTGCTCAAGTATCCAAGCTATTTAGGTCATGTAAACATATGCAATGGACATTTCATATCTACTTATTGATGGGCCATTTCATTCCTACTTATGGGTGCAGTATATGCTGCATTCAGCTACAAATGCCTATAAAGTCAAGATCAAACGCATTGGCAAAAGAAAGCCAGAACTTATTATTCACCAGAGAGGAAAACAATTGCACAGGATCATTTCACATTGCTTACCTTTACCCAAAATCATTATTTCAGAGCAAGCAATTTAGGAATGGTCCCTTTGGTTGTTGAGAACTAATAAAATTTCATTTCTCTAAGGCAAATTCTTACTCTCTTATAATTTGAAAATAGACTTATATGGCTCAGCTTTAATAAAGTTCTGAAAATGACTGATTTGCAACATTTGGAAATTGCTTCTGCTGTTTTGAAATTGAAATTGAAAGGGGGATTGTCATTTCATCCTTAAAACTGAATTAATACATGATGGGTAATTTTCAAGTGCTAAAACCATAAAATGTGTTCCATAGGGAGTACCTACCCACATTACTTCTTGAACCAGAGAGACCCCCAAGGATTCAAGACCGCAAGAAAAAACTAAACAAAGACACAAATCATTTAATAAAAATCACACCTAGGTTGCTAATTAAGTGCTTATTGGTATCACTGAAAATAGCATTAAAGGGCAGAGAACCATGGGGTCATTTAATGAATACATGGTAATATTTTACCTTTAAAACTAAAATACCATTCCTGATCTACTGTATTAAACCATCTGGATGAACCTAAGAAAGACGGGATATTAAAATTAATAAACAAATTCTAATCACTTGAAAAGTCTAACAACAGATTGTTGGGAAAATACCAAGTACTGGTAGAGCTCTCTTTACCTAACTACTCTACCTAGGATACAGCATCTTGCTAGAAGACCAAAGTGTAATGAAAGAACATTTTCTCTCACATCAGGGGACCTAGGTTCAAAATCTGCCTACTTTTGTGACCCTGAACAAGTCACCTAGCCTTCCTGGACCTCAGTTTCCCCATCTGTAAAATCAGGGAGTTGAATGAGATAGCTTTTGAGGTTCCTTCCAGATCAAGTTGCATGATCCTATGGACTCATTCCTCAATAATTAGCATATTCCTACACCCTTATATACTCTTCCTATCCCAGTGATTATGAACTCTCCCAACTGCTGATATAGAAACCCCCTTTCCCTATGCCTACTACCTTGTTCCCATCCACATCAACCCTACTCACCCAGAGTTCTGTTCCAGGTCTGCTCATATCTTCTTCTATTTCATATAGAATTTCTGTTCATTGATTAACCAATTAAAATAGTCTAGATATGAGGTAATAAGGGCTTACACCAGGCTAGTGGCTGTTTAAGTCAAAAGAAGGGGACACATAGAGGAGAAGTAGGAAGCTAGGCAACACAGTGGACAGAGTGCTGAACTTTAAGTCAGGAAAACTTGAGTTCAAATTTACCTAAGCCACTAGCTGTAAAATGGGGATAATAATAGCATCTTTCTCCCAGAAGTGCTGTGAGGATAAAATGAGATAATATTTATAAAGTGCTTTCCAAAACGTAAAAGGGATAAATACCAACGATGATGACAATGACTACAATAATGACAATGATGATGTTGATGATGATAGAAATGACAAGACTTGACAACAGAATAGATATGCTGGATGAGTAGGAATGAGGAGTTGAGAATGACACTGAGGTTGTCAGCCTGGTGGCTGTGAGAGTGGTGGTCCCTGAATGCTAATAGAGAAGTTGAACAGCAGGGAGGGCTTGGGAGAAAGAAAATAGATTCTGCTTTGGACATACTGAGTTTGACCTCTCCATGGGACATCCATTGTGAGATGTCCAATAGACAGTTGGTTATTTGAGGCTGGAGCTCAGGAGAGAGGTTAGGGTTGAATATATATATTTGGGAATCATCTACATGGAAACAATAATAAAACCCACAAAAGAAGAGAGATCACCAAACAAGGTAGTATAGAGGGAGAAGAAGGTCAAGGACAGAAGGTGGGGAACAACTACAGCAAAGACAGCTAGGAGGAGAGCCAGGACATAGTAGTGTCATGAAAACCCAAAAAGGAGAGAATATCCAAGAGAAAAGAATGCTCAACAGTCTCAAAGGCTGCAGAGTTCACAAAGGATGAGGACAGAGGAAAAAGCCATTAGACTTGGCCATTAAGAGATCATTAGCAAGTGCTACCTATGGGGACAGAGGTGGCCCCTTCATCCTCCATGCCTGTTTAACCAGCTACACTTTGGGAGTAGAAATAGGAACAGGCTCACTGAAAACCCAACTAGAACTGGCCAGTTTGACAACACAGCTTTATTCCTTTCTTCCTTGTAACAACTCTGTATGCTCATCCCATTGGGAAGACCCCACCTCGGGCTCATCATGGGGACTGTTACCAACAATGATGGCATAAGCAAGCAGCTCTTAATTGCTGAGTCTAGAGCTAATGTTGAATGAAGAATTAATCTGTTGGTGAAAAGTTTTCTTAAATGGTGCAATGCTGCATCTGTAGGAGAAAAATAACAAGAACCTGCATAAATATTCAACGGGGAAAAAACTTGCTTGTACGCGATATGAATCTCAGATAATGTATCAGCAAGCACCCTAGCATACCCAGGATGGCTGCTAGCACAGGTTCTTAGATCTGCTTTTCTAAAGGAAAGCAACTCAAAATGGGTTAACAATCTTATCTTAATCAATCAAACAAATATCATTAAGCTAGTTAAGGGGAAAAAGTAGCACCCTGAACTTCAGAGAATGCAAACACAAGTTACAAGCAAACAAAGAAACAGATCATCAGACGGGCTTCCAACCATCTGACCATTACATCCATACCTATTCAGTTACCAGAGAGGGAAGCATCAACATCTGGATTTTTCAAAGCC
>CM053585.1:66097553-66121277 GCA_028646515.1 Pseudochirops corinnae | reverse complement strand
GGACACACTGGGATGGCTGTTTTGGGGCAGTGGGTGGGGGAAAGAGGGGGAGAAAATATGTAACTCAAAATCTTGTGGAAATGAATGATGCAAACTATAATAAAATTTTTAAAAAAAACTGCACAAATGTTGACTGTCTGTATTGGTAAACAGCATTTCCTTACCAAAAGTTCCCTATGCTGATAATCACGTATCTGGAACAACAAAAAAAATATTTTCAGTGACCTTCCATAACATGTATCATGGACCAGAAGAAGAGTTTTTCTAAACAGGCTGAAGGCTGAAGACCTGGTGTTCAATTAGATGATGCAGAAGCAAAACCTAGACTAATGCAAGAGCGCTCACACTATTTATAAAAGAAGGCTGAATGGCAGCCAGCTATTCCAAGGGTCTGAGAGAGGCACAGAGAGCTTGGCAGGCAGCCCACAGTATTCTTTGGTATTGAGTGGTATGCATAATAGATGATACTGAGTGACAGCCACATGCCTAGGTCCTGACAGCTGCCTAAGACCAGGTGCTGGTCTCAGTACCCCCTATGTCCCCCATGAATATGAGCTATCATTATTCTTTCCACTTCTTCTGTGAGAAAAGGGATAGAGGTTTGTGGTATTTTTTTTTTTAACCCTCCCTCGCTTGCTCCCTGAAATCAAGAAATAGACCTTTAGGTTTCAGAAGAACTTTACTGTTAACATGGAAACACACAAGTTTAAAATAATAATAAAGTATAAAAATTACTTAACATTTAAAAGCTAACACTGGACTTCCATGTCAAAGTAGAAAAAGCTGGGCCTAGACTTGTTCTAAGCCTTCTCTTCTCTCTGAAGCCCCAACAAACTCTCCTCCCTCCCTCACAGCAGCTGGTCTCACATCCTACTTTACCAAGAAAATCCAGGTCACACATTGTGACTACTATACACCTCAAAAACTCTGCACATCTTCTTCATCTTTTCTTTCTTTGCTGTACTCTCAGAGAATCAATAGCCTTCCTCTTTGCCAAGGCAAATTCTTCTCTGTCTCCTTTGTCCTAACCCTTCCAGTCTCCTTTGAAACCCTGATCCATCAATCATCCTTTCTCCCTCTTTCATCTTGAATTTCTCCCTATCTACTGACTTTTTTCCTCCTGCCTACAAATATCCAGACATAATAATATATAGTAACAATTTATAGAGCACTATGTGCCAAGAACTGTGCTAAGCACTCTACAAATATTATCTCATTCAATCTCCCACAATCTTATAAAGTAGACAGATTTCTCCCATTCTCGATAAATCTTCCCTTGACCCTGTTCTCCACTCTAATATCTTACACCTCTCCTCCTCCTTTTTGTGCCTAAAACCTTAAGAGTTATCTACACTCGTGGTCTTAATTTTCTCAACTACTTACTCCTCATACCCTTGGAAATTATACTCTGAACACGTTATTCTAATGAAATTTGCTTTCTCTAAAGTTGCCAGTGATCTCTTTCTTTTATTGCTAAATCCCACGAAGTCTGCATCTCCCATAGCCTTTCTGTAGCTTTCAACATTGTTGACTACTCCCTCCTCCTGTATATTCTGACATCATTGTCAATAAGCATTTATTAAGTGCCTATGTGCCAGGAACTGTGTAAAATACTGAGGACACAAATAAGCAAAAGAAAGTCCCTGCCTTCCAGAATCTGGAAAGATGCTATATAAAAGACAGTGGGGCAGAAGGGTGGGAGGGTAAGGAGTGGGGTACACATGATGCTAGTGGAGTCAAAACCCAGCAGGACAGCTGATGAAGAATAAAGTCAACTGGAAAAATCTGAGTCCTCTATAAAGGAAAGGTTTGGGAGGAATTTATTACTCTATCTTCCAGAAGAGAGAGACAACTGAGTGTACTGAGGAGACATCTACTTCTCAGTCTCCTTTGTTGGTTCATCATCTATCAGTCTCTCACTAAGGATAGGTTTCTTCCACGGAGGCTGTCCTGTACGACCCCCTTCTCTTTTTCTGTATTATCACATTAATCTCGCATGTATTCCCATTCTATACAAATAACATGTATATGTATAATATATATAGACATACGTTTATGTGTGCATAGATACACACACATTTAACTTGTTCCCATTTCTATACAGTATACATGTGTGTATATGTGTGTAAGTGTATATATATGTGTATGTATATGTGTATACATTCACACAGGCATATATCACTGGATTTGTAGCCACGCTACCACCACCTATGCATCTCTGGGTGTCACTTAACTTCTACTGGCCTCAGTTTCTCCATCTGTAAAACTGGAGGTAAAAGAGAAACAGACTAACTGACGTTGTCTAGTTTCTGTCCTGAGTTCTATGTAAGGACTTCTGGCCAAGGAAACCGCCCTGTTCACACCTCAAATTCAACATACCTAGAAGTGAACTCACAGTCATGTCCCATCAGACTTCTCCTTCCCAATTACCTCCTGTAACGCACTCTGCTCCGCCTTCCAGACAAACTGAACCACGGGGTTTTCCCCAACGCTTGACGTTCCTGGCATTGGCACAGAACGTGCAATGAATGTTGTCTCTGCCCCCAGAATCCTCTTCCTTCCAGGCTCAGCTCAGGTGCCATCTACCCTTGTTCTGCAGTGCTGAAAGTGTCCTCCTACTCAAATTTCTCAGGAGCTCATGGTTTGGACCTTTCTTTTGCTTTTTCAAACCTTACTTTGTATTATGCGCATGCTCACATGTACTTCTCCCCAACCCAGCCCCACAGTAGAACATAATCTGCTTGAGGGTAAGGACCTCTGTATCCCAGCACAGCGTTTTGCATACTTAAGTGTTCATTTAATTTTACTATAAATTGAAAATACTGCTATGGAGATTACCTTAGTCTTCCTTCTCTCCCCTAGCCCCTCTCTGAGACCCCTTCTCTCCTCCCACTCTCCTATGCCCCTTCCCCCTTTCTCTTACTTCTCCCTCCCTCTTTCCTCGTCCCTCCCTCCTCTCTTCGGCGCGCGCTCAGCGCGCCACGTGACCTTAGAGCGTCTGGGTCGCGCGGACCTCCCAATCCCTTTCTTCCTCCCTCTGCCGGGCGCCCGGGCCGCATCTACGCGCGGCTTCATGTCGGCCTCGCCGCCCGAGGAGAGGCTGCCATCCCCGGAAGAACCCCCATTGCCGCTTCAGGCCGGGGTTCGGTATTTCTGTACTGTCGGCCGCGGCCTGGAGCCTTTCCTAATACGGGAGGTTCGAGCCCGTCTGGCAGCTACAGAGGTGAGTTCCCTCCTTCCCTGGGACCCGGGGTCAGCGACCCGGGGTCAGCGACCCAGCGTAGCCCCGCCCCCTCTGACCTCTGAGTAGGCGGCCTGCGCTGAGGGCGGGGCCTCGGTGCATGAGCCGGAACTCCGCCCTTCTCCTGGTCTGAGCCAGTCTGGGTTCCTCCCGGCTCTCAGTGAAGAGCGAGAGCAAGCTGAACCCGTAACTTTCTCCCGCTCACTGAGACCCAGAAAAGGGGGGGAAGGGGGGGAAGGGGGAGGGAGCGTTCAAGAAGCATCTGCCACGTGCCAAGCGCCAAGCTAAGTGCGGAGGGTACGGAAGCCAGCCCGAGAGCCCTGGCCCTCGAGGAGCTCGCGTTCTAATGGAGGGCGACCCGTAGGGGAGATATTACAGACCTCTAGGATTAAAGCAGGCTCGCCCGCCCCTTGAAGAAAGTCCAGGGACCTTGGCGTAATAATAACATTAATAGCCCCTAGCGTTTTTATGGCCCTTAGAGGCTTGCAAAGCACGTTGCATTTTAGCTCATTTCGTCCTTACAGCAACCCCTGCGAGGCAGGTGCTATTATCATCCCTCATCTACAGAAGAAAGGAAGGTTGAGTGTTTGCCCGAGTGTTTGTCTCGGGATTTACAGCTATCGGGATGGATTGGAGCTCGGGTCTTCCTGACTCCAGATGTAACACCCAATTTACTAGACTTAGTCATGGGAGCTCAACCGTGTCATTTTATAGATAAGAGAACTGAAGCCGGGGAGGTTCAGTGACTTGCCCACGGTGACACAGCACTGGAATCCAGAACTTCGACTGCAAATCCAGAGGACTGTATTGAACCCGGTTTTCTAGTGGGATCACCGATTATAATGCAATCAGTAAACGTTTATTAAGCACCTATTATGTGCTAGGCACTCTGCAAAATGCTGAGGATATAGAGGCAAAAGACGGACCTTGCCCTCAAGGAGCTTAAGGTCTAATCGGGGAGAAGACAAGAAAATAAAGATACAAGAAGCAAGCGGGATAAATAGGAAATACTTAACAGAAGGAAGGACACTGGAATTAAGGGAGCTATGGAAGTTTTTCTGTAGAATGTGGAATTTTAGTTGGGATTTAAAGGAAACCCGGGAGGTCCATAGTCGGGATGGAGCATTCCAGGCCTGGGATTCCCGCCAGAGACTGCCTGGAGCCCATAGAGAGTGTCTTGTTCTTGGGGAAAAAAAGGAGACCGTTGTTACTGGATGGAAGAGGGTGTGAGAAGCGGGGAAAGGTAGGAAACTGCTGTGCTATGAAGAGCTTGGAAGGCCAAACGCAGTGTGTTGTGTTTGATCATGTAAGCAATACGGAGTCACTGGAGTTTATTGAGTAATGGAGCGATCTGGTCATTAATCGACTTGCTTTTTAAGAGAATCGCTTTGGTGGCTTCATGGAAGATGAACTGGAGTGGGCTGTTTGCCCTTTGAATTTTGTGTTTGTTAATTCAGCAAACCTTGCTCATCTGCAAGGTACAAGGCCCTGGGGGTACAAAGCCTTTATCACCCCAATCCCTTGTTTGTGGGGTTTTCAGTCTACACAGATAATTGTAGTGTAGTGGAAAGTTCCAAAGTACTACAAGAAATTTGAGATCCCATGTACCAGGGAGTCAGAAAAGGCTGGGATGGATTCATGAAACAGATGGCCTTTGAGTTGGGCCTCAAAGCTTAAAAAATTAGATTTGAGGGGTGGAGACGAGATGGCAGAACAACATGAGCAGAGGCATGGACAAGAGATGATAGCGTGAGAAAAGGGGAACAGTCATCCCGTCTGGACTTTAAATATAGAGTATGTGGAGAAGGATAGCATGTGATATGACTGGAAAGTGAAACTGGAAGTGAGGAAGGCGCTTGGAGTGCCAGATCAGGCTTTTATGTTTTATCTAATAGGCAATAGGGGGCCACTGATAATTTTTTGAGTGAAAAATGACATCATAACTCTCTATTTGGAAAACTAACCTAACAGTGGTGTAAGGGATGAATAATGGAGGGGTAGACAGACTAATTAAAGCTTCCAAGAGGTCATCTGGTTAGATAAAAACAGCTTATGTCCACATCTTTCTCTCAGGGGGAAAAAAAAAGAACTCGGCAAGTACTAGAAGTTACACACATCAGTGTGGAACATAACCTCAATATATGAACTCTGTGTTGCTGTTACTTTAAAAGCTAGGCACATCTATATGTAGCTAGCTAACCCTAACTCTTCAGGACCCATGAAAGGGAAGTGTGTGAATTAGAGGGTAAGATCAGAACATCATGATAGAAAGTGATTTGTGTTTCTGGAATTTAAACTTGTACTGCTAGAAAGATAGCTATCATTCAGTGGCACTGATGAAAGCCTCGTTAGACGGGTACATAGGTATTTGGCCACTGAATTGTAAGAGGCATGTATGTGAAAAAATTTTAGAGGGTTCAAAGAAATGTAGCAAAAATGATTAAAGAATAAAACTGTTAAAGCAGTTGGAATTATTTAACCTGAAAAATAAAATATTATAAATTGACTTAGCCTAGGAGTACATAAAGGATTATTATAAGAAATTGTTTTCTCTCATTCATTCATTCACATATTAAGTATTTATTGAGCACTAGTGATATGGAAGGCATCAAGTTAAGCTCTGGAAAATACTTGAAAACCAGAGATCTGTCATTGGGACAGTTGAATCAGACTGATTGTTTAGATTTTTGTGTGACTAGTTTCTGTAAAACCTAGTGGAATGGTGGGGTACAAGTGGCCCTCTAGATCCTCAAGGGTGGCCCTTTGACTGAATCCCAACTTCACAGAATAAATCCCTGTTGATAAAAGGATTTGTTCTGTAAAACTTGTACTTAGTCAGAAGGCAGAATTCAAGGATTTAGAAGGCCACATGTGGCTTTAAGGCTGAAGGTTCCCCATCCCTGAGTCCTAGTGCATTATATCCTTTTTTTTCTTTTTTAAGTTGACTAATTTCAGCATAAAGCCACAACAGGGGAAAAAAAGTGGTTTTGAATTTTCATCACTGAGTTATACTGAAATAAATACATCAATCCTGTTTCTCAGCACCAAGGTAATCTAACAGTTAGGAAAGTTTATTTTAATAGCATTTTATTTTTTCCAATTACATGCAAAGACAATTTTTAATATTCATTTAAAAAAAAAAATTTGAGTTCCAGATTTTCTCCCGCCATCTCTTCTTCCTTCCCTAAGATGATAAGCAATTTGATAAAGGTTATACGTGCAATCATGTAAAACATTTCCATATTAAACCTCTTTAGACCAAATTGTACCTTTTAATTTAGCAAACTTTGAAAGCAGTAGAGGACTTGCCTTACACTTCAGGTCCTACCTCTGACTTATATTGACTTTGTGACCTTGAGCAAGCTGTGTAATTTGGCACCCCAGTCATCTCTCTAAGACATTCAGTGAAAAACATGCTTCATTTCTGTGCTGATGGAGGTGGTTTCCACACCAGAGTTCATTACACCTAGGAAGTCACAAGTCCTGACTATGATTTTGGTACCTTGTACCCCAGATTATACTTTTTGACTTGGCTCTCCATGTGATTTTCTGTGTCGGACTTGAATCTGTGATTTTCAGGATAAAAGCAAAAATGCCAGCTGCCTCAAAGTGTTAGCACTTGGATAACAGCATTGTTGTATATCATCTTTGAAAGTGCTAGACATAAAAGCAGCTTGGCTGGGTCTGTGTTGGTTTTTGGCTGTATTCCTGAAGGGAGGAAAACAAATTCTATCTATATAAATAAAATTTGAGGCAGCAAATATTAGGATGAAAATACACTAACTGGCACCTTTTACTGAAGTCTTGTGACTAAAAATAAATGATCAGTTAGGAAGCTTTAAGCTTTAGCAGCTGGTTTCTGTTGCCATCCATGCATTCCTCCCAGTACTTGGTTTAGTTCTTTCAGCTGCAAAAGAGGAAGAGGGTCAGACTTGGACTTGACATTGACTGAAGGAAGTCATTTTCTGGCATTTGGGGTTGGTTGGTTGGTTTTTTAGAATGTATTCAACATTTCTAAGTCCACCCTCATATTGTTCTTCTCACTTTGGAACCTTAATCTGTTTCTTCTAAACAACCCTTTGAGGGGCTTTAAAGGACTTCTGGAATGATTTATTGCCCTTTTCCATCTGAGAAATGCTTTGAGGCAGCTGCTAGACCTGTTGTGGGATGATCTGAGTTCAAATCCCACCTGAGGTTACTACCTATATGACCCTGGGCAAGTCACTTATTCTTTGTCTGGCTTAGCTTCCTCAGCCATAAAATAGAGATAATAATAGCATCTATCTCCGAGGTGGTTGTGAAGATCAAATGAGGAAATATTTGTAAATATTCCTGACTCAGAGGGAACTCTGAGTTTGAAACTTTAGGCTCTACTTGTTTGATCCTGGACAAATCACATAATCTCTGCCTGCCTCAGTTTCCTCAGCTGTAAAATGGAGAATCAAAAGAAATATATGAAGTTTTGTGCACACCTTAAAGTACTATATAAATGCTGTTATGATGATGAGTTTCTTTTAGAATAAATAAAAATGTTTCAGAATTTTGTTTCAGAATTAAATATATTACCTAACAAAGTAGGTGTTTTATAATGTTTTACAGAACCAGTAAATCTTTAATCAGCTTATTTCTAGTAACATATTTAATATGGCTCCTGAATATTTTTAAATTGGCAGTGTATGTTATGAGGTTGAAAGCTGTTAATAGTAATAACTGGCTTATAAAGCACTTCATAGTTTGTAAAGTATTTCATGTCTCTTTTTTTCATGTGATCCTTCACTGTGCTATTGATGTTAAAACTCTTATTTTACAGGAGAAAAAACAAGTGCTCCCCAAACTTAAGTGCCCAGAGTCACAGAGAGAGATAAGTGCTGAATGCCTAGTGGGAACTTGCTCTTTCTGACTCCCAAGTATGGTGGTGGATGGGGGGTGTTTTGGACCACTAGGGAGTGCCATAGTGCATAGAGCAGGACTTGGAGTCAGGAAGACTTGTCTTTCTGAGTTGACGTGTGGTCTCAGACACTAGCTGTGTGACCCTGGGCAAGTCACTTAACTCTGCTTGCCTCAGTTTTCTCATCTGTAAAATGATGTGGAGAAGGAAATAGCAAACCACTCCAGTATCCTTGCCAAGAAGACCTCAGTTGGGGTCATGAAGAGTCAGACATGACTGATGTCTCTTAAAGTTGTGAGGATAAGATGAGATGAGATTTGTAGGTCGCCTTGTAAACTTCAAAGCACTATGTAAATGCTGTCTATATTATTCTAAGCCTCTTAAACTCTCAAAGCCTCGGTTTCCTTATGTTTAAAATAGGGATAATGAATATTGGTACTAAATATTTGGCAGGATTATTGTCAGGAAAGTGCTTTACAAAGCTTAAAACACTATATAAAGGTGAATGACATTTTTATCTCTTAAAATATATTATTTAATTATCTGTCTGTAATTTTCCCCATAAATTTTGTATGTGTACATACTTAAGAAAAAAGCAAAATTTCACATACCAGAGTAATAGCACCTGTATTTTTCTCTTTCATTAGGTTGAGTATATTTCAGGGAAGGTTTTTTTCACTACCAATTCTGGTTTAGCAATACTGAAGAAACTAAAATCTGCAGAAAGACTATTCTTGCTACTTAAAAGGCAATCTCCACTTGTCATTTCTTCTGGAAGTAAAGGTATGAAATATTTAGACTTTTATCTTCTAATATCTACTGTGCTTGAGGATTTTTGTTTTAAAACAAGACCTCACTCAAATGTATAACTCCTCTGATTTGTAAACTCTAACTTTTGTTATTTATAAAGCTGTTTTTCCCACAGTGACCCTGTGAGGCCATTTGTTATAGCAGGTCTGTACTTGTACATCCATCGTCCCCTTTACCCCAGCCCGGCCCCTGGGAATTGAGAGCTTGGAACCCCAGGAGTAGATTCCCCTTCCCTAAAGGTTTTTCAAGAAAGGCTGGATTGATTACTCTTGTTTGGATGTGTTGTTTAGGGAATTCTTGGGCATGTATGAGTTAAATTTAGTGGCCTCTGAAGTCCCAGCTTTTAGATTCTATGACTTGAGACCTCTTCAGATATTATTGAGAGGATTGGGGGGAGGGGAGGGTGAAAGGAGAAGGTGGGCAGCTATCTCTGTTATAATAATCATAGGAGAACTTACCCAGATAACCCAGTCAATTTTATCACTGAGAGTTATGATTAAATTTATTACAAAGCAGATGGTCAGAAACCTCAGGGTTAGGCATAGGCCTAACTATCCATTTCTACTTCAGAGAACACAGGCAGAAGTGCTTTCTTCACTGTTCTTTCATAATTATTAGACTCCATTCATAAGTCATGGATCAGAGGGTCCATCTAGGTGCCACAGGTTTTCTTACTGAAATGGCATAGGGTGAATAGAAAGACAGGAAGAAAAAGCACAAGAGATGGGCACCACTAGGCTACTTCCTAAGAGCCAGTGTGGTGATAATGTCGAGGAGGCTTCATTTGGGGCAGCAGGCACACCGGTGACTTAAGTTTGGGGTCTGGTGTTTTCAGAATTGTGAAATCACTGAGCATGAGTTCACAGGAGCCTTGGAGTCCATCTAGTCCACTCCATACCTCAGTAAAGAATCCCCTCCACAACATAAGCCAACAAAGAGTCTCTCTCCTTTGCTTGAAGACCTCTATTCAGGAAGAACCCACTCCTTCACAAGACAGCTGTTTCTACTTCTTAATATCTTTGTTAGTAACTTTTTTCCTTTCACATTAAGATTTAACTTGCCTATGGTCTACATTCTTCTCTTCAAGTTTTATTCTTGCTCTTGGTGATTCTCTCTAGAACAAAGCTAATACAATTCTGATTCTTCCTTTAACTGAAAGCTTTTTGATCAATCAGTGGGCGTTTATTAAGTGCCTACTGTGTGCCAGGTAGTGTGCTAGGCACTAAGAATACAAAGGCCAAAATGAAACTGTCACTACTCTGAAGAATATTATATTTCATTAAGGGAGGCAGCATGTACCCATACAACACTCTCATATAATAAATGCTTAATAAATGTTGGTTATCTAAGTATATGAGCTATACAAAAAACAAATACAGTGTAATTGGGTGGGAGAAGCATTAGCAACTGGGGGAGTTGAGGAAAAGCATAACGTAGGAAGTGGCATGTGGGTCTCTATGAGGAGAGATAAGGAGGGAGAGCACTGCAGGCATGCAGATCCATCTAGTGCTACAGGCAGCAGGATTGGAAATGTAGTATCACATGTGAAGAAGAACAGCAAGAAGGCCAGTTGGGTGGGACCATAGAGGACTTGAAGAGGAGTAAAAGTTGTACCAGCCTAATTTAATTTCCTCTTTCATAGCACTAGTTTATCAGCGTAACATTGCATATGTGCCTGAAGGGGAGTATATAACAGTCCCAAAAGTTAGATTGGAATCAAGTTGTGAAGGGCTTTAAATGTCAGAGAACTTGCATTTGATTCTATGGGAAATAGGAAACCACTGGAGTTCATTGAAAGTCAGTCAGTCAATAAACATTTATTAAGTGCCCGCTGTATGCCAGGCACTGCATGAAGTGACATGATCAGACCTGTGCTTTAGGAATATTACTTTGGCAGTTATGTGGGTGATGCATTGGAAGAGAGAAGAGTCTTGTACAAGGAGATGAGTTAGGAGGTTGTTGAGGTAGACTAGGCAAGAAGGTGATGAATTGCTTAACAGTCTATCATTCCCAAAGACTTTTTCCCCCCTACATATTCTACTCTTAATGACGTACCTCATTTTAGAGAGAGTTATCACCAGTCCAAAAGCAGTGCAGTGTGGTTTTTGGTCATAATAAGTCTTGAAAGTCATCTGCTAATGCATAGAGCTGTTATACTCTTCATCAGAGAAACGAATACCAACAAAATCATAGATGCCCGAAGTATTAAAAAAATACTCCATTTTTAAATGCTTACTACAAAATATATTTCTGGAGATAGTTTATTAACAGACAAAATGTAAAATATGTTTTTCCCCACATTTTTAGGATTCCTGAGTTCATTTCTGTGGGTATATTAATCATGAATTTGGTTATCTATAAGTTTTAACCTAATTATTGTATGTTTGCATTTTCCTTTTGCACTGTGTTGCTTATCTGCCTTCAAAGACTGACCTATATCTTATTCCATATTATGAAATTGTGATCATTCATATTAAAATCTGATATTCTCTAAAGCAGTGCTTCTCAAACTTTTTGGTCACAGGACCTCTTTATACTCTTTAAAATTTTGGGGTACCCCCAAAGAGCTTTTGTTCATACAGGTTTTATCTACCAATATTTACCATATTAGAAATTAAGATATCTTTTTTGTTATTATAAAAATAGTTTTGACTTTACTGAGTCCATGAAAGGATCTTGGGGATCACTGAGGCTTCCTGGATCACATTTTGAGAACCACTGCTTTAAAAGTATATATGGTCACCTAACTATATTTGGAAATGTGTGAAAGATAGTTGTATTTTATACCCTAAAACTGTCCACACCAGGGTGAAAGAAAAAGAACTTTGGAGTCAGAAGACTTTATTCAAATTCTGACTCTCTCACCTCTGTGACCTCACTGAGCTCTCTAGCTCTCTGAGTCTTAGTGCCTTCATCTATAAAATGAGGTGAATGGATTAGATGATCCCCTAAGGGTCCTTCCAGCTCTAAATCCTATTAACCTAATGCCTAGAACAGTCCCATTAAACTCATCTGAGCAGATTTTAATTGGTGAATGAAATAACTGAATAAAATGTAGGTCAGTAAACCTCAGTTATCTGGTATCCAGAAGTCTGGCAACTGGAGCTTGACCATGGAGCCCTTAGAGCTTGGTCAGATATTGAAGGCACCATCTACTGCAGCACAAGTTATCTCCAGTCATTCTGACTTTTGTCTTGTCACCGGACTTTGATGATTGTGGAAGAAAGAGACTGACTTGTGCCTGCCTCACTTAAATCCAATTCGCTGCAAGTCAAGACATCATCCATGATGTCATTGGCCCTCTTTGAAAACGATGGATGAACAACACACAGAAGGCTGATGCTCTCAAGTAATTAAAGCCATAGTGATCTTAAGGTAAATGAATAACCACAATGAAGTCTCACTTAAGGTAATACTTGCAAAATGCAATTTGACTATTTAAATGTAGTCTCCTCAAAGTACTAAAATTTTTTTGATTTCTCTCCTAAAACCCTCCATAAAGTTGAAACAAGAAAGCTGAAAGTGGGGTGGAGCCAGATAGAAGGATAAAGTTAATATTGCTGAAATAAGAAAAAAATTTGAATATCATTTTTAGAAAGATAAAGGACATTAATAAATATTCTTTAAAAAACTTTTTTTAGTTAAAGGTATGAGAAAATTACTTCCAAGACTCTTTTAATTCAGTAATTAGTTGTGCTTAATGTTGCATTAACTCCATTCTCTAACTATAAATCATTTCACATACCTTATCTCCCTTGATCCGCATAACAACCCTGTGAGAGAAGTATTACATGTATTATTATCATCCCTGTTTTTCAGGTAAGGTACCTGAGACTCAGAAAGTAAGTTACTTCCTCATTAACCAATCTAGTAAGGTTTACTTGTCTATGTCAAGAATGATTCAAATGACAAGCAATAAAGCTATCAAAGATGTGCAAGCAAATAAGTTTCAGGGAACCTCAGCCTAAGTACATTTTCAGCCCCAAACAATAGGATCCTAGATTTTGACCTGGAATGGACCTTAAAGATCATCTAGTCTAATTCCCATCATTTTACAGATGAAGAAACTGAAACCTGATCCAAAGTCACAAGATATAAAGTGGTAATTCTAGGATTTGGACACAGGTTCTTTGCTTCCAATACCACATTCTTTCCATTGTACCATACTTCACTCCATTAATCATAATGGTTACCCCAGATCATCAAGAAAACTGAAATTATGTTTCATAGCCAGATATCTACCAACTGACAAAGAATGATACCTGTACACTTCCATATCCAGACTCTGAGTCTGAAGAATACTTCCAGGCAGTAAGTTGACTACACCGGCCAGTGCTGTGTCTTCTGCCTCCCCTATCCCTGAAAGGAAGGGCAACAGAACCCAGAGTTTTATGACATTTTAACATTATATTCTCCCTGCAGAGTTATTTGCCTTCCCTCAGGATTGTTAACTTTAACTGTAGTTTATGAATAGTTCCAATTGCAAAGTTTGTTTGTAAAGCAGTTGTTAGGAATTCCTGGCATATTTTCCCATAGAAGCCTCATTCTAAATGGTTTGATTTTCTAGCCTATTAATCCATAATAATAACCTACACTTATATCACTTTAAAATTTACAAAATCACTTCATGTACATTCCTTTAAACAACTTGTAAAAGCCTATCAAACAAAATTCTGAGTGGGAAAACCAGCAGAAGTAACAATGAGTCATTTTTCCAGCCCAGGAGAACTTAAGAAGACAGAAAGAGGTGTTAGATAATGGGGTGGGGTTTGTCCAGGAAGTGGGTCCTTAGTCTGCCTAGGTCCTCCAACATTGGTTGTGAGTCCTTAGTCTCCCTGGGTAAAGATCAGAACGCAAACCAGGAGAGCAGTAACTAGAACTCTCCCTGAATTCACACCACCTTGGAATCTCCAAAAGCTTAAAAGTCTCAAGACTTAACTGTGAACACAACAGGATGTGAAAGTCAGGAGATCAGGCCACACACATATCTTCCCTCACCCAGATGCAAGGAGAACCCAACTCTAACATAAAGTCAAAAGTCTAGAAATAGGTTGGAAAAATGAGGAAGCAACAAAAAAAGAATTTGATTATAAAAATTAACTGTGGTGACAGACTCAGATGAGACAATGATTTGAAAACATCTACAAGCAAAGCCTCAAATAAAAATGCAAATTGAACACAAGCCCAACAAGAATTCCTAGAAGAGCCAAAGAAAATGATTTTTGTTGTTCATTCATTTTAGTTGTGTCTCCAACTCTTTGTGACACCATTTGGGGTTTTCTTGGCAAAGACATTGGAGTGGCTTGACATTTCCTTTCCCGGATCATTTTACAGATGAGGAAACTGGGACAAGCAGGGTTATTGACTTACTCAGGGTCAAATAGTGAATAAGTATCTGAGGCCAGATTTGAACTTCGGATCTTACATTCTATCTAGTGTACCACTTAATACAAAAGAAAAAATATTTTAAAAGAGAAAAAAGCAATTTTTTAAAAATCAAATAAGCATGGTAGAAGAAAAATTAGGGAAAGAAATGAGAACAGTGTGAGAAAATTATGAAAATAGAATTGAATTTGAATTAAAATTATGAAACTAGTTTGGCAAAAGCTATTTAAAAATTTGTGAAATTAGTATTAGTAAAAAAAAAATGCTGAAGAAAATGACTCCTTAAAAATAAAAATTGGCCAAATTTTTTAAAAAGGTATAAAAGTTCACTGCAGAAAGTGGCTGTTTAAAAATTAGAGTTGGTCAAGTGAAGACTAATGACTCCATGAGACATTAAGAATCAATAAAACAATGTCAAAAGCCAAAAAAATAGAAGAAAATATGAAATATCTCATAGGAAAAACAACTGATATGGGAAGTAGATCACGGAGAGATCATTTAAGAATTATTAGACTACCTGAAAACCATGATTTAAAAAAAAGAGCCTAGACATCATATTTAAAGAAATTATTAAGGAAAATTGCTCCAATATATTAGATCCAGAGGGTAAAATAGAAATATAAAGAACCCATTAATCACTTCCTGAAAGAGATCCCAAAATGAAAACTCCCAGGAATATTATAGCCAAATTCCAGAGTTCCCAGGTAAAAGAAAACTACTTCAAGCAGCCAGAAAGAAATAATTCAAATGTCATGGAGTCACAAGCAATTTAACAAAAGATTTAGCAGCTTCTACGTTAAAGGAGCAGTGGGCTTACAATATGATACTCTGGAAGACAAAGGAACTAGGATTACAACCAAGAATAACCTACCCAGAAAAACTGATTATAATTCTGCAGGAGGCAGAAACGGATATTAAATGAAGAAAAGGACTTTCAGGCATTCTTGAGGAAAAGTTCAGAGCTGAATAGAAAATTTGAAATTCATACACAAGACTTGAGAAGTATAAAAAGGTAAATGAGTGAAAAATCATAAAGAATTTAATAAGGTTAAACTCTTTATATTTCTATTTAGGGAGATGATACATGTAATTTCTGGAAACTTTATCATCATTAGGGCAGTTTTAAGGCATCTGCTAAGAGGACATCAATATAAGTAAGTCTTATGTTAAGATAAACTCAAAAAGAAAAGTGGAAGATTGAGAAAGAGGGGTAGATGGGGAGTAGGGGGAAGGGAGAGGAAGAATAGGGAAAATTATCTAACATAAAAGAAATGTATAAGGAAGAATATTTACAGTGGCAGAGGAATGTTCAGCACTTGAAACTCACTCTCATTGGAACTGGTTTAAAGAGGGAAAAATATATATTACACACAGTTGGGTATAGAAATTCATCTTACTCAACAGGTACCAATGATCATATGAAAAAAAAGTGTTCTAGATCACTAATAATTAGAAATGAAAATTAAAATAATTCTGAGGTACTATCTCATACACATCATATTGGCTAAGATGACAGAAAAAGAAATAACAGACTAGAGGGGATGTGAGAAAAACGGTACACAAATTCATTCTTGTTGGAATTGTGAACTAGTTTGGATCCCAAGAGCTATAAAACTCTGTATACCCTTTAACCCAGCAATATTGATATTAAGTCTATACCCCAAAGAGATTTAAAAAAAAAAAAAAGGAAAAGACCCATGTGTACAAAAATATTTATAGCGGTTCTTTTTGTGAAGACAAAGAACTAGAAACTAAGGGGATACCTATCATTTGGAGAATGGCTGAACAAGTTTTGGTATGTAAATGTGATGGAATACTATTGTGCTGTATGTAAAAATTATGAAGCATATGGTTTCATAAAAACTGAGGAAGACTTACGTGAATTGATGCAGTTATATCGCCAATGTGATAACCCACAGCAGTTGCTGTGAATATGTAGGCGTATTTCCAGGTTTGAATCACAGGATATAACAGACTGTCTTCTTCAAAGACAAAACCAAGCTATTTATTCATATACCAGAAAGCCAAATCCACCATGGTAATAAAGAAGTCGGTACACATTACCAATGCAGGAAGCACTGCCATCCCCAAGCCTTCCTCTACAGACGAGCTCCCTTAGGCAAAATGCCCCTCTCTCACCCAGTCTTGCTGCTCTGCCTCTCTCTGCCTCCTCTTTCCCTCAGCTCCATCTCGTTCTCCCACTTCCTACTCCACCTGTTTGGCAAGCTCCTCCCACCACAGGGTCTCAAGCTCAAAGCAGATCACATAAGCCTGTTAACAGGCTAGAAAGATCTTCCCCTTTTACTAACAATACATTAACAATAACAATTTAACAATACAAAAGTGAAGTGAGCTAAACTAGCAGAACATTCTGTGCAGTAATAGCAATATTGTAACAATAATCAACTATGAAAGACTTAGCAACTTTAATCAGTACATCCATCCACCAAAATTCCAAAGAACTCCTGAGAGATAATGCTATCCACTCCCAGATAGAGAACTGGTGGACTCTGAGTGCAGATTGAAGCATATTTTTTCCTTTATTTTTCTTTTAAAAAATTCAGATTATGACTGCAGAAATATGTTTTGCACGCCTTCTTGTAAACTTGCCTTCTCAATGGGTGAGAGAGGAGGTGAAGAGAGGGAGAGAATTTGGAACTAAAAATAAACTTTTTTAACAAGAATAGATTATCCTCCTGATGCGTTATGGTACTGTCAACATTTTAAAGCTTCACACATGTTCTCTAGATTTTTGTCTGTACTTTTATGAAAGGTTTCACTCTCTTTAGTGGATTGTTTTAAGACTAGTGAAAGATTCCTAGTGTAGCCATAGATTCCTGAGCTCATTCATAATTCTTAAAATAGTTAGGTGTGATCAGCTTGTGCCGTGGAATCTAAATATTTGAACTTTCAAAAAATGTCAATGCTTTTTATGTCATACAGAACCTAATTCATGAGTGAACTAATTTAAGAGAATCTTGTCATTTAACCTAAGTCACACATCCCAAAAGATAACAACATTTAGATTCAGATCATAGGATCTGCTGATCTTGATCCTGTACTAAGTCCTAATGGTGATGCATAAATCCCAGAGAAAAATAAGATGGTTAGCCATGTCAGTAGTGTATCTGTCTTCAAGAAATTGATTTGTTCCATATTTGTTAATGTTATATGCTATCTTTAAAGTGTGAATATGAGTTAAAATAAGGTATTTTTGTTTATTTAGGAAGAATATTTAATGAAATTCAAAAACTGGTAACTAGGGATCCCATGTGTTGGGTACGTGCTATTTCAATTTGGAGACATCTTTTTGAACTGGAAGAAAAACTTCCACCTTCTGAAGTGTCCAAATCTTCCAGTAGGAAGACAGAAGAAAATGAAAACATCATTACCAAGAAGTTAAAGACAGAACAAATACTAGTGATGGCAGGGGATACAGAATGTCATCTGGAAAAGCCAAAAAATGACAGGATAGAGGAGCATAGAGATCTGACAACTGAAAAAGAAAACTTTCAAGAAGAAAAATCTGAAAATCATGGGGAGAAAGAAGTTGAACATCACGAGGGCAAATTCACTTTCAGAGTTTCTTGTCGCTGCAGTGGAACAATTGCAAAACCATTTACCACAGAGGTAAGTCTTCCTTTCTTCCCATTCTTTCCCCTCCTTCCCAGAAAGTTTCCTTTTTTGAGGAAAAAATTAAATTAGAATTGAAGATAAGATTAAATATATACCTCTACATGTATATACATACGTATGTATAGATAAAAACAAATTTATATGTACATACATATATATATTTATATACACATATTTAATTGTTTGCATTAAATTACTTAGCTTTTCTCCCCCTTGTTAACAGGGAAAGTTATAAAATGCTATGTAATTAAACTTTTTTTTCAAAACCTGAGTTACTTACATTTAATTCAAAGATATCCTTCTTAGTGTTTGAGAATCTTGATTTCAGAAGCTCATATAGTCTGAATGAATGAAAGAAGCATTTATTAAGCATTTTCTGTGTGCCAAGCACTGTGCTAAGTTCTGGGGGTACAAATACAGAAGAGAAGACAGCCCTTTCCTTCAAAGAGCTTATGCTCCAATAGGGAAAAACAATAGAAATTCCTAAGACACTGAGTAGAATGACAGAGGTATAGTTTTTCCACCTTTTCTAGGATGATTTATGATTCCAGAACTGGAATATGGAGTGTGGGGATGAGGAGCAAATGAGAAGGGTATGTGGTAGCAAGGCAATTTGTGAGGAGATGGAAGTGTGACTAGAGTTGCCCTGACCTAAGAGAATGAGCCCCATGAAGCACTCAGGGGTCAGTGTAGCAGTCTCCCAGTGCCTAAGGACCTCAGTTCCAGAGGTGAAAGGATTAAGTCTTCCAAGGCATTGTCTCCCATCTTTTTGCAAGGCCAAGGAGGAAATAGCTGAGTCAAAGTGTTATACCTTCTATATCCTCAGAGGCAAGACCAAGATCTCTGACAGGCACCATTTCAGATTGTATTTAACAGCTATCAATAGCACAAGCATCTCACAGTCCGGCCGACTTTTCTACATACTGAGATACTCAGATTTTCCCCCAGGGATACCCTCTGGACCCTACAACTTTTCTATCAATTCTCCTATAGCATGCTCCCTCAAACCTCCACTCTAATTACCCTCTTTTCTCTTTACGATAAAATATGCAGTCTTAATTACTGCTAGCCATTTTCTACTGGAAAGTTGTGTGTATTATTTATATAACACATAAATTATTTACACAGTAATTTAGTAGCTAGGTGGCACAGCAGATAGAGCACTGGATTTACAGTCAGAATAATCTGAATTCAAATCCTACCTGAGACTCTTCCCTGATATCTGACCCCAGGCAAGTCATTTAACCTCTCTCAAACTCAGTTTCCTCATCTGTAAAGTGGGATTAATAATGGTACCTACATAACAGGGTTGTTGTGACAATAAAATGAGGTATAACATGAAAAATGCTTTGCAGACTTTAAAACACTATATAAATGCTAGCTTTTATTACATTGATGATGGGAAAAGCACCTTGTGTGATCTTTTTAAAGCTCTAGTTTACTCCTATTAATTGTGATCTTTTGCAGGCCTTTTTGACATTTTTGCCAGGTATTATAATATACACTGGTGTTGTGTTGTGAGAGACCTGAAGGCATCTGATCAGTGATGCTGTTCTATCTGAGCCTTAAAGCTAAATGACATGCCAGATGTTAATATTTGCTATCTAACACTAGGACTGCCATGAAGAGACAAAGTAGGGTCACCTCTCCATGCCTTGGGTTCTTAACAAGAGTCAGTGAGAGAGCAGGCATGATTTGGGGCCTACTAGGCAACCAGAGAATGTTGTATATTTATGACCACCAGATTGGAACAGTGGCACCACCAAGCCAATCCTTTAACTATATTCATGGTAGACACAAATTATTGGAGCTGAACCAGGCATGTGGCAATTCCCATCCATTTTTTAGACATCCAGAGTTAATCAGATTTGCCATACTACAATTTAGTCTTTCATGTATTCAGAAACAAACTGCTTATATGGAAAAGACCATAGATTTAGAGCTGGAAGGAGCCTTGGAGATCACCTAGTTCAGCCCTCTCATTTTCCAAATGAAAAAGCTGTGTGGTCCCAAGAACTTAAATGATCTACCCCAGGTCATTCAAGTAGAAAGTGGCCAAGCTAGTAATGGAACCCAGGTTCTCTAACTCTAATACAGTGCTCATTACGTCCCTGCATGCTGCTACCATCATTTCTTCACTAAGTAAATTCACACTTCCTTTTTATATTCTGTAATGGAAAGAGGTTGGGATTTAGAGTCAGGGGACCTGGATTAGAATTCAGTTTCTGTTACTCCCTATGCAGTCTTGGCAACTTATGGTTGCCAACTCATGGCCCCAGTTTCCTAATATGTCAAGTGAGGGAGGTAGACTAGATGACCTCCAGGTCCTTTACAGCTCAAAATCTTAAGATCTCTGATCTGTGAAAAAGTTTTATATGTATGAACTAAGTTGCCTTGTGGGCATTTTCTGCCAAGCCTGAAAGACAAGGCTATTGCATCAAAATAAACAAGATTTGTAAGGATTTGCATTTCTGTTCTGGTTAAGGGAAGTACCCCTTTTAAAATCATTTCTTGAAGGAATTGTAAAAGCCGCTGCTGAATTCATCAAATGATTAATTTGTTCAGTGAACAAAGTTAATTTTGATTATGGCTTGTTAGATATAGCAGTTGCATGTAGGTGCATGCGTGTGTGTGTTTATGCAACTCTTATTTCAGGTAGGAAATATTTTAGTATGATATATTTTCAACATATATTCCAACCTTTCTTACACATCCCATTAGTTTTTGGCTATATCTTTAAACTGATATCTTCATTCTTAAAAATTTAATCTTTTCTTTAACCGCTACTTTTCCAGGAGGTGGGAAGAGTAATTGGAATTGCTCTCATAAAACAGTTTGGCTGGAAAGCAGATTTGAGAAACCCCAGTTTAGAGGTAATTAACATTTGAAAAAAATTTGCTACATTTTAAATTTCATTTTTTAAACTGACACTGTTGGGTAGTTTCATAATTTTATTTTCTGTATTTTAGAATTTTTTTTTTAAAGATCACAGCTATACAAAAGAAAAAAGATGTTTTCATTAGCAACAGAGAATGTGGTTAACTTTGGTGGTTTTCATTGTAAAAGTTTCTCAACAGGATCTAGACTTGATCAACATGTTATTCACAGTTGGGCACTAATACTATAGCAATAGAATCCATTTGGAGCACTCATCACCCCCAAGAGACATTAAGAAATTCTAGCTATGAGAAAAACCTTTTAGTATTGTTGTGACATCATCAAATAAATTGATCACAATTAGGCAACTTTTTATGTTTCGTTAATCCAAAGGGTTATTTATTTGACACACCCAGCTTAAAATGGAGTCATGTCTCACCCAACCAAAAATTTATTCTTTGGACCAAGCCAGGGTGTAGGCTACTGGTTATACTGTTTGGTGACATTTGGAAGAAAAGGGTGTAAGAACTAAAGAGATGAGCAAATTATCCACTTCAGCTAGGAAATAGAATCTAAACAGAATATGATAAGAATAGGGGAAGGATAAAGGGAAGCTGACAGGTTGAGAGGAATGTTATATCCATTGGGTGTCACGTAGATTGTTGCTTACACAGCAGGTGTGGTGAAACCTCATGATGGCCTGGGATTTACACAGAGCCTGTGGCAGGCACTGAAGAGCCATGTTAGCCCACAGCCTTGCAGGACCTCTTATTTAGGACTGTCCATCCGAGTTAGGCAGAGATCTCCTCAAGGTAGATCACTCCAGAGCCCCCAAGCACCCCTCATTCATTTACTAATCATTTATCAAGATTTGGGTGTGCATGTAACTTCACACTAGGTATATAACCCAGTCATGTCACTCCTTTACTAAATTACCTTCAGTGGTTCTGCACTGCCTACCAAAGAAACAGAAACTGCTGATCCGGGCATTTAAGACTCTTTCTGCATAATCTTAATCCCAGTTTTTCTTCCCAGCTTTATCTCATGCAGTTCACCTTCACATACTCTGTTCCAGCTAAATGAAATGAAGTTCCCTTCCTTTTTTGTCACCTCATCTTCTCCTGTCGCTGTACTTCTACTCATGCTATTTCTCTCCTCCATCCCTCATCTGGAATGGACTTTACTTTTCCTCAGTTTCATTTGTCCCTCTCATTACCGGATATAGTTGCTTTCAACTATGAAGCCTTCCCTGATCCAGTTTACTGTGTTGTCTCCCTTCCCTGATTTCTCGTGGCATTTGCCTCGACCTTCACTTTGCACTTAACTAGGCTACAAGGGAAAAAGGGAGCTTTCTGTGTGTATCCTCCTATTCTATTAAAAAGTGAGCTTCTTAAGAACTAGATCTATGCCATACTTTTCTTTATGTCCCAGGTACCTAGCATTCGGTAGGTGCCTTTTAAATGTTTGTTATATTGAATTGCTCCCACCTACACTGATATGTGCATTTCTAACAGCATATACCTTTTACCTATAAAATGGATGTATAATGTAACTGAAACCTTTGCTTAAGAAAAAAAATGTGAATAAGATGTTTCATTGTACTGCATAACCCTGAAGACCTGAGACCTTCCTCTTAAAATATAGGTCTCATGGGCACAAAACTAAGGCATTCAAGTTGCCACCCAAAAACCCTAATAATGGAGTTTTGTTTTTCAGTCTAATTTCTGTGTTTGCTTTTTCAGATATTTATACATCTAAATGACATTTACTCCGTGGTGGGGATTCCTGTCTTCAGGTAGATGTGTTTTTTGTGCTTCAGGATTTTTGTAAATTAACCTTTTTAAAGTCAACAACTCCATGTGTTTTTTTTGTACCAAGGAAGACTAATTTGATTAGATGGAACTTACAGCTTGCTATTTCGTATTTTGTATATGCCTTTAAAATACTCTGGTAACATAGATTTTATTTTATCTGTTATTTTAAAGTTTAAAAATTTGAATAACAGAGCTATGAATTACATTGATGACATTGACAAATTGTAGCTAGAGTCTAAAGTATTTTAAATTATTAATTTAGAAAATTATAGACTCAGGCTAGGTAAGAAATGTATATATATATATATATATATTGTTCTTGGGGCTCTTAATGCTCATTGCCAAATCTGATGCATTATAATTCTTTAGAAAGGTCTGGAGAAAATTTTTCCAACTCTTTAGAAAATCTAAATATAATGTTTTTCTAGTCACACAAATAGAATACTGTCATGTTACTATAAATGTGCATGAGGGTAATAATAATTCCTACTACAATTATCTTCAAGTAGTTTGTATTGTACTAGACACCACTAAAGGCAGGCATGGATGTAAGTAGTGGTGCCCCATCTTTGCAGCTGCAGAACCAAAGGCTTTCTTCAAGAGAATACAACCATTCTGTTGTTGGACAATTATAGAATTCATCCAGAGAAAGTGGGGCTAGTATAGGAGAATATTTTTCCATGCCTCCCACTGTGACTCATTAATTCAGTTTATGGATTAAAATGTTATACAGAATATAAGATATTGTTACAGAAATGATTTAGTAAAAAATTTTGTTTCATAGGCACCACATGGAACAATCTTATAACATCAAAGATGCATTTTAAAATTTTGCTTCTTCCTACACTTATCTGTGAGCCTTGGAAGCCAAAAAAAGTCACTGTAATCTTTAGCTACTATATTAATAGAAATAATGTTCAGAACCAGAAAGGTGGTCATCTGAGTGTACTTGCCAGATTGTCATCTAGAGCATTGGGGGACCACTTTTTAGGATGTTAACAGAGTGTATTTTTTCCAAAGAAGGGTGACCAGAAAAGTGAGGAGATTCTTAAACCATGTCATATGCAGATTGA
>CM053585.1:66083951-66097453 GCA_028646515.1 Pseudochirops corinnae | reverse complement strand
GAATCCAAGTTTTACAGAACAAATCCTTTTATTAAGGGGATTTGTTCTGTGAAGTTTGTATTCAGTCAGAGAGCCACATATGAGGACCTACAGGGCCACTTGTGGCCTCGAGGCCACAGGTTCCCTGCCCTTGAGATAGAAGTTCCCAGGAGACCTAGTCTTTAGAAGAATTTCCCAAAATTAGAACCTCTTAAAAACAGAATGGATACTAAGTTCCTTTTAACCAAATAGGATCAAGTAGAAGCCAAATGACGTGTGGCTAGGTATGTTATGGAGGGGGTTTGTTGTATTGGACTTAATGATTTCTAAGATTTCTTCTGTCTCTGAGGTTCTTTGCAACAATTACATGAAATCCAGTGTTCTCAAACTTACATTTCTTTGTTTGGCTTCAGTTTATAGACCTCATTTATTTTTATTATTACTCTCTAAATCTTTTTTTGTCTTCACAAGAGTTTGTTCATTTAAATATGTCTTCATCTACTCAGAAAAACTGGGCCGCATAGTAGACCTCAGGTCAGAGTAAAGTTTGAGACTTATGACCTACTTTAGTTTCCTTCCTGGTAGTTGAAATCCATCTATGGTATCTACAGCAAATAGTCATGCAGAGCTCCAGATATTTTTAATTCAGTATGGGTATATTGCTTCATTGGTCTTAATATAGGCCTTGTGTTTTATCCCAAATCAAACTTATAGAATACCTGATAAAACAATTTACAGTTATGCTCCAATTGTGTTTTGTCTACACTGTCTGTAGTTTGTTGAGCTAAAACAGAGCAGTCATGTGTAGAATTAATTTAGTTCAATTCAGCAAATATTTATCATCTACTACCACTACCTATAGTCCATGCAGACACTAGGCACATAAAATTTTTTTTAATTACCTAGTTCTTATCCTCAAGAAATCTGCAATTACAGCTAGTCACTATTAATGTTTTAAAAGAGACAGTTAGATGGCTCAGTGAATAGAGCACTGGGTATAGAGTCAGAAAGACTGATGTGGCCTTAGACATAGCTATGTGACCCTGGGCAAGTCACTTAATCTCTGTTTGCCTTGGAAGTATCCAGGTAGCTCCCTGTATAGTGGAATCAGGAAGACCTGAATTCAAATTCAGCCTCAGGCACTCCCTAGCTCTGTGACCTTGGGCAAATCACTTAACTTCTGTTTGCCTAATCTACTGGAGAAGGAAGTGGCAAAGCACCCCAGTATCTTTGCCAAGAAATTCCATCCAAAAAAGAGGGGTGACAAAGAGTTAAACACAACTAAACAATAGCAACAACAAATCTTTTTAAAAATATTTCTCACTCTAATGAGGGTCTCTGCGTTTGCCATCAATACCTGCTTCTTGCCAACTGAGATGCCAGTTGGGCCAAGTTTGGGCAGTTTCAAGTCATACATGGAGTTCCTGTGCCCTTCATCAGTTTTATATTTTTCATAGTATTTACTATGAATATGTTTATATGATTTTTATTCACTAAATTTTGTATCATTATCATTCACTGCTGTATATATTTTCCTCTAAAATATCTCATTTGGGAGAGAGGAGCCCATGTTCAATTATAACTTATATTTAAATCAATAAAGTATATTATCAGTATCAATCTTGTAACAACCCATTTAAAAGAGGAAAAAGATAGCATAACTTGTTAACACATGCTACTTCCAGGGGTGACCACTTCCTCTTATAAAAGTTCTTGAGCCAGTCATTTACTAATTTATTCTAGAAATTTTCCATGTGTAGATATCAAATCCATTGGTCTGTAATTTATGTAATGCAATTTCTTCCCTTTTTTGAATCCTAAATATTAAGAAACACTTGGAGCATATTGTGTCCTCGTGTATGTATTTTAAAAATTATCTTTTTCTTCTAATAAAGAATTAATGGACATTGTAGTAAACCCTGCCGAAAACAGTCTTGCACAAATTGCTGGAATAGTGAGGATTATTTCTTCACATCAAAATCAACAAACTTATTGTAGGTGACACAGAAGAATGAATTAGAACTGACAAGCAGGTACTATTGGTCTTTCATCTTGGTGATGCAAAAAGAATGGGTCAGGTTTTAAATCTGATAATCCAGCAACACTGATAACAGTGAGGAGGAAGAGAGGGGTAAATGATGAATTTTCTGGGCAATGAGAACTTCATTTAGGAGATTACTGCATGGCCCTAGGTTCATGAATTTATTTTGTAGAAATCCATGTTATACCTTAAAGCCACACAGCTCCATAGCCTTCATTTGTCTTTCTGATTAAAGATATGAACAAGTTGTTGCACTTAGCATTTTTTCAAGAAAACAAGTTTCAAAGTGACTCCTAGAGTTCAGTGCTGATTCAGTCAAATACCCCATTTCATCCATGGGACAGGACAGTGTCATATGTTCACAGTTATTATACCAAGTTATCCAGAAAAGGTCAAATTAGATGCACTATGTCCTGCATAGGAAGACAGGATGATGTATAATTCTAAAAAGATTTCCTCCAAAAAATTTTAAATTTTAAAAATAAATTTTATTGAAAGAAAAAATAATAATATTTAGATTTGTGCAGGTCTTTATGAGGTAATATGTCACATTCAGTATTATGTGTAGCAACATTATTGCTTCATCACTCTCTTGTAAAGGGTTTTGTAGCTTGGTGGCACTAAAGTAGATGGAGTGCTGGGCTTACAATCAGGAAGGCCTGAGTTTGAATTCTGCCTCAGACTTTATTTTAAAGTAATAATAATAATTGCTAACTCTGTGGTTAAGCATTTTATACCTGACAACACTCTAGAATTCATTACTAAAGTGTTAGTGAAAATCTAGAAAAGGAAATGGTGACTAAAGAGAGCCATAACAGCTTTGTCAAGAGCAAGTCAGTCAGGAGGCAAGCATTACTGAATACCTGCTATGTGCCAGGCACTGTGCTAGGCCTCAGGATATAAAGGCAAAAACGAAACCATCATTGCCCTCAAAAAGCTTACATTCTATCAGCAGAACAATATGAACATATATAAATAGATCCAAAATAAATAAAAGCTCATTTTTGAGGTGAAGGCAGAGCTTCCTGGGAGATCGGGAAATGCTTTCTTTATTTGGCATGACTTGAACTTTGAAGGAAACTAGGGAGTCTGAGTGGCACAGAGGAGAAGAGGGAGAGCATCAGTGGTGGGAAGACCAGCCAGTATTAAAGACGTGGGGAGGAGAAGGAAAATGTAAGGGTTTGGAACCATAAAAAGAGACCCGGGGACTATCTCCTAGAGGGCAGGTCTCTGTGGAGAAAGTGGACAAATGTGAGAAGATGATAACACAGTTGGGAAAATTTGGAATTGGTCAAATGGCTGAATCCAAATGGTAGTCATAGGATGTTAGCCTAGAGAACAGGCTCAGTGGGAGATTCAGCGACTGACTTAGAGTATTTGCAGGGCCGTCCCATAGAAAGGGGACTCACTCTGGTTGGTCCCAGAGGGCTGATTGAATTTGCAGAGGCAAAATCAGGCTTGATAGAAGGAAAGACTTTCTGATAATTAGTGCTGTTCAGAAGCACGTGGCACAATCTCAGGAGTGATGGGACTCTCCCTTGCTGTGCTACAATAGGTATAACTCCAGATCTGTATTTGGAATCAGAGACCTGGATTCAAATCCTATCTCTTGGGGATGCTATATACCCTTAGGCAAGGCTCTTATCCTCTTTATGTTTCGGTTTCTTCTGAAGAATGAAGGACTTGTATTAGAAGACCTCTAAGGTTTCTTTGAGCTCTAAGTCTGTGATTCTCTGAGCCTCATTGGAGGTCTTCAGTAAAGTCTTTATAAACCACCTTTATGTTATATGAACAGAGGATTCCTGTTCATATGTGTAGGTGCTGGAGTAGATGGTTTCAGATGGCCCTTCAGACTTTGCTTCTGTGATCCTCAAAACAACCTTAGAAACTTATCTGCAGAAATGGCAAGTGAATGCCCAGGATTCTATGGCTTTTAAGTGGCCGTTTTCTGGAACAAGAAACCAGGTCTGCTGACTCGAGTTTAGTATTCTTTGCACTCTTCCATACTGCCTACCTAATTAATTTCAGTTGCCTAGAAAACTCATTTATCTAGAATGCCTCAAGACCAACTCTGCCAGGTGACAAATATGTTTATATTATTAAGTTTAAAACAGTGTACTATCTTAAATATTTTATTGCATATCTGTGAATATATGAAAATATATCACTTTTCCTTACTTCACTTTTTCAGTAATGTGTATTAATTTGGCATCCAGTCTTATTGACCCATTATGACCAAAATTTTTTGTAGGCTTCCTTTGGCAAGCAGAGCTTATATCAAGGTGGCAGGACTTCGTTCTACTATAGCTTGGACAATGGCATCTCTTGCTGAAATCAACGTAAGGAAAGATGTCATTGTTGTAAATGGGAATTACTTTTGATTTAAAAATCTAAAATTTGAAAGGTGGGCACAAGGTACTTAATGGCGATGATTAATGGGGGACAAAATTCACCACACTGGTTCTCATCTCTGTTTCCTAATTAAAAGCTATTTAGGTTGTAGATTTTAGCAAACATTTAAAATATTCACTCCTGTTACAGGCAAGAGTAAAGACAATTCCAGACTTTCTTATTTCATCTACTATTTCTCAAAAATATGAATATTTAGTATCTGAAATTATATACTCTATTCTGTTCTTTTACTTTCCTGATATGAAAAGAAATACCCTCCTTCACACTAACCAACTCTAGGTCGTTTCCTCTATCCCTCATGCTACTGAACACCCTCAGAGGAATTTAAAGTTTATTGCCTAATCTAATCCCAACTGGGCCTTCATCACTAGGTGGTAATCCTTCTACATATCTTTGATCAGCTCACTTAACCTCTGTCTGCCTTAGTCTCCTCAGGTGTAGTAATAGCTAGCATTTACATCGTACCTGCTGTGTGCCAGACACCGTGCTAAGTGCTTTACAAACGTTTTTTCATTTAGTCCTCACAGCAACCCTGTTAGGTGGGCACTGTTATTCTCCCATTTACATTTGAGGAAGTTAAGGCAGACAGATGTTAAGTGAGTTGCCCAGCCTCACAGAGGCTGTAAGTGTCAGAGGAGGGATTTGAACTCAGGTCTTCCTGACTCCAGGCCTAGTGCTCTATTGATTACACTACCTTTTCTGCCTCCTAAAACCCTTTGTAGTCTGGCTCTGGCTCTAGTCTGTTTATAGACTTATTTCACTTTACTGCACACACCCAGAAATGCACACCTGAGCTACATACATTGTAGTCAGATTTGTCCGCTGGCTGTTCCATATGCATGTCATTCCATCTCCCATTCTATATTTTTGCATAGGCTGTTCTCTATGCCTGGCACGCCCCCCCACCCCAGCCCTGGTTCCTCACTTCTACTACTGGAATGTCTGGTTGCCTTCAAAACTTAGTTAAAGTGTCCCTTACTTACTTGAGGCCTTTCCTGATCCTTCTCATTGCTAGTGCTTTTCCCCAAAGTTACTTTCTATTTATCTGCATAGCGCCACAGGAGACATAAACATGGGTATTGCTCCACTATGACTGTCACAAATCACTTTTCCTTTCTGTAGGTTGGTGCAGTAGTTTTGGATCCAATGTGTGGACTTGGAACAATCCTGTTGGAAGCTGCCAAGGAATGGCCTGTAAGTTCTAAAGCTAAGCAGGATTTTGACTAGAGCTAGAGCGACCTGGGCCACTGAGAAGTTAAGTGATTGGCCCAGGGTCACACAGCCTGTATGTCAGAGGCAGGACTCAAACCCAGGCCTAATTAACTCTGAGGCCAGGTCTGTCCATTATACCAAGAACATTTACATGAATACAATTCTGTGCAACCAATTTTAAAATTATTTATAGGTAAATTACTCTTTTTTTAAATTATAGGACTTTAGATTTAGAGTAAAGTATTTAGAGGTCATTAAGTCCAACACCTTCTCTGTACAGTAAGGAAGCTTATCACCAAAGAGGTTCACTGCCTTTTCCAAGGTGGCATGTGTGTGCAAGAGTACCAGAATTGAACCCAGGTCTTCTTACTCCAAATCCATGGCTCTTAGCTAGAGCATATTTGTCATTCCTAAGATACCTCGCCTTCTCTGCAGTGGAATACAAACTAAATGATTATCTGTAAGTTAATAAATAATTAGATAAATTTACTGTAGAAAATAATTACTTGCCATATTATCATAGCCTTACATATCTATATGTTGCTTTGTAATTCTTCATTTATAAGTATCTCAGGCAGGTACTATATTTTACTTCTCTTGTACTTTCATTGGACCTATTATAGTGCAGTAGCAGGTAATGAGTTCTTATGAAAGCAAGGCATAAATATAATGCATTCTAAAACCAATAAATGATTAGATTATCTGTTTCTTTTACCATTTTAGAAAAAATATACAAAAAGTAATTTCAGCAAACCTTTGTGAAGCACTTAGGTGTAAAGTACTACTTTCTAGTTAGTAGGGGTAGATATGTTCCTTACCTCGAGGAGTTTATGGTATTATAGGATAAGATACTTATATAAGTAATGGTAGCATTAATGTATTTTTCCTTCCACATGACAGTACTTGAAGATAACTATCATATTGGTCAATCACTCAGCATTTTTAAGTGACCATAACATGCCAGGAGCTAACAAAGACAAAAAGGAAACAACTCCTGCTGTCAACTCACTTACATTCTAGAAGGGGTAGTAATGTGCCCCAAAATAACTGCAAGGTACTTTAAAGAGGGGGCACTAACGCCTGGGGGATCAGGAAAGACCTCATGGAGGGGATGGGGTCAGAATTGAGTTTTGAAAGAAAGTATTCTGATGTAGAGAAGAGAAGGGCGTGTATTCTAGACACAGGGGACAGTCAGTGCAAAGACTGCAAGACAAGAGGTAAGTTGTTGTGTAAGGCACAGGAAGAATGCTAGTTTGGCTAGAATAATTGATTGTGAGAGAGGGAGTGATGTCACGAGACTGGAAAGGTAAGTTGGAACCAGGTCATGAAGGGATTTAAATACCCAGTGGTGGAATTCATGTTTGGTTTTAGAGGTAATAAAGGAGCCACTGGAGTTTACTGAGCAGACAAGTGATATAGTAATCCCTGTGCTTTAAGAGTAGCATTTTGGCAGTTTAGTGGAAGATGGATTGAGTTGTCTTTTCTAGGCTAAGCATTGGTTGCTTCAACCAGTAGAATTATCTCAAAGCTTTTCACCCTCCTGGTTGGTCTGCTGTTGACTCTTTGTAGCTTTTCAGTGTCCTTCCTAAAATATGGTGCCCAGAACTGAACACAGTACCCCAGATGAGGTATGACCAGATGAGAACACCGCAAGTCTATGAACCCACCTTGCCTTTGGCAGAGTGGCTCTCTTAAAGCAGAGTAACATCATATTTGCCTTTTGGCTACCAGGTCACACTGCTGACTTATCCTGAGAACCATAGGATTTCAGAGTTTGAGCTGCAAAGGGCGTAGAGCCCATCGACCAACGGTTCTTAACCTCTTTTATGTCATGGACCCTTTTGGCAACAGTCTGGTGAAACCTATGGACCACGCCTTTTCAGAAAGATATTTTTAAATAGTTAAATACATAGGATTGCAAAGGAGACAAATTATTTTGAAATAGATTTTTTTTTAAACCTAGTTCACAGACCCTAGATGAAGAATCCCTGATTTAGTCCAACCCCTTTCTTTTCCTAAAGAGAGCCTGAAGTCCAAGAGAGGGTAAGTGACTTGTCCAAAGTCACCCAGGTAGTAAGAAGGAGTGAAAACAGGAACCCAGGCCTGCTCTGACTTCAGAGCATTTTCCCTACAATACAATATGGCCTCTCCACCAAAACCCTCCAGTCTTTTTCAGACAAACTGCTGTTACTTGATTCAGCCTAACACTCTAACCTGTCATATTTTTGAACCCTGACTCTGTCTTGCAGTTTGGTGTATATCTCTCCCAGCCTTATGTCATGTGCAAATTTGATGAGCATTCTCTCTTTATCTTTGCCCAAATAATTGATAAAAATGCCATGTATCCTCCAGCCAAACCCCTGTCACTAGAGCAGTCTATTAAAAACCTCCTTTGTTGACACTGAACTATTTATGACTGTTCTTTGGGTCTGGCCATTCAACCAGTTCTGAATATACTTAATTGTACCAGTCTACTGCCAAGTGTACTGTCATCTTCTCCGCAAGAACAGAATGAGAGATCTTATCTGATAATTTGCTAAGTCTAGGTAGACTATTAGCTACAACAGTGGTATACAGTGGTATAAAATTCAAATAGAATCAGGGCTGCTAAACTCTGCATAAAGATCACTACAGCCACATATTGACTTATAAAACCACATAATAACATTATCTGTGTTCCATTGTATTATTTTATTCTGTTAAATGTTTCCCAATTACATTTTAATCTGGTTCAGACCTCCCTCTGCTTCATATTTGACACCTCTATCTACCATTCTAATAACCCTGTTAAAAAGAGAAAGGAAGTTATTGTGGCTGGATCTGTTCTTGAAGGTGGTGCCATGATGCCCTTTGTGACTATGGTTTCTTTTTCTAGATATCCTACTTGACCAATGAAGATTTTTAGAATGTATTGTTAACACAGCAGCACTAACACATCAAAATGAATTTTCTCTTTACATTAACATCAGGTTTTTTTAAACATCCTAAATTTGGCTAAGCGTGTTTTCCTCTTTCATTGTTTAAGGAAATGAAAGTAGACTTGTTTAGTTAAGCAAAGTATTTCATAATTTTACGTATTATTCAAAAATCTGTTTTCCTTCACAGAACGCCTGTTATTTGGGTGCTGATGTAAGTGACTCACAGTTACTGGGTGCTCGTGATAATCTGAAATCTGCTGGTCTCATGGACACAGTAGAATTACTTAAGTTCTCTGTAACAGGTAAACTATTCAAAATACAAATGTCATCAAAATTAGGATATAGCTTAGAGTACATGTTTAGTATCAGGACATGGTAAAACAAAGTTGATTTTTTATATATAATTAGAAAAGCATATTTTTTAAGAAATCAGAAGAATTTTATTAGCAGAATTTATACTTAATTCACCTCAGTATTGATTGTAGTTATTAAAAGAAGAGAGATTATAATAGTCTTCAGATGATTTACTTTTGGGAAGTATCATTTGAATAATCGACAGTTTTTCCTATGTACTTATTCAGAAAAGCAATCTGAGACCCCTTAGATATGTCCAACCCTGTTTTAAAATACTTTTAATGGATTTGAAAATTTTTTTATAATCACATATCACTTAGAATGGATTTAAAACGGAAAACAAATGACCAATAATTCATCGAATATCTTTCAGTAACTTGAGGACATTTCGTGTGTTTAATCTTTTTTACCCTCTCACAATAGTTCTGTGGTAAAAAGAAATCACCAAACCAGTTGCATATTCAGAGATGTAAATAAAAAAGTACTTGACAGTGACAGAACTAGAAATGAAGTTTCATAGAATTATACTAGTATAAGAAGCCTGTAGAGGTTATCTATTCCAGCCTCACACCCTAGGTCATACCTCTCTTCAGCAATGCCCCTGACTGATTTTATATAAGCCTCAGCTATAACACTTTAAATAATGGAGATTTCAGCACCTCACCCTTCTCTTTTGACCATTTTAATCAGTGACTTGGATAAACCTGTACATCATATGCATGCTTTTTAATTTTATGGATGACACAAAGCAAAGAGGGTTAGCTAATACACTAGATGATGAAATCATGATCCGTAAACATCATGAGAGGCTGGAAGGCAATGATGAAATTTAAATCAGCTATACAAATACAAGATGGGAAGAGAATAGTTTGGGTGGAAAAATAATTTATGTGGAAAAAAAACAAGATTTTTAGTGGTCTATGAGCTCTGTATGAATCATCATGATGTGACAACCAAACAAATGTTCATTTTATAGTCCTGGAGGAATTTGCTCTGGTCAGATACATAGCAAGTATTATGTCCAGTTCTGGGTACCACAATTTTTTTTTTGGTACCACATTTTTAAAGGAGAAATTGATGAGCTAGACCCCATGGAGAGGCAGATGCATAGGATGCTGAGGGGACTCAAAAATAAGTAATACGGGGATTTAGTGTAGGGAGCTAAGGATGTTAATTTGAGTCATTTATTAAAAGGGAAGAAAAGATTTTAAAAGGACATGATAGCTGTCTTCAAATACTTGAAGGGTTCTCATGTAGAAAACTGATTGAACTTGTTCTATTAAACCCTAATAAAATGAACTAAGACCAATAAATGGAAATGACAGGAAAGTAGGTTTTGATTCACTATAAGGGAAAATCTCTTAACAATTAGAGACAAATAGATGGTATGGTAGATGGTATGCTGGACCTGGAATCAGGGAGAATGGATTTCAAGTCCTGCCTCAGACACTTATTAGCATCTGACTGAGGGCAAATCACTTAAACTCAGCCTCAGTTCCTTCATCTGTAAGATAAGGATAATGGCATCTATTTCCCATGGTTGTGAGGATAAAATGAAATAATATTATTAAAATGGTTTGCAAACCTCAAAGTGCTGTATAAATACTGATTGCTCTTACTGTCATTATTATTATTTTAAGAGCTGTCAGAAATGAAATGAGTTTCCTTCAGGAGTAGTGAATTTTTCAGAATTGGAGGTCTTTAAGCAAAAAAGCTAAACGACCACTTCTTAGGGATCTTTTAGATCATGCTTTGGAGAAGGATCAAATCAAGGACTTGAGGAGGCTTCAGATAGTTCTTTGATCCACAAAACAGTCTTTTCCACTTAAGAACACTTCAGATTTTTTGTTGTTTTTTTAAGAGCTCCCATCCTCCAGATGGAGCTGTCCAGCACATACTTGGTCACATGGGACCTCTCTGTGATTTCTGTTCATTGACTTTAGTTCTTCTGAATCTGAATCTTCTTCTGAAGATTCTTCTGATTCTCTGAATCGACAAAACAAAGAAGTTCCTAGTGGCACAGTATGTACAAGAATGAGAATTGTAGTATATTGGCACAGAAATACATTCATGATTTATTTAATCACTTCACTATTTGGATGGATTCCTGGTCTCATTAACATAAATAGATCATCTCTGTCTACTTGTCCAGATTGCGTCCCTACAGCTTTCTCACCATACATTTTCTCTAACTATTCCCCGTGCCTAGAATGCTCTCCTTCATCTCCACCTTCTGGCTCCCCTGGCTTCCTTCAAGTCTCAGCCAAAATCCCACTTTCTGCAAGAAGCCATTTCCTGTCCACCTTAATGCTAGTCCCTTCCCAGTGAGACTATATCCAGCTTATCCTGTATAGATCTTGTTTGTACATGGTGGTTTGTATGTTGTCTCCCTCGTTGGATTGTGAGCTCCTTGAGAGCAGAGACTGTCTTTTGCTTTTCTTTGTATCCCCAGGGCTTAGCACAGTGTGTGACACAAAGGAGACAATTAATGCTTGTTGGTTTGACCTATCCATCTTTTTATAATCTTGCATTGAGGTTCTGCCCAATGCCCTGTGAAGGTTGTCTGCTGGTTCTTTTTTATATTTTCTGGATACTTAAACTTTAAAACAGTTAGACTGTTTATTTTTTATCCCCTATTCTACTTAAATCTACTCTGTGGCTTTCCATTACCTTTTGAGACAGGTGTTAATATCTGATCTTTCTCAACCTCATGCATTTTTTTCCAGACTAATCATACATTTATACTTATATTCAGGGTGTCCCAAAAGACATAGCACAGTTTACTTAAAACTGCACTGAGATTTTTTGGGACACATATGCATGTACATTGCATACATATGTGTGTGTGTATGTATGTGTAAGCTTAAAACTGCACTAAAACTTTTGGGACACACTGTATATATAAAATGTATTGTTACGCTGAAAGAAAGAAAACAGCAGTTTGAAAGAATAAGCCAAATATAGTCACCTGACTCAAATAGCATTGGAAAGCCATAGAGTAGATATAATCAGAATAGAGGATAAAAGATTTTGACTGTTTCAAAATAAATGGCCAGAAGATATAAAAAAGAACCAGGAGACAACCTTCACAGTTCACTGGGCAGACTCTCTATGGAAGATTATAAAAAGATAGATAAATCAAATCAACATGTGTTAAGTGCCTACTGTGGGCCAGACTATAGCACTCCTACATATGGAGAAGTGTGTATGTACACACAGAGATATATGTATATGTATATATGCACACATACATATAAATGTGTGTGTATATATGTATATACATACATGTATATAAGTATATGTTGGACATACACATACATAAATACAATATGCATATATTTCCATATGTAAGAGGAACCTTATAAGTCTGTGATGTTTCTTGTTCAAAAACCTGAACCAAATTGTCCCTATCAGAAAACTCATTACCAGCTAGTGATTCAATTCAGCAAAATATCTTTCATTGGCATTATCTATTTTTTCATTTAAAACAGTATGTCCGTATTTTTATTACTTCCAAAATGTATATTAATTGATCTTTTCCTGTTTTAAATCACAAGCATTGCTGCCTAGAATAGAGAGACTTGTCATTATTTGGTTATATAAAACTCAAACCTAAAATTCTAGCTAAGTCCATCCTATATCTCTGGGAAGACCGTTTAGTTTCTTGGAAAGTACAAAAAAACCCAATCATTTTGGCTGTTCTGGGAAGCTACTAAAGATAATCTCATGAGTGCTTCTCCCACAACATAAGAAATTTAACTCATATTAACACTAGTGGGAAAAAAATAAAAGCTACAAAAACAATTCTCAGAAAAGTCAACTCCAGCAAAAATGAATGTTTCACCTTTGTGTTTTAATCCCTGGCACAGAGTGAATGCTTGTCACAGGAGTGTTCAGAGTCCTTGCCCACTTCTGCCCAAATAAGCCAGCATAGACTACAGACAGATGGGTAAACTACAGGTTATGCATTCACGTGGGACATCCATACACCATCAGTAGGTGATAGATGTGTGTGTCACAGTTCTGCAGATGACATGCACGAGCATATTCTCTCCTCCTCAGCCACACAACCCAGAGAGAGAGTAGCAAAGGAGACATAGTTCTCACAGAGTAGTTGGTGGATCAGGTTGGGTATGGAGGTATGAGAAGGTACATATTAAAACTTTTAGAGGAAGCTTAAATTCTTACTGAGGAAAAAATGTATCCTTGCTAGCACAGCCATTTACAGTAGAGCAAAGAAAAATGTACCTTCTTAGTCAATAAGCATTTGTTAAGGGCTTGCTCCTTAGAGGGCCTTATTAGAGAGGATAACGAAAAGGAATGATTTCCTTGAACTATTGAGATCCTCTGAATTTTGTTTCTGTTATCTTTTTGGGAGGTATTGCAGGAGACATTTGTGTCCAAGAGGCATCATACAGAAAGAAAAAGAAAAATAACAAATACAGGACAAAATGAGAGTCAGTTATAGTCTCCCAAAACTTCACTTTCAACCTGCTTGATAAATTCTAATTGAGTGGTTGAAGGAGCTAGGTCTACCTTCAAGTTTATGTAGTATCACAAATGATTTGATGCACTGCTTTTTTTTT